>NC_051175.1:101195758-101690758 GCF_013339725.1 Rhipicephalus microplus | reverse complement strand
CACGCTGCAACTGCATTATCTCTTATTAACGCAATAGCGTTAAAGAGCTCGTTTCGCAGAAATTCAGGCGTCGGCGTCGGTGTGTGGGACGCTATGGTTCTTTTGTAGAGCTTTGCGGGTTCAAATGAACATATTGCGCCACAAAACTCGGCCAGTATACGAGGTATATTGGGCATGAGAGAGCCAAGTTGGTCGAATCCCTCTAAACCAGTGTGTTAGAAATGTGTAGTAATGCGTCTATACAGGATATCATGCTGGGTGAACTACGCGAGTACCACACGTTGTCTGCACTTGCGCTGTAGTTGTCGCTAGTAACTGGTTGTCATAATCTCCCATATCCACACTTAGCGAAGACCTGCGGGACTATTGAGCGAGCGCAGATGTCTTCGACCCCAGCATGAATGGAAGAACTGCCTTATAAGTGTAAGGAGGCTTCGATATCGCTGCACGAAACTCGGCCGAAGAAAAAAAAAATTGCCCGCAGCTTCCCTCGGGGGAACACTGAGGAGGATGCGGACCATATAATTGGTTAACGGGGTGTTAAAGTGCGACTTACTTGGGTCGATGGCTAAATTGGTTAACGTGGTTGTGAAATGGGGTGTTAAATTGCGACTTACTTGGGTCGATGGCTAAATTGGTTAACGTGGTTGTAGGAGGGGGTGTTAAATGAGTGAACACGTACACACGTATGCGAAAGGGCGGCGCTGGTCGAAGGGACGTCGATCATTGTGTTTGTGGATTCGTTGGAATTCATTTCACCGCGACCTTGGACGTCGACGCGCCGTACAAACCAACCGACGAGCGGCAACTGAGCGAGCGAGCGCCGACCTTGAGTATATATACAGCACGACGGCGCATGCACTGTCAGGTGTTGAATGTTCTCGAAGCGCAACGCCACATGCGCGTCCACTGGAGAATCAGGAGAATTGTAGATGTCGAACGCGGTGTGTAGAGGAGGAAGGGTGCACAGATGGTGGAGGAGTGAAGCGCGCGCGGTGTGTAGAGGAGGAAGGGATGCACAGATGGTGGAAGAGTGGGGACGGCGCGACGGCGCATGCGCGCGCGTCAGCTGTCGAATGTTCGAGAAGCGGTGCGGACGGCGCACTACAAGGCGCGAGTATAAGATGCTCCGCATCTAAAAAAATCGCAGCATATCCACGGAGTGAATGATGATTGGTGAGGCGAAGCATTCGTCAGTCCGTCCATGCTTCCGTTCATCTATTCGTTCTTGCTTCCATCCGTCCATGCGTCCATCCATGTGTACGCCTATCCGTGTGACCGTCGGTGCGTCCGGCCGTCCGTTCGTTAGCCTGCCTGTCTGTCCGTCCATGCGCCTGTTCGTGTGGCCATCCCTCTATCTGTCCGTCCGCCCCCCTGTCAGTCTGTGTGTCTGTCAGTCTGTCCGTCCATTTGTATGTCCTTCCATCCGTTAATCTATAGTGAACACTTCAACTATACCACCATCTCACATCTTTTCATAATGTATTCATCATATAAAAGTACCACCTCTAGTGGACATTCTAAAGACTGTTCTCTCAGGTATTTGCCACCAGTGGTTACTATGATAACGGGACGCTCGGATGACGTCATAAAGAGCTTCGCCCCTAAAAACATATAAATGCCAGAAGGCCGCATTTGTTCACCGTGAGTATGGCAGCGACTGGCTGACGCCATGCAAATACGGCCCACGAAAACTACTCGACTGTCGGCGATGGAGGGGTGAAAATACTCCCACGGGCTCGTCGCTGGGGCCTCTTGGAATTGGAAATTCGCAGAACAATGCCATAGCGGCGTGCACGAAGAACATTGAGATGGAAGCGCCGGTGCGCTGGAGCGATGGGGCGTACAAAGGGGAAACGTATCGCATTGAGGATCCACATAAATTTATGCCCAGTGAAAAGAACGGCACAACAAAATCTGAGGTTGTGGTGAAGTGGGGGGGGGGGGGTAGAAAATGATCCCCAGGGAAAGAAGATTAGGTGAAACCGGTGAAGTGTTGTTTACGTACATGTAGACTCGTTGCTGCAGGAGAGGACGGCAACACTCACGTCATCGAGGTTTTGGCCTATAAACTGCGCTTGGAAACTTTGACTGAAAAAAAAATGAAACACAACCAGGATATATGTCTCTGTCCCACCGGTGAAACCTCTGAGCGTGGTAACCAAAGTACTGGTATGTGCAATCTGACGAAGTAGACTGCTGTGCAACCTCCTCGCACTCAAAAACCTCCTTCCGATGTGAGTGCTCATCAAGTCGGTTCACATTCTGCGAGCGTGTACTCTCCACCCACTCCTCCCCTCTTTTTTTTTCTTTTTCTTGTGACGTATCGTGGTACTTACTGTTTAGCCACATTGTGGTGGATATTTTTCCTTCGAGGCTATACATGTTAAGCAAATTGATTTCACGTTTTCTAGAGGTGGCAGGAATGAGCCATTCAAACCATGCACTTTTCTTCGTACACAGGCGTATCAAAAATAGTTATATTGTCACGTGCCCTCTATTCTTTTTTATTCTTGTGTCATGGCCCCGTTACATTCGTAACTACCACCTTGCGCAAACCACGCCGAAATAAGGAACCATCCAGACCGGAACCAACCAGACGAAACCATTTATATAATCTTAGAACCTTCAGATAAGACTATGCGCACAACGTGAACACTAGAGTTTCTCCTGGAACTTACTTGGCCCCTGTTGATAACGCTGAAATACTTGATGGCGCGTGTGCAAACGCTGACGCGTTTCACCACTTGTCAGTTTATGGTTGGCCGACGCTCATTTCGGCGCAATCAGTTTGTATACGTACACTGCAGTCCATTGTGAAAGGGAACACGCGAGCTCGTGGCGGGTGCTTTGCGGTTGCTGCCTACAACGTCATCAACCTACAGCCAAAGAAAGCACGTTGGCTCTTGGCGTCATCTATTCGCAAACAATATAGCGAGTCATGGCCGCTGGAAAAGTGCTGCTGGATAACGCTCCCGCTACGTTCTGGTAATAGGCGGTGCCGCTAAAAGCAGACGCGTTTGTTTCAGCCTTCGGTTGATGGCGCTGTAGGCAGCTGCCGCCGTTCTCTTTCATTACGTACGACAGTGTACTACCTCGTACAATGCTCGCTTGCTGAGTGACTTTCTGTTTCCCAGACACTAGTTCGACCTAATGAAAAATTTTGCACTTCCTAGTTTTGCTGCAGTCTTCTCCATCGTCACTACTACGTGAAAGTATTGTTACTAGGTGGTAACGTGACTATATTTGTCACGCCCGTCATGCTGCTCTCCGAAAGCTGTTCGCAGCATCAGCGAGGCGGCCAAGATCCCACGCCGGTCCCCTTTCAGAGCTGCTACGTGCCAAGAACACTCCGACTCATAAAGATTTCCAATGATTCGGCATGCAAGTCTTTAATCGCATGATTCACAACTACACCCAAGTGTGAAAGAACTTAAACAAAGCTTCCGATTTTAAGAAGCAGCTGAGCTATACCCACACCGTAAATTCAACTCTTGTACCTATGAATCAGCCCCACATTGTAATGAACTGCGGTGGCAGATGATTTCCGTTGCGATTTCATCGCCCAAGCACACAAAAGTGACAAAGTGGTGCCCACCCCAGGACTCAGCGTGGGCACCTGCCACTAAACATAAAAACAAGAATGGCTTTCAGTTTGAAGCGCCATCACTTGTAGCGCCATCACTAGGGCACCTTGCGAAGCAGAACGTTATCGGGCACCGGATAGTCGCGGCGTTCGCTCACCAAAAGTATTCCTGCACCTGGGGCATAGCCTTCAGTGAAAGTAGAGACATCACGAGTAGAGCATCCAAGACCGGCCGACGTCAAGCAGCCTGAATCAGGGACCACGCAAGCTCGGATCGCGTGGCTATCACTAATGCTGTCACGGCTGCTTCGTCGTATTCTCTTATTGTTCACTAATATACCTTTGGTTTTACAGGCCGAAATAACAATATGACGCATGCCGTAGTGGAGGGCTCCGGAAGTGCAACCGCTGGTTTAACGCACAGACGCATCGCACAGTACACGGGCGCCCCCGTCTACGTCTTGCCCGGTGTCGAACCCGCAACCTTCGGCGCAGATTCAGAGCGCCATCTATGTTCTACAATGGTAAACATGAGGTACGAGGTAGAAAAAAAACGGAACCAATATTCTTATTATTTGCAACAAATTCGAGAAAAACGTGGCGTGACAAGAGTTGAAGCGATGACTACAACTATAGCTTCATTATTTGCTCACGTTCGTCACATAGTTGCAAGTCATGCCGATAACTGGGTTGCAATTCAAGAGCGTGCGAGGTGCACGCGAAAAGGTGACTGCATGGAGGAGCACTACATCTCTGCAGTTTAGGCACTTCTAGAACGAGCCCGTCGATTATCCGTCAATTTTAGTTTTTATACGTCTTTTCTTCGATTTGTTTTCTCCGCAATACTCTGCGCCCAGATCTTCCCGATAAGACGGCGTTGAACGATATCGTGACGTAGTGGCGCGACCAGGTTCGGCTGCACCTACGCATGCGCAGCATCGCCCTTAGTGTTACAGGTGGGGGGCAGGTTTCCATTTTTGATTTGGTGCTCGCCAGGCTGCGCATTTTGCAGACGGCAGTTCTTCGCCGCCATGGTTGGTTGGCCGAGATGTTCAGGCGTGGGGCGTACGATAGTTTGTACGAATCAGGTTTCATGTTTTTTTTTGTTGTATATCTGTTTGGATTTTAGCTGGATGATTGGAACTACTTGAATGGAACCGCGTTGCCTGGAATTCATCGAGCACCCCCACGAGCTTCGTCTTCTGCAGCACGCAGGTGGGTTAGAGCTTGTATTGTCCGTTCTAGCCGGGATCTGTTCCACAGTTCACGTGTCACTTTTGCCTTGTCAACCATCGCAGTCTTTTTTTTTTCTTGGTAGGGTCGATTTCACTGCTATAAACCAGGGAGTTCGCATGGACAAGCCGTGGCATCGCGCTGAAGCGTGTCTCGTGAATGGACGGGATCCGGCGCATTCAACATGGTATGGCCGGTGACCGCGTGCTTTCATAGTACAGTTTGTTTTACACTTAAGGGGAATCTAGGAGTGCGGAGCATTGCGATGCGGCCAGCGCTGCAGCCACGCGCCGACAGCAGCTCGCGCATGCGCAGACTCCTGGGGGGCACAGTGTTTTACCGCATTATCAGATACGGCAGCACGCGCTGGCTGCATTGTCGGGCCGCGGGAGTATTCCATTGTTGCTGCGGTAACTGGGCCGATATCGCTCATTGCTGATAGTCACTATACGCTTCACTGCCGTGCGAAATGGGCGCCGTCATCACGGCCGCTGGGAACACGAAGGGGTAATGAGTTGAAAGCTTCACGCGCGCGTTTCGGCGCTGGCGAGCGAGTGCTGCCTCCTGTAATGAATGCCATTGACAAGAAGCACGTTGAAGTCCTTATCGTAACATACAGCATCCTTGAATACATCCTCGATTGCTGTCATAGCTGCGCGCCAGCCGCTGTACTGCTTCGTTCTTCCTTTGGGTGAAATAAATACCATGCACGGTACGTTATTATGGTCTTCGACCTTGCCACGTAATGCGGTACACACAACTAAAATATACGTGAACGCACTCAGTGCAACGGCATTTCGAGAGAGCAAACAACGTATGCTGTCAAACACTGTTTCTAGAACCCCATTATCCCCAACAAAAGCTGATATGTGTGCCTCACACAATGTTTAGTACAGAATATCGGCCTAGTTCCTACAGCGATGATGAAATCGGCATCCTGCCCTACAATGTGGCCAGCGCATGATGCACTCAAACACAACGCCCCTCAATCGTCTGGACATGCGTGCGAGTGGTACCTGGCGCGCGACTTCATAGCAAGGCCATGTACCCCGAGATTTCCCCTAGGTGTGAAACACGTACAGTGTCATTTTTTTTATGAAAGGGAACACGGGAACACGTGGCCTGCGCGCTCGGGTGGCTGCTGGCAGCGCGTTCAAGCGGGAGCGAGAGCAATCACTGTCTCTTCTCGCGCCATCTCGCGGTGAGGAAAACAAGCGTTCGTTGCTGACCTCACACCAGCGGCAAGACTGCGACCCCCTTCCGCCTCAAGGCGATTACGTGAGAGCCGGTAATCGCCATGAAGAGGTGGGGTTAATATCTTGCCATTCCATATCAGGAACGAATAGTTGTTTTGCTCGCCGTGAGACGACGCGAAAAGAGACTGTGGGCCACGCGTTCTCGTGTTCCCTTTCATAAAAATTGGCGCTGTACGTCTAAAGTACTGCTGCTTTCGTTCCAGGTGCGCTTACGTATACGTACCCACAGGCCCCGCGCTGCTATGACGTGTCTTCATGGCGGACGTGCTACGGGCATCGCATCGAGTAAGTGTGACTCGTTTTCATGAGTAGAACAGTACAGTCAGCCGCAAAAGTTTGAGGACCATGCGAGCGCGTGCCTCCGCGCCAGCTAGCGGTGCCCAGTTTACCGTCGACCGCAGTGCTAGGCGAAGAATGGGCCATTTTTCTTTCAATTTTCTACTGCCGTGTAACGCAATTTACTGCGCAGTTTTCACTCGAAGCGCCGATCTGCAGTATGACCATCACTTTTATTTTCGTAGCAGGATCAAAGCTATCACGGCGTGCCTGAAACGGCGTTTACTTGGCTAGTTTTCAGTGTGTAATTTAAGAATAAAGATTGAGACTGATAACTTATGCTCCTAGGCTGCTCTCAAAGCAGAAGCATGTATATGCAGATGCCAACAACGGCGTCGTGATGAAGAACAAAATGAAAGGTAAAAAGTATTGTACGCAGTCAAAAAACAGGCCATAGAATAATGGAGTAATGCTTCTCGGGCACCGGGGGTTTCGGTCAACCCCCGCTGACGTATACGTCGCGAATAAGCTTTTTTGCCACGCGCTTTCGTGGTCTGTAAGCTTTTGTGGCGGACTGCACATTAGAGACGAAGGGCCACCCTGCTTTTTCAAACTTTGTTAATTATAGCCATGGTTCTCCGAAGGGTTAATACGCGCTTTTCAAATGGCCGGGTAAAGGTACGAAGCTGGAACACACCACGAGCGTGGCACTCTACCAGGTGCCACTCACCGTCGCGAGGTTCGGTCCATGCACATGTTAATTTATTGTTTCGTCCACCTTTTTTCCAAAATTTTGCATCACAATTCCCTATATTGGGGTTTTCGCAGTTCTAATGTTCTGCCTAACAATTAAATGGGGCCTTTTGACTTTCCTCTTTCCTTGAATGTTTAAGGGCTACTTGCGATGTTATTTGCAAGACATTTATTTGCCACAAGTTTTCATTCTTTCACATCCTTGACGCACGAATTGTGATCAACTCTCAAGTGTCAGGTTCGCTCAATAATTTCTGAGGAATTTGATGTTACGTTCTAGGATAGACAATAACTTGTTTTCAGAGTTCTAGTGATTATTCTTAATGCGTTATCAAATGTTTTATTGCGCAGCATTCGGTAATGTTTATTTTTTACATCACTCGAATAATAAAATCAAGATCTCCGCGCGATTTGCTTTTGGTGGTGTTCATTTAGAGCGAATAAGTGGTACTTTTGACATAATTGTTCTTGTAGAATTGGTTTTGTTGCAGAGTCACCGAACAAAGCTCACTGAAATGGTTGACTGCAGAATTAGGCGGAAAATAATTAGTAAAGACAGTGATGCCGAAAGCTGTTTTTTAATGGGTAATATTGCAATCCACAATGGTGATGTAAAGACTTCCCTTGTGTCCGTGTTTGTATGTCTAGCCTTTTCGCCTTGATAGGTACCAACAGAGCTTGCTATAATTCTATCTTGCTCTTTTTTAAGCACTATGCCTTTGATCCGGCCAAACACAGAATGTGTACGCTATGCCTAAAAAAATTAACCAGTTCACTGACTTTTTTCCAGGTATGCAGACTGTCGTCACACGCACATTGTGCCTCATCGGCAGACGAATCACTTGGTAAGCATCTTCGCGCCACTTCCTTGAGTAAGTACTTTATCATATCCCCTCGTGTGGCTTGAACAAAAAAAAATCTTGCTTCTAGCACATTGAATTACAGCCATCGTTCTCTGGAAAGGTTACAGTGGGCACGTCGGTGCATGCTCTTATACTTAACACACCATAGTGACTTGGCGGCTATGGCACTGCGCTGATATGAGCTAAGAGTATGGTTGTGATTGCCAGTATTGGTGCGTTCAAGTATTTTGTTATGCGGGAAGCACCCGTGTGTTCATATATTATAGTAAGTACATTAAGAAAGTATAGCTCGCTGAAAACATTTAGTAAGTAGTTGGTGAATGCGTGCGTGCGTCCAACTTGGCTGTTCAATAAATCGTTCATGTGAGAATAGACAGTATTGGGAAAGTGATGGAGATAGATCGGCAGATAGGGCGCTAAATGTCTAACTTTGGTAGTCTGGTCTACTAGCGCTCCTCGTTCTGGTCTCGGTAAGTGGAGACATTCCACAGACTTGGTCACGGACGAGTTTTGCGTTAATGCGTCCTTCTGGCCGGAATAAACACACACTGCAGTTTCTGAACAGGAAGGCTTCTTTGGTGCCCCAGAGTACATCTCAAAGTTCCTGTGTCTAATTTCGGCATTCCTAGTCTGTTGTGACTCGGGAGAAACAAAACAAACCCCGTGAATTCAAAATCTTGTGGGGGGAGCTCGGGAAAATGGCGAGACTTACAAGTGCTGCACGAGACTGCAGCGTGCAGTGATTTGACTCTAACCGTCAAAGCAGTTCACTGTGTCGAGGCCACGGCTAACTGCGACCCTTGGAATTGGAACTTGCATATAGCTTCGCGAAAATATTGCATCAGGCTGTATTGCTAGTAATTAAGTGAGGACTTCTGCTGAAAAACTTTCATGTTGATAGGTTCTGTGTAGATGGCTTGTATAGTTAATTGCAGAAGCTTGCAGTCAGTTTTTTTATGCCTAGCCAGACAGCAGTGGGTTTTGAAACTTCTGGAAGTATCGTGGCAAAGATGAATGAATGTTTCATCAGCTTGTATAACGTCCAGCGCAGGACTGAAGTGTGAGTCTCTGCACGATTTCAAATTCCCTTTCCTGTGCTAGCAGACTCGGCTTCGCGCTTGCGAATTTCTGGTCTTTGTCGCTCCACCCGACAGAATGCTGCCCTTCGCGATGCCTCAAACCTCTGGGTGTCCATTGCACTTGTTGTTTGTCCTTCTAATCGAACTACCTGCGCAGGTTAATTTCTTTCTCTTAGACCCATGTAATTAAAGTGGGCTGGTATTCACAAATCAACCTTATAGTTATCTTTTACACTGTTTGTGCCCTGATAACAAGCGAAGAATGGTCTACAGAAAGTTCAAGGAAAACGTTAGGTACCTATCAGGTTGGTTTGCGAATAACCCCGTAGTGTTTGCTTCGGTATATATTACGCCTGTTCTATGCAATTCGCTCACTGTCTTACTTGGTTTCACCTGTTCTTCGGATTTACCGCACACTCACTGTGGCGCATAACGTGAAGAGTCCCATCGTTATTTTCTTGCCTTCTGCGCTTTTAGAGTTAGCAAATATCAAAGCTTTTACACATCCCATTTTAGTGCTTTGGTAGTATGCTTCTGATGCATTGATAAAGCCTTCCAAGTGTGCTTAAGCCTATCCTTCCTATTCTGTGAACCTCTTTTGCACGACTATGCTCATACTCTTCTACTGTTTCTAAACTATGGCTCTTCAAACCCTCAAGTTTTTTCTCTTTCTATATTATGTAGCATTTGTCTAATTTTGGCGCTTCTTGCTCGCCTTTCGGGAATCTTTTTCACTTAGATGCAATCAATGCTGAAGTTAAAAGCTAGCACATTGCAGAGCTTTTACACTTCCCCTTTCAGTGGCAATGGTGATATGCCTGTGGTGAGCTGGTAATTGCCTTCCATATGCAAAACATCCCGTCCCTGTTATTCAAAAAACTTCTTTTGCACGAGTAGGCTTTTACTCTTCTGTTGTTTCTAGAATACGGCTCTTCGAACTGCAAGTTTTTCTATCCACATGCCACTTAGCATTTCCGCATAATGATCTCCGCCCCTGCTTTATCGCTTTTTCGCTTTGTCCTCAGTCGTCTTTTGCACACAGCGACCATCAATGTTGCCAACTGTGCGGCGTCCTCTGCAAACTCTAAATCGGTACTATAATCTCTGTTAATTTTTATTCCTAGTTCTTTCAAATCTAGCCTCTCACATAGTTCAAGTACAAAAGACGTGGAATGAGCAGATGACTGCATCTATTCGTTTCCAACTTGGTTACTTTTGTTGAGTAACAGCGTAGCTTTGCAGTAGGTCGTCTCATGCAACTTTAGCCTAGAGCTTAAAAAGGAAGGTGTGCTTGAAGTGTGAAATCATTTGGAATATCGTATGTGTTCTAATACTACATGGTTCGTTCATGCCTTTATGCAGTCGCACTCAACGAGTTGATAGTTGCGCTTCTTCAAATGACCGAAATGTTTGCGAAGCTCGCACACATCATTGCGATGGTTTATATTATACCAGTAATCTAAAGTTCTCCCTTAAATGATTTTTCTGCGTGCAATGCCGTGCTTTATTGGTGCCACTTTGGCGTGGACGACGAGTTGCAACTCGCACTGCGCTAAAATGTGCCTTGTTACCCAAACACAAAATGAAGCTGTGCGTTTAACATGGCAAATGATGTAGGAAAAGACAATTGATGTAGTTGGCATAATAGTTAGCATTAAAGGACAATGTCATACCACTTCACTTTTCTCTGATCGTGGTCCTTTAGAAGAGAGCAGTCTTGTTATGTGCCTTTGGCATTGCCATACCAGTGTTTCCCCGTATTGTAGCAAAACAGCCATGTGGGCTAGTCGGTAACGATTGATTTAGGAAGAAGTGGGGCGCGATACGTAACAGAGCGGAAGAGAAAACAACACAAGCGCTTGTGCTGTTCTCTTCTCTATTCCGTGTTACGTAACGTGCCCAACTTCTTCCACAAGAACAGTGTTTCCCTCTTGCTTTGATAGTAATATTTAGATTACTAGACCCACAGAAGGTATATTAGCAAGCATATTAGCTATAGTTGCTTGGTTGCAACCAGTATTTCTTACTTTGTATGTGTCCGAATAGTTTTTCAGTCTTGCTTAATTTGTTTGCATGTCAAAGTTGTGGGCAAGCCCATGCATCTCCTTGGAATCCAGCATTCAATTACTGCAGACTTTCGTTTTTTTCTTTTGCAAAAACAAACAAACAAAAAACCTTGTGCATATTCAATGCACATGTTTTTATCTCTATACCTGAGCATTCAGCGCAAACTTTGACGAATGCAGGGCTGCGTTGTTTTATCGCCAGATCTGCAACGCGGGATGCTTCGATGATTCTCGCTTCCTGGCTGGCGCAGAGGTTGACTGCATTCGTTGACTGAATGTCTCATTCGACACATAGCATGACATTAACTTTAGACAGGTTCCTGTTGACGAAACAGGGTTTTTCACACATAAAGGTGTGGAATACTGCCATGCAACGAACTCTTGCTTACGAATCTCGACCCTTCTTACCACTCGCAACTGGCTGTACCACGTGTATCAATGCGTGAGAAGCAGTTTTTGCTCTGCAACCATCGTATATAGTGATGCGATTCACAGAGTGGCAATGAACAAAATACGAGCATCCTATGCATCTGTTGACTCTCGCATGAAAGTGCTCGAGCAGTTGTGCACAAGATACATGCCTGTTTAAGGTTTTCCATACTTCGATGTATGTTTCTTCTTCTTCTTCAAAAAAAAAAAAACTAAGCATGGAATAAGTGCTCGTGCGTGAGGTTATTCAAAGTGCCTATACAACTTTGTAATATGCATCATATCGATTACAACAATTTTTTGAATTCACCCTCTGCATAATGGTATCTGAAACGTCTTGCTTGTATACAGTACTCAAACCGCTTATGTGCACTTCGTACAATATTTTAGCGACCTATGTTCTTTTACTCCATCTTGCCCAAGTTGACTGCAGCACTCGAAATAAATCAAATCAGTGTGAACATTTAGTTAATTTCAGTTCACTCATGAACAACCATAACGAAGCAGCAAATATTAAAACGAACATTTAGATAATCTGTCTGATATATGGTTAACATTAAATTAATCTTGGTTTAATCAATGAATATTCCGCTTTTAAGTTTGATAATATTCACTTGTAAGAGAACACTTGATCTTTGACTTCGCTTGCTGCGCTACGCTAGAGAAGGACTAAAGAAAAGAAGTAAACACGGTGCCCTCAACACATTGTTGTTCCTGCAGTAGCTGGTGCTGCTCCCGACAGCTTCGGTTGGAGCTCGGTTGGACCTTCCAGAAGCGTCTTCGTTCTGAACCGGGCTCGTCCCTTCGGACTCTTTCGGACGGTGGTTTGGCTGAGTTTTGGGTGAATTTGACCTGTTGAAACTAGCTGACGTTGCATATTACTTCTTTAAGCAATCGAATTAGTGCTAATGTCTAATTCATCTCCTGGCCAAGGGCATAGCCCTTGGTCAGCCTCCTTGCCTAATGATGAATTGCCATTGGAATATTTTTTTCTCAGTGGTGTTGGAAGCATCCTTGTTGCGCTGGTGCCCTCGAGTGGTGGATTTATTAGGCTCAACAACCCGAAGGCGATCCAGGTGGGGTTGCAGGCCATGACGCCGCACTTTCAGCTGATAAGTGATGTTCGTCAGTTCGGAAGAGGTGGTTTGGTATGCAGATCGTCAGATCCTTCGTGCGTTTCTGACATACTAAAATGCAAGACATTTGCTTCGGTCCCGGTAAGTGCATTTATCCCGCCTCATTTAGCGTGCACTAAGGGAATTGTACGAGGAGTCGACTCTACATTAACGCCCGCTGAGACTCTGGAAAAGCTGTCTGATGCTGGGGTTATAGCTGTGTACCGATGCAACCGATTAGTTAACGGTGAGAAAGTCCCCACCGAGTCGGTTATTGCTACCTTTGCTGGCACTTCCTGTCCATCCGAGTTGAAAATATGGCCGCTCTTTTTCAGAGTCGAACGTCTCGCTTCTCGTCCTCTCCAATGTCAAAACTGTTGGCGTTTTGGTCACAGTGGAGGGGGCTGTAAATCAAATTCACGTTGCCGCATCTGTGGCGATACCCACCCATCGAAGGAGTGCATCGCCGAAACCGAAAAGTGCTGCCTCTGTGCAGGAAATCACGCGGCCGATTATCTGAACTGCACCGCAAGGTCTAATGAAACGCAACTTCTAGAAATTATGGACAGACGTCGTTGCTCGCGGCGAGAAGCAATAACAGTTGTGAAGGATAGAGCCTTTGGATATGCCGGAGTCGCGTCGAGGCACGAACAACTAAGTGAGACGAAGATTCTTAATCTTATTGAGGCTTCAGTAGAAAAGGCGATGTCAAAAGCGCTGGAACACATAGTTACGAGCGTGAGTGAGTGCATCTCTCAAGTGTTTTGCTCACAGATGACACAGCTGGCTTCTGCAATAGCAGTACCGATGGCCAAGTCGGCACCTTGTGCAGTGGAAGTTATACCGAATTTAGCCCCACAGCGACAATCCCGCGAGGAGAAAACCCCAATTTTGTCCGTACCTTCTACGTCGACCCACGTGGAGGATCAGAATGAAATGGATGTATGCCAAGATTTCAGGCGTCAGAAGCGCACTGGATCTCCATTAAAATCTCCTTGCCCAAACACAACCCAAAAAGGGCAGCGAAAATGCCAGTGCACTTTTTAAGGAGAGTATTTTAGAAGCTGCCGTTGCTGAAGTGTTTCGCTCGTCAACATAGATACCTTGAAAGTACTACAGTGGAATTGTAGGTATTTGATTTCTGCTTCTACTGACTTACTTTGCTTAATTAATCAGTTATATCCGGATATAATCTTATTACAAGAAACCTGGTTTAACCCTGTTAAGAATTATCATTTAAACAATTTTAGAGCATTTCGGTTAGACCGTCCATCACTAGGAGGTGGTCAAATTATACTAGTCCCGAATAAATTTTGCCGCACAGCGAGCATAGCTTTTCAGCTTATGTCCACAGACTGTGAAATTTTGGCAATAGACCTCTGTCTGCCCGGGCACCACCCTTTTTCACTTATAAACGCATATTTTCCAACGGGTTTGCATAATACTCAACAATTAGATACTGCCTTAGCTAATTGCAAGAATGATTTCCTTCTGACTGGTGATTTCAACTCATATCATGTTTCATGGGGATTTCGAACAGACCATTCTGGTACTCTTCTGTGGGATTGGATGATTAATAAAAATATTACCTGCCTAAATGATGGAGAGCCTACATTTATTCGCGGACGGACACGATCGGTATTAGATCTCACGTTTTGCAGCCCAAGTGTATCAATAAAGTCTTGGAAAACAATTGATTATTCTTCAAACAGTGACCATCTTCCTGTATACTTTGAAATCTCATGTGCTGTGAAATCTATTGAAAGGACAGAGAAAACATTGATCAAATACAAAAAATTTAAAGACTGCTTGCGTTCCAACATTAGGGCAGTGTCCAGTGGTCAAAATGAAGGCCTCGGCAGAAATCTCTGTTCTGCTTTAAAAATCTCCAAGAACACTTCAGAATTTGTAATTGCTTCGTCGTCATCCAAAAGTGCCCAACCTAGTAGATGGTGGAATGATGAGTGCACACGAGATTATAGAAGAAGAAAAGCTGCATGGAAAAGACTTATATGTAATCAGAGTCCAAAAAATTGGAAGGATTATCAGTTCATTGCGGCAACATTTAAACGCACTGTATCGCGAGCGAAAGAGCAATATGACCAAGAACATTTCGAGTACCTGTCTAAATCAAATAACAAACGTGCTTTATTCAACTTCCTTCGTGGTAGGAAGAAGACCCCTATACCAGGAAACGTTGACTCAGTAGTTTACACCTCACAGGAACTACAGGAATCATTGAATCAGTTGGCTAAAGAATTAGAAAACAGGTTCTCAACGCATCTTCCTAATTCGGCTTACACAACAACCATCTATGACTACACAGAAATATCGACTTCCGAATTAAATCAGGCTATGGAAAGATTGCTAAATGCAGCACCAGGCCCCGATGGAATAACAAATACAATGCTAAAAATACTTCACAGGGAATATTCGAATGATCTGTTAGGTTTCGTCAATTATTCCCTTAGAAGAGCATGGATCCCTTCTGAATGGAAGATTGCGAAAATTATACCATTGCTTAAGAAACAGGGGGCAGGCTATAATTTAGACAACATACGACCGATAGCCTTAACATCTAATGTAGTAAAACTTATTGAAAGGGTACTTCATGGTCGTATAATTAGGTTTATTAACGAGAAACAACTGTTGAGTTCTTCCCAAATTGGCTTTAGATCTGGATATTTTATATGGCATGCACATGTAGATCTGGAAAGTCGTATTCAAATTGCCCGTCACAAAAAGCACTTTGCGGCTTTAGTAACGTTAGATATATGTAAAGCATATGATAGTGTAGAGTATTCTATCTTGACTAATCAGTTATGGAGTCATGGACTTCCACCTTATATAGTAGCATGGGTCACGGAATTTTTAAGTAGAAGAGAATTCTATTGTTATCAAGGCGGTTTCTCTTCCTGTAAGCACAAGCAAACCCGAGGTGTACCTCAGGGGTCAGTACTTTCCCCGGTTTTATTCAACATATTGCTTAGTACCATCCCCGTTCATCCAGAAGTGAAAACCTATGTTTATGCCGATGACATTGCTTTCTTTGCTATGGCACATGACTTCCACTGTCTCTACACTATCTTGCAAACATAGCTTAATAAAATAGAACTTTGGTTGGATGGATTGATGTTGAACCTGAATACCGGTAAATGTGCTATTCTCGTTTTTCCAATCAAAGATCCCGTGCACATATCTATTAATTACAAGCTTCAAGATATCCTACAAGTACAATCATTGAAATATGTATAATGAGCATCTAAATTGGCGCCCTCACATTGAATACATCGCGACAAAAGCAGTACGCGCGATGGGCGTATTGCGGAGGTTGAGCAATTGTAGATTAGGTATGAGAAGAAAGGCACTTTTGATTATATATGAAATGTATGTCCGACCTGTGTTGGAGTTTGGCTGCATTCTTTTTTTCTGGTGCGCCAGCCTACAAACTTCGGCCGCTCGTTCTGTTGGAAAGAGAGGCTTTACGGCTCTGCTTAGGACTTCCAAAGTATACTGCAAATGCAGTATTATACCTTGAAGCACGAATACCAACCTTATTATGTCGCTTTAACATTCTTACTGTGCAGACCTTTTTACGACTATATGAAGCACCGTTTAACCCTGAACAAATTATTTTTATTTCCAATCCTGACCTATTCTTCTCCGTGCATTGGCCCAGATTTACCAAACCACAAATAGTATTTGTTCAATCGTTACTTGAGCCCCTAAATGTACACGTTCGTGATCTGATTCCTTTAACTGAGCAACAAAATTCTCCAGAAATTGTTTACCATGATATCTTCCCAACTCACGCAAAGCTATTACCTACAGGCATTTTAAATGGTTTATTGCAGGACCATTTAAGTACTCTGCCAACAAATGTCATTATAGCAACGGACGCATCTCAATCACATGAAAAATCAGGCATTGGAATATATTGCCCAGTACTTGATTGGTCATTTTCACTTCGCTTACCGGACTTTCTTCCTGTCTTTCTGGCTGAATTCATGGCAATAATATTAGCTTTGCGAAAGGTAAATATTTCCATTACAGTTGTAGCAGTCATAACTGATTCATTATCAGTGTGCTCTTCTCTGTCCGCATCTGGTCACTCACCTATAGTGAAACTTTTTAAATCGTTGATCCCCTGTCATCTCCGAAGTATTCCTTTAATCTGGACACCAGTGCACAAAGGTTTGTTGTTAAACGAAATGGCTGATTCTCTTGCGAAGGCATCCCTTTCGACACCAATTATTCCTATTTTCCCTCATACAGTATACATTACGGTGGCGCGATTTCTCACACTTAAAATCAGGCAAAATTTATCTGACCCTGCACTGACGGCTTCTCCAGAGTACAAACAATTGTTATTTCCCTGGCACAGTGAACTGACTAATTCAAGGATGATGGAAGTTGTCATCACGAAATTTCGTTGCCGCGTTACCTCCCTCAATTTTTACTTGCATAGATCAGGCATATTGAATTCCCCTATTTGCATTTACTGTAATCAAGAGGAAACGATCAGTCATTTTTTATTACATTGTCGCCATTTCGATTTATTCAGGCAAAGCATACTAGCACCACCTCTTCAAAGACTGGGCTTGCAACTATCACAACCTGATCTTCTTTTATTTGGAGCCTCTACACTGGGTTTCAGCCACAGGGATGTTTTATTCGCCGTTCAAGAATACATCACTGCGACTAAACGATTTTCTTGCTAAATTGCTGTCTCACTATTTTTCTTATTTTTTTCTGCAAACTTGATATCAGTATTTTAAATCAAAATTAAGTCACAAAACAAATTGTAGGAATGACGCAATGCTGAAAGTTTAGGGCAAATTCACCTTATAATCAGCCAATCCCCTTTTTTGGGTACGAGCCATTTGCACAGGGAAACAACAACAACAACAACAACAACATTGTTGTTCATTTCTTTCTTTTTGTATTTGTCAAGTGTTGCACTTAAGCTCGTTCAACTTAAATTTCAACCAACAGGCCCAACCTGCTGTTCTGCTAGAACACAAGTGATAAGAAAACGGAAATTCACAAGCCTTACGTCCCCCTCCGACCCATTATTGACTTTACTTCCTCTCCATGCCGAGCCGATTAGAATTTCCTACACCAAATCTTCACCCCCCTAACCCGGAAGACTCCAACGCATGGCCGTGACTCCAGTCTCTTCATGCAGCTAGCGTCAGAGGGGAGCATCGAGCATGACGAGAGCCCGGTCTCGTTCGACGTCATTTCATTGTTCACTAATGTGCCAGTACCCCTAGCCATGTCCTCTGTCCGTGCTGTGCTTGAGGGTGACGCTAGCCTGAGTGAAAGGGCTCTTTTGGCTGTTGACGTGCTCAACCATCTACTGGAATTGTGCCATCTAGTAAGTAATCATTTTACAAAGGAACAATTTTCAGGCAGAACAGTAGAACCGCGACGGGAGCCTCCATGCCCGTCACGATGGCAAACCTGACCATGTAGCATATAGCAGATAAAGCACTCAGCTCCTTCTTGCCACTAACCAAACGCCTTCTTCGTTATATGGACGATTGCTTTAGCGGCATTTTGCGTCAATTTAAAACTTCAGACAGCGTCTCAATTACGCGCACTGAGCCATAATATTCACGGCCGAATGTGAAAGCGGCCGCTGCCTGCCCTTTCTCGACGTCCAGGTGACAAGAAAGTGCAACATCCTGGAGTTTTCCGTTCACAGGAAGCCAATGAACACCAGCCGCTAGCTTTCATATGATTCATTCCATTCCGCCAGCCAAAAGACCTCAGTTTTGCCCACATTACTCCAGAAATCCAAGAACATATGCCCCAATGACACGGAGCGAAAAAAAGAAGAGGCCCGCGTAATTTAGGACTTCAGAAAAAACGGATACCCAAAAAAAAAACTTCAATCGAGCCGCCACCCGCCGCGTAGAGCAACATAGGATACAAAAAGCCCAATCAGCATTAATTGGCAGCCCTCCGAAACGCGTACCAGTCGCATACTACCAAGGAATCAGCAAGATGTTGGCGTAGGTCTTCCGAACAGAAGGGGTTCGCATTGCGCACGTGCCTCCATGTACGCTGAAGAACCTCCTCCCTCACCCAAAAGACCGGCCAACGCTGGACAGGACCCCCGGTGTCGTTTGCAAAATCCTGAGTGCCCTTCGTATATCGGCGAGACAAAAAAAGCTAGTGAAACGAATCAAACATGCCAACGACGTGCGGAAGCTCTACATAGGGCGCAGCGCAGTCGCCGAGCACGCTGAGACGTTGAACCACAGGATAGATTTCGACGCAACGACCATCCTTGAAACTGAGATTAACTGGAAGAGAAGGTTACTACTCGAGTCGTGGCATATACAACGAACGGCCCAAAACATCAACCGCTCTCTTGGAACCCTTCTCCAGTGTATACACATGAACTGCGCTCCGCTGCAAAATGGGAGAGAGAGAGAAAGTCATTAACAGCCCCGTGAGTGCTTTGAAGACACCGCGGCTACGTAGAACCAGTCTCCCCTAAGGAAGAAACCAATTTGGTTCCGAAACGTCGGGTTTCTCCACATACGTTTAGTTGGAGTTTAAATCATTTCCCAGTTTTCATAATCGACCAGGTAGATATCTGACGAATAATTACATTTATTTTAATATGTTCATTAAGATGTAAAACTTGCCGTTGTACTACATGGTTACGCATAAAGCAAGCGCTCACAAGTTCGTAAGAATTCAACTTCAAAAATGCAGTCACCAGCACAGGTCCTCTCAAGTAGATGAATCTCCTTTATGTTCTGCAGTCTCGATGCTTGCACATGAACCCTTTTTCTCGATTAGCGCGTTCGTGTTTAGCTACTGCGTGTGTCAACTTGCACAGCAGGTAAATGTTTTATACCCTTTAAAATTTTTTTGGATGACAGCTAGTTCTGCCACTAAAGCACACTTTCTGGTCATATCGTATATTTCGTGCGTAAAACATCATCAGTAACCACTCTCTTTAACTCTTTACTGCCTGATGTCGTGAATTCAGACATTACTTCTGGTTGCCAAGACTCCGTCCCTCCGTCTGCTCCGTCAACTGGGTGCCTGTTGGAGAACAGCTGCTGCCGTGCCGAGCTTTTAGGAACTGGGCCCGTATGAACCCTGTGTTACGGGCTGCAGTATATAGCTGATTCGCAAGCGCGCTTAAGTATGCGGGTAGCACGACGAACAGCAACAAGCAGCGCGGACAGCTGCTTGCAGAGAGTAAGCGGAAGTGATTGGCTCTTGCTCGACCGATCTGGGCATATTCGGGCTGCGCATCATAGATTCAACTTTTCGACACCACGCGCTGGCCCGAAAGTTGCGGAGAGGAGGGATTGATCCTTGGAAATTGTGGCGCGCCGGTGGCTCGTAAAGCTTCCACGTGTAAAATTGTTGATCTATATTTTGTACACGATACGCCTCTTTACTTAAAATGTTTGAAAAAAAATATAGGAGGTGGCTTGGGGGGCCTTTAAGGAGTAATTTTTGTTTTGGCAGGTTGCTACTTTACTCTTATTGATACTATAGGGCTGAAAAGACTGGACGTAGGCGCGTTCTGTTGTCTTTTATATTGCCACGTTCCATTTCTCAAGTTTTTGTTATCGTTCCAAAACACCACACGATTCTCAGCGCAAACCGCGCCTGCAGTTTTCGAGAAGGTTCCGGACTGTAGTAGATCATTTCGATAAGATCACGCACACTGTGCGAACGGTACAGATTGTTCTGGAACCTACGCCACCGCCATTGATAACGCTAGAACATTCGACGGCAAGAGTATAAATGCCGACGCGCTTCGCCGCTTGTCAGTTGTTGATCGAAGGCCGACGCTCCGTTCGCCGCTATCAGTCCGAGACTGCTATCTGTGCGAGACTGCTGCTGTAATTGGACTTTCCGTTTACCGGGCACAGGTTCGCCCAAATAAACAGTTAAATTCCAACACGAAGTCTCCTGTCTTCGGCCACGTCACGACCCCGTGACAATATACAGTCTTTCCCGTACGGCAGCATAAATTATATCTTGCGTTCTGTGTGTGCTCCTAACGATCACTCGATCTGTTTCAGGTCGCATGATTCGGTGTCCATTATCTCATTCGCTTGAGTGAATGATGTGTACGAAGAACACTGCGTCTTTCACAACAGTGATGCACCACGTTGCTGAACACCAGCACCGTTGCGCCCCAGGTGGTCGAAATTTTCAGAGCCCTCCACTACGGCGTCTCTCATAATCACATGGTCGTTTTGGAACGTTAAAACCCCACGTATCAATCAACCAGCACCATTGCGCATGGCGCCTTGCCTGACATGCTCTACACCGGCTCGGGTAAGTCGTAATGTCATCCTCTTGCCTGAAGAAATGTCGAGACTAACGAGCTGTTCATACTGTCACGTAAGAGTGAAGGTAGCCCGAAGTCAGGAGACCGGGAGGTTAGTAGAAATAGGAGATCCGTTTATTTGGCGGACTTGCGCCCACTAAAGGAAAACAGACGCGCCGGCTTAGCGGGTGGCGAACAGCGCGTTCGACGGCCGTCGGGGAACAGAATGACCCACTAGAACGCAAGGCGCGTTCACCATCCGAGATACAGTCGCCGTAGCGTCTGGCGCTACGGCGACTCCTCGCGGCATTGCTCCCCTCCTCAACGTGAGCATCAACCCGATGATTTGTTTAAAATAAAACCAAAACAAAAGCACTGCCTGTGCGAAAGTAAATGGCGAATAAGCACGAATCACGCACACATAAACAAAACAAGAGATGCAAACAGGGAGCCTCCTTTAGCGCGCATGATAGGGCTTCAAGTGGGCGACGTGTACCACTTCTTGTCGTGCGCGGCGTCGTTGGGATGAGCTAGCCCCATCAGGGACTACTTCATAGTCCACTTCACCCACTTGACGGATGAATTTGTATGGGCCGAAATAACGGCGCATGAGTTTTTCGCTTAATCCTCGGCGGCGAACGGGCGTCCAAACCCAGACTTTGTCACCTGGCCTGTATGTTAAATTGCGTCTCCGCAGGTATAGCGTCTTGTGTTGTTTCGCCGTTGGTCTTTTATGCACAGACGAGCAAGCTGCCGGGCTTCTTCTGCGCGCTGAAGGTAGGCGGCCACGTCTAGGTTGTTTTCATCGGTGACATAGGCAGCATGGCGTCCAGGGTAGTAACGGCATCCCTCCCATGGACGAGATTAAATGATGTCATTTTAGTGGTCTCTGCACCGCGGTGTTGTAGGCGAAAACCACGTGGGGCAGAATTAAGTCCCAGGTCTTGTGTTCTGTGTCCACTTACATAGCGAGCATATCGGCAATGGTCTTGTTCAAGCGTTCCGTGAGACCATTTGTCTGCGGATGGTACGCAGTTGTTTCTTCGGTGATCTGTATGACTGTAATGTAAGATTGCCTGAGTAAGATCGGCCGTAAACGCCGTTCCCTGTCTGTTATTAGTACCTCAGGTGTGCCATGACGGAGGAGAATTGATTCGACAAAAAATTTGGCAACTTCTACGGCTGTGCCATTCGGAAGGGCCTTAGCTTCAGCGTATCGGGTAAGGTAATCAGTGGCCACTATGATCCACTTGTTACCGGATGTTGACGTGGGGAAAAGTCCAAGCAGGTCCATACCAATCTGTTGTAAGGGTCTCGACGGGTGTTCAATTGGCTTCAGAAATCCAGCTGGTTTTGTTGGAGGTCTCTTCCGGCGCTGACATTCACGGCAACTCTTGACGTACCGCGCAACATCTGAGGAGAAGCGGGGCCAGTAGTATCGTTCTTGAATTCTGTGGAGTGTGCATGTAAAACCGAGGTGTCATTTAACCATATGGTGTAGTAGCGCAAATTCACGGAGACGAAGAGGACACACCAACTCACCAACTAGCCCACCAGCGAGGATGTCTCACCAACTAGCCCAGCTCTCAACCTTACAAAACCGAGGTGGCCTGCAGTGGGTTCGTCATGTAACGCTTGTAAAATTTCTTCTCTGAGGCTGCTTGGGACGACAAGAAGGTAAGCTGCCTTATTCGGTGCGAAGTTCTTTTTAACTACCACCCCGTTTTGCACACAGAAAGAGGATATCCCACGCTTGAACAGTGCAGGCGGTATGGAGGCCTTTCCTTCGATGTAGTTGATCAACTGTTGTAGGATCCGGTCTGAGCGCTGCTGTAATGCAAAGGTGCTGCTGCTGATAGGCCCAAAAAAGGCATCGTCATCTTCATGGCTTGGTGGTGCGCCGACAGGGGCTCTTGAGAGGCAGTCTGCGTCGGAGTGCTTACGACCAGATGTGTAGACTACCTTCACGTCAAACTCCTGAAGCCGTAGGCTCCATCGAGCGAGGCGGCCAGAAGGGTCTTTCAAACTGGCCAACCAGCACAACGCACGATGGTCCGTTACGACCTTGAAGGGTCTGCCATGCAAGTATGGGCGGAATTTCGAGGTGGCCCATACTATCGCAAGACACTCTTTGTCAGACGTGGAATAGTTCACTTCCGCTTTCGACAGTGAGCGGCTTGCATACGCAATGACGCGCTCGCAGCCCTTGTGCTTCTGAACGAGAACGGCACCTAAGCCGATGCTGCTGGCGTCTGTATGTATCTCAGTTTCGGCATTTTCATCAAAGTGACCCAGCACAGGCGGCGACTGTAAACGTTGTTGAAGTTCTTTGAATGCCTCACGTTGCTCAGCTTACCATTCGAAAGGGGCGTCCGACTTGGTGAGCTGCGTCAAAGGGTCAGCAATGTGTGAGAAGTTCTTGACAAAGCGCCGGTAATAGGCGCACAGTCCTAAGAATCGGCGCACTGCTCTCTTATCTTGCGGCTGAGGAAACTGTGCGATAGCGGCTGTCTTCTCGGGATCTGGTCTTACGCCATCTTTGCTTATAACATGGCCAAGGAACTGTAGTTCTTCATAGGCCAAATGGCATTTTTTTTTGCTTCAGTGTCAGCCCTGATCACTTAATTGCGTCCAGTACCATCCGGAGCCTTTTCAGGTGGTCGCTAAAGTTGGAGGCGAAGACGACCACATCGTCCAGGTATACGAGACATATTTGCCACTTGAGGCCTGCCAGTACTGTGTCCATTAGACGCTGAAAGGTTGCTGGAGCGGAACAAAGTCTAAATGGCATCACTTTGAACTCATACAATCTATCCAGCGTGATGAAGGCGGTCTTTTCTCGGTCTCTTTCATCAACCTGAATTTGCCAATACCCTGTCTTCAGATCAATGGACGAGAAGTACCTTGCATCACTAAGACGATCTAGGGTATCGTCGATCCTTGGTAAAGGGTACACGTCCTTCTGGGTTACGCTATTCAACCGTCGGTAATCGACGCAAAACCGAAGAATTCCGTCTTTCTTTTTGACAAGGACGACTGGTGCCGCCCATGGGCTTTTCGATGGCTGAATTACATCATTGTGTAACATTTCCTCAACTTGCTCTCGGATGGCCTGACGTTCGCGTGCCGACACACGATAAGGGCTTTGATGAAGAGGGCGGATGTCTTCTTGTGTTATGATTCGATGCTTTGCCAGAGAAGTGTGTCGGACCTGTGAAGAAGTTGATAGATATGTGGGGTTTAACGTCCCAAAACCACCATATGATTATGAGAGACGCCGTAGTGGAGGGCTCCGGAAATTTCGACCACCTGGGGTTCTTTAACGTGCACCCAAATCTGAGCACACCGGCCTACAACATTTCCGCCTCCATCGGAAATGCAGCCGCCGCAGCCGGGATTCGAACCCGCGACCTGCGGGTCAGCAGCCGAGTACCTTAGCCACTAAACCACCGCGGCGGGGCCCTGTGAAGAAGTGGCGAAACAGTCGTCATAACGTCGAAGGAGGTTCTGGAGCAGTTGCTGCTTGCATTGAGGCTAGGAAGGGTTAATGTCGAATGACAGCTGCGAGTTGTGGGTCTGTGGGGTGATGGTCGCTGGATTCGAAAGGGCGAGGGTGTCACTGACTTCCGCGGTTTCATCGAGAAAGGCAGTGGTCGTGCCTTTGGCCAGGTGACGGTGTGCTTGGCTGAAATTTGTTAGCAGCACTGGGCCCTGTTCATTCCGGAAGTCCGCAATGCCTCTTGCGATTGTGATATCACGGCCAAGCGAAAGCTGTATGTTACCTTCGACGACGCCATGAGCATTTTCGGCAGTAGTACCAGTGATTATGGAGATTCGGGTCGTTGATCGGGGTGGGACGCTCACGTCATTCTCGAGTACACGGAGGGCTGCGCGATTATGTGGTACCGAGTATGAATTTATGGCTTCATCCGAGGATAGTTTGATGGATCTGGACGCCAGGTCAATAACTGCGCGATGTTGTCAAGAAGTCCATGCCGAGAATGACGTCACGGGAGCACTGTGGGAGCACCAAGAAAGTAGCAAGGTATGTGTGACCATCGAATGTCACCCTTGCAGTACATCGCCCCGATGGGTTGAGGAGTTGGCCTCAGTCAGTCAGTCAATGAACTTTATTTACAAATTGTCCTGAGGAGCCGATTCCCCTCAAGAGGGAGGGTCGGCTGCGAGCCGCACCCACGTGGGGACAGGAAGAGCGAGCCCCTCCGCCAAATTGCGGGCCCTCTGGACAGCCCGGATTTGGACCTCTCGGTCCGAGCTGGTAATTGCCGTCCTCCAGGCAGCTTCTGTGCTGAGAGGCTCGCCATCGCGCAGCGCCGCGCATTGCCAGAGCATGTGGGGTAACGTGCAACGTCTCTCTTCGCAATGAGGGCATTGCGGCTTTATGCTGTCGATAAACTTGCTGTACACTAAAGGCGACGGGTAAGTACCCGTTTGCAGCATTCTTAAAGTGACTGACTGGGCCCTAGAGAGTTGCGGGTGCGGGAGCGGAAAGCTACGCCTGGCCAATTGATAATTTTTGCAAATTTCGTTAAAGGTGAGGAGCGAATCAAGCTGCCGGATGCCATCCACAAAATTAGATGCCGATTGCCCGTCACGGTGGGACCGTTCGCGTGCTCGGGCATGGGCAAGCTCATTGGCATTGGGGATAACAGGGTGGACATCCTTGCCCATGTGGGCAGGAAACCAGGTGATGTGGCCGTCGATTTCCGTGCAATGTGGTCTTTTGGTAAGAAGATGGGCCGCCTGCTCACAGACTGACCCGGTCATGAACGCTCGTGCAGCAGCTCGAGAATCAGTGAAAATGCGCGTGCGCATGGGAATCGCCACGGCCATTGCTATAGCAGCCTGCTCTGCCCTAGCCGGCGTGGTATCTCGAAGAGATGCTGCTGTGAGGATTTTACCGTGAAGGTCAGTGACCACAGCCACGAAATTGGATGTGCCGGGATACTGTGCTGCGTCGACGAACGCCACAAGTTCAGGGGTGGCAGCGGCGGAACTGAGGAGCGACCTAGCCCTAGCGGCCCGGCGGCCGACATTGTAGAGAGGGTGAACATTTCTAGGAATTTGTGAGACCGTAATCTGCTCCCTCAATTTGGGTGGAAGCTGTATCTTTTTGTCTGCTACCATAGTTGGTTCGCAGCCCAGAAACTCCAGGACGCGTCTCCCAGCTTTGGAAGAGGACAGTCGTGCAGCTTGTGCTGTTTGTTGCGCTTCTGCAATCTCACTAAAGGTATTATGCATACCAAGAGCCTTGAGCTTTTCCTCATTTGTGTTGTTTGGAAGGCCCAAGACCCTCTTAATGCACTTTCGAATAATCGCATCCAGTTTCCCTTGCTCTTTCCTTTCCCACCTATGCGCTGCGGCAATGTAATAATGTGACTCATGAGAAAGGCATGGAAAAGCCTCATGAGGTTGGCCTCTCAAAGCCCTCCACGCCTGTTAGACACCCGAAGTATAAGCTTGACCATGCTCTCCGCCTTTGCCGCAATACGAGTCAGAGTATTGGCCTCCCGCTGTGCGGATCTGCGGGCCGTCCCAAGCCGTCTTAACCTTCTTCAGTTGTGCTGTCAATGGCCCGCTAATGACCGAGTAGTCAGCTCCTGTGTCAATCAAGGCAGTTACCGGGTGGCCGTCGATAGATACTTCAAAATCGGTGGCACGTGGGCTGGAGTGGCGCGTTGGTTTTGGGTTCGGGTCATGGCTTCGTCTTGTTGCTTCGTTTTGCTTCGTCTCGCGGCTTGGGTTGTTGTGCGTTGTCGTCGTCGTAGATGATGTGCTGTCGTCATATATGGTCGTCGGTGGAGGGTCTTCGGCTTGTCCTCTTGAAGCAACCTCACCTCCAAAGGTTGCTGGTTTCAGTTTCCCCTACGGGGGCTTGGGGACCTTCTTCGTTCGTTGTTGCTGCGGTTCGGTGACGTGAAGCGTGGGGATGGCGGTGATGGAGAACGGCTGGACAAGTACTCTGTATGGCGCAAGTAGTCTTCGATTGCCGGAGGTCGTTGTCCAGGGCGTGGCCGTGGTGCCCGAGATGAGAAGCCATGCAGTCCCATCCGCCTGCAGGGGCAGTGTCGAAGAATGTGGCCGGCCTCACCGCAGTGAAAGCATAGGGGACGGTCGTCGGGAGTTCTCCAGGTGTCGCATTTTCTTTGGCTCGGGCGTCTCTCGTATGTAGGGTGGGCGGGTAAGGGCGGACGGCTACTTGGGGCTGCAGCGTACCGTCGAGGACTGGGCTCGTTTCGTCGGGGTGGCCTAGTGTTCACTGCAGCGGCGTAAGTCATTGCTTCGGCCTCTGTTCGAGTCGTCGCTGATGAAGAGCCAAGCGCCTGCTGGACTTCATCACGCACTATGTCCAAGAGAGATGCTCCTTGGGGGGGCTGGGGGGTAGGAGGTAGCAATCGGCGTAGTTCTTCTTTAACCACTTCTCGAATAGCTTCCCGCCGATCGTTGGTGATGAGCCCACCCCGAATCGGTTCCGAGTAGAGCGAGCTGAGCTGAAACGGGTGGTTGTATTGCCGAGTCCGGGCGTCCAGGGTCCTTTCTATGGTGTGCGCTTCTTCAGTAAATTCGGCGACTCTTTTAGGAGGGTTCTTTATGAGACCGGCGAAAAGCGACTCCTTCACCCCTCGCATTAGGTATCCGACCTTTTTGTCTTCGGTCATGTCTTGCTCCGCTCGCCTAAAAAGACGTTTCATTTCTTCGACGTACACGTTTAGGGTCTCATTGGGCTGTTGGGTCCTCGATTCTAGCAGCAGCTGGGCCCTTTCTTTTCGCATGATGCTGGTGAAGGTCCTGGGCAACTCATTCTTCAGAAATTCCCAGGTGGCCAGTGTGGTCTCATGGTTTTCATACCACGTTTTGGCGGGGCCGTCCAGAAAAAAGTAAACGTATCGCAGCTTCATTTCTTCATCCCACCTGTTTATGGTAGCCACGCGCTCGAATTGGTCCAGCCATTCTTCTGGGTCTTAAGCGGCATAACCATGGAAAGTTGGGGGCACCCACGGCTGCTGCAGCATGACAGGGGTGGGTGATTGCGGGGTGCTCATGGTGGCTGTGGAAGCATTCTTTCGTGGTCACGTGGGGTCCGGTAGCGGTCCCAGCTCAGGTGGCAGGTTTCAGAGGCGGCGACTGCTTCGAGTATCTGTGTCTTCAGCGTCCTCGTTCTCTGCAGTGGCTGTTTTAAGGTCGTTTTTATGCATACCCCGCACCTCCACCAGATGTCACGTAAGGGTGAGGGTAGCCCGAAGTCAGGAGACCGAGAGGTTAGTAGAAATAGGAGATCCGTTTATTTGGCGGACTTGCGCCCACTAAAGGAAAACAGACGCGCCGGCTTAGCGGGTGACGAACAGCGCGTTCGACGGCCGTCGGGGAACAGAATGACCCACTGGAACGCAAGGCGTGTTCACCATCCGAGATACAGTCGCCGTAGCGTCTGGCGCTACGGCGACTCCTCGCGGCAATACGTAATTTTCTCTTGTCAACTTTTGCTCCAAGTGAAAGTTGATTTGACGTTACATGTTCAGTACTCACGGATTAAAATGGGGCGCCTTTTTATACAACAATTGGGTGAGCAATCGCTGTAGATAACGTACTTGTTTGCTGACCCGCAGGTCGCGGGATCGAATCCCGGCTGCGGCAGCTGCATTGCCGATGGAGGCGGAAATGTAGACCCGTAGTGCTCAGATTTGGGTGCACGTTAAAGAACCCCAGGTGGCTCGAAATTTCCGGAGCCCTCCACTACGGACATCTCTCACAATCATATGGTGGTTTTGAGACGTTAAACCTCACACAACAATCAATCGCTTGAGATAACAACGTCCGGTAGACAAATCTGGGTGTCTGGACATAATGTTGGCTCTGGTTTGCGTATTTCAGTCTAAATTGCATGGTGATGACTTGCACTTACGACTACGGAAGGAAATCTGTTAGCCTTAAGCTCTGTTTATTGGCGAGTATTGCATGTTACGCATCATCACGGCTTGCACACGTCGTGGTAGCTTAGCTAAGGCGCAGCGCTGTACGCTTCTAAGCGTGAGAATAAGCATTCAGTTCCTGACCATGGACTGCGCAATTTCACGTATGTGACCTGCAGCAATGCCAGTGTACAGAGTTCTCAGTTTAAAACATGACACCTTTCTTGTATAACTTCTGTAACGCATAGTCACTTCGCTAAATATTAGCAAACGTGGCTAGTAAAGCTAACTTTCGCAATTGTGCATGTATTGGTCGAATTGGTGCCGCGATGACACATTGTAAACCATGGAAATGAAAGTGCGGGCTGTGCGTAACCATTCAGTTTATGAATACTTGTGAATACAGTACCTATACATCAATGCACATTAACCATGCCCAGGTGATTTGAAGTATCTAATCTGCAGTTCTCTGCCACATACAGTGTGCTTGATAATCGTGTGATGGCAATGATACACAAGGCTCAAAAGTTTGAATGTAACCAATTAGGCGTGAGAAGTTGCAGCTCTGCAAACTATTCGCTTTTTCCTGTCCAAGGAATGCATAGTGGGGATCACAAATAAAGATCGAGCTGATTTCTTGGCAATCCTAACCACAAAATCAAGGCCGTCATTGTTACCAGCTTCAGCAGCAGCATCAAATTGGCGAGGGTGAGGTGTGAGAAAAGTAACAAGGATGGCGAAGGTGGTGTGCTTTTTTTTTTGCTATCGTCGTTCACCAGTTTTATTGTGCCACCATATTTTGATGTTACTTGTGCAAGGCCCTAGCAGCCAAACATTTGCACAGTTGTTGCCGTGGCAGGTCCTCTTTGTGATGAAACCGAAAGGGAACCTGCTGGAGAAGTGGCGCTTGTAGCTACGGGTTTCACCAACCTGTTGTCCTACGAGTCTTCAGCGACAGATCTTCCCGACAGCAAGAATACAAGCAGCACCACATGCACACAGTAGTTTTACACTAGGAAGGTCGTGAACAGGACGCCCTGGGCAGGCTGACGCGTGATTTTAAAGACCAGCATAATTAGGTGGGCATTACTTTGCAGCTTCTTATCGTTCGGTGGGTAGTACTCTGCCGGTGCCTGCCTTCTCAAATGTCCACTCAGTAAATCCTGCTGTGGCCACTGTCGCCACGCAAGTTGTGTGGTGAGCAGGAGTCTTTAGCGGACACAGGGCAGGTTTTAGCTGTCAGAATTCCCCTTGGCATTTTCTTGGGACTAGGGCCACCTTCGTACGCTGTTGCGCTCCCAGCCACCGTTTCGTTCCAGTTACTGCTGATAAGCAACGTGGTTTCTGTGGATGCAAGACAGCTGTGTTCGGAGTTGTCTAAAATGCTCAATCGATGTCGCGTTAACCTCCATAAACTTGTATCGGCCATACCAGTGGGTATTGTCCATGTCGCGATAGTAGCACAGATGAGTTCTTGATATTTAACTCTCAGGTTTACACTTAACAGTTCTTTATATTATGTTGCAGTCCCTTTCCTTCCTTGTTCTACTTGTATGGTGACACTCACCCTTCGGCTTCGGTCGTCAAGCCTAGTCTGCATTGATCCTGGCCTTGAAGATCGTGCACGGATCACCTGTGGGCCTTGCGGTATGGATTTGTACGTGGTGAGCATAGACCATATTTTTCATTTTTCTTATTGCATGAGTTCTCCTCATCTACACTTTTACTTCCTGGACGTCACATTGGTATACTCAATAAAAGGTTGCAGCCATGCTGTTCTTGTTCAGGCCCACGCAAGTCCCGGATAGGGTGTTCAAGTACTGTCTAAAAAGTTCGTGTGCCATGAGATAGTTCTTATGGTGTTCATGCAAGACATGGGGCCTTCATTGGCTGCTTGTCAACCTCTCCCGAGTGAATGCTGTAAACGCGTACCATCGTGAGCAATGTGATCTAGAACATGCGAACGCGTGGCGAATAGCCTCGCACCTTAAATCGGTTGATTTGCAGCGGCCATTGTCAAAAACAAAGTGCAAAGCGTGGTGCGCTTCTGCTAGCTCTTGACACTCCCGCTTCAATAGCGTTGCCGCAAGGCGGCAGTTTAAAGCACGTTGGTGGTAATCTTTTAAAGGGTATCTATAAAGGTAACAAGGTAGTTATAAAGTGGGAAAAACAGGTATCCAAGCCTGCAGAGGTAAAACGGTGGCTTAGGCAGGGGTGCCCCCTGTCACCCTTATTATTCATGATGTACCTACAAGAATTAGAGGCAAAATAGAGGGAAGTGGACTGGGCTTCAACCTCTCTTTAGTCAAACAAGGAAAACCTATTGATCAGGCACTACCAGCATTAATGTACGCAGATGATATAGTGCTAATGGCCAACAACAAGGAAGATTTGCAGAGATTGATGGGCATCTGCGGAAATGAAGGAGATAGGTTAGATTTTAGATTCAGTAAGGAAAAATCAGCAGTCATGATTTTCAATGACAACGAAGGTAGTGAGCTTAGAATACAGGAGGTCACGCTAGAGATAACAGATAAATACAAATATCTGGGAGTATGGATAAGCAATGAGACCGAGTATCTGAGGGAACACGAAATATACGTGACGACTAAAGGTAACAGGAATGCAGCAGTCATGAAAAATAGGGCACTGTGGAATTACAATAGGTATGATGTTGTGAGCGGAATATGGAAAGGGGTCATGGTTCCTGGGCTGACGTTCGGCAATGCGGTCTTGTGCATGAGATCAGAAGTTCAAGCAAGATTAGAAATTAAGCAACGTGGAATAGGTAGGCTTGCTTTAGGAGCTCACGGGAATACACCAAATCAGGGAGTACAAGGTGATATGGGATGGACATCATTTGAGGGCAGGGAAGCTAGCAGCAAGATAAAATTTGAGAAGCGATTGAAAGAAATGGGGGAAGAGCGTTGGGCTAGGAAAATTTTCAGCTACTTGTACATGAAGAATGTCGATACAAAATGGAGGAAGCGAACCAGGAAGTTGACTGGTAAATACTTAGAAAAACAGCAGGTGGCCAAACCAAAAAGAACTATTAGTTAAGAAGAAAGTGAAGGAAACGGAGACTGACATGTGGAGAATGGGCATGATGAAGGAGTCCGCACTGGAGATATATCGAACTTTTAAGCAGGAAATTGCCAAGGAAAGGATCTATGATAATACTCGGGGTAGTTCTCTACTGTTTGAGGCCAGTACGGGAGTACTGCGAACCAAGACATATTGGGCCAAATACGAAGGGGTAGACACAGTATGCAGTTCGTTTGGAGAGGAAGAAGAAACTGCTGAACACTTGATAATGTTCTGTAAAGGGCTTCACCCTATAGTTCAGGATGATGGCGCAGAGTTTTTCAAAGCACTGGGGTTTAGGGACCGGGAGGGCAAAATAAACTTTAAGCGGGTAGACTTAACTAGACGGAGGTTATCTGATTGGTGGCTAAAGTCAAGGCACGAGTGAAAATTAAACTCTTCACTGCAAAGTACGAATTCTCAAACTCACTTTTTAAGGATAAAAATAAATATAGTTTTGGTTCATTAGTTATTACGGCTTGGTGGCGCTAGCCACCGCCCGATCTAAAGGGTACAGCCATATCCATCCATCCATCCATCCATCCAACGTGGATAGATTGATCGATGGATGTACCAGCAGTGCCCTTTAGATCGGGTGGCAGCTCACGCCACCTAGCCGAAAAATGAATTACCATCACTATCTACCTATACAGAATACCAATCAAAAAGGGTGTAAGGCAGGGGGACACAATCTCCCCAATGCTATTTACCGCGTGCTTACACGAGGTTGTCAGAAGCCCAGAATGAGAACAGTTAGGGATAAGAGTTAATGAAGAGTACCTGAGTAACCTGCGCTTCGCCGATGACATTGCATTGCTGAGTAACTCAGGGGACGAATTGCAACTCATGATTACGGAGTTAGACAAGGAGAGCAGAAAGGTGGGTCTTAAAATGAATTTGCAGAAAACGAAAGTAATGTACAACAACCTCGGAAAAGAGCAGCGCTTCGAGATAGGTAATAGTGCGCTTCAAGTTGTAAAAGACTATGTCTACTTAGGGCAGGTAATAACCACGGAGCCGAACCACGAGATTGAAATAACTAATAGAATAAGAATGGGGTGGAGCACATTTGGCAAGCACTCTCAAATTATGACAGGTAGATTGCCACTATGCCTCAAGAGGAAGGTATATAACGGCTGTATCTTGCCGGTAATTAGCTACGGAGCAGAAACCTGGAGACTTATAAAGAGGGTTCAGCTTAAATTGAGGACGACGCAGTGAGCAATGGAAAGAAAAATGGTAGGTGTAACCTTAAGAGACAAGAAGAGAGCAGAGTGGATTAGGGAACAAACGGGAGTTAAGGATATCATAGCTGAAATCAAGAAGAAGAAATGGACATGGGCCGGGCATGTAGCGCGTATACAGGATAATCGCTGGTTGTTAAGGGTAACTAACTGGATTCCCAGAGAAGGCAAGCGGGTTAGGGGGAGACAGAAGGTTAGGTGGGCAGATGAGATTAAGAAGTTTGCAGGTATAAATTGGCAGCAGCAAGCACAGGACCGGGTTAACTGGCGGAACATGCGAGAGGCCTTTGTCCTGCAATGGACGTAGTCAGGCAGATGATGATGATGATGATGATGATGATGATGATGATGATGATGATGATGATGATGATGATGATGATGCTACCTATGGCCATTGGAGGCTATAGGTGGCGCCGCCAACGGGGAGCGTTTGAACGAAGGCGGAGCACTGGCTCTCATCGGAACCCCACCATCTGGCTAGGTGGTCGTTTTTGTGGCATCGATCACGCACTTTGGTGGACTCATTTTGGCAGACACACCAGAAAACTGGGCACAGAGAGGATTTTTCATTTTAAGGTAATACGCGCGTTATCACATATACTAACTACTCCGAGGCCGTTGAGGTGCACATTGTGCCCTTTCTGTGTAGAGTGTATGTCCACGAATCTCTCTACCAGCACAACTTTGAGGTCGCTTAGGCAGAGATATATATAGCCGGTAGCAAGTACAACGTTTTTACTCTTTTGTCTTCTGACGCTAAGCCTAACGCGGTTTTGGCGCTTTTAGAGCATAAAGTGAAAAATGATAATATGTATATACTTGCGATCGGCTATATATAGCCATAACAAAGCGACCTGCGAGTGGGGCCGGCTTTAAGTCAATGTACAGCAAGCTTACGCCAAGAATATACAAAGTGTATATTAATGACCGAGCCATAATTTTCCTATGAAAGAATGAGCACAGTACCTTTAAGAAAACATACCTCTACATGGCTTTTATTTTGAATAAGTATTTTTTCTAAATCTCCACAGACCAAAGACGGAAGCGGGAAAGTCAAACTGGACGGCATTATCTTCTTCATTTTTGGTCCAAAGGTGTCAGAAATGGGCGAAAAAAACTTTCCCACGTTCTGTATTGAGGAGAAGCCAACCACTTGCAGGGTAATGCGTTATGGGTGAAGTGGCACGAAATTTAAAGGTACCTTATACTTGCCCGGTATGTATAGCTTCACGAAGCCAAACCAAGTACGCAGTTACCTGCATCAACACATGGTGTGCCCTAAGACAAATGTTTGGGCTTATCAGGGCTGATAAGAGCATCAACCTTTTCTACTTGTTTTCAACGTGCATAGCGAAGAATCCAACCAAGCAGGGGAATTTCCAGCTTGGGAGCGGGGTGTTCATGACCAAGTAAGCAGCAAATACCATCAGCCCATGGTGTCACGTCACGTCAGACAAAAGTTTGGTCTTATTGCGGCGGATAAAAGCTAAACTTTTTCTATTTGTTTTCCACGTGGGGTGAGGTGAAACCAAACCACCTGGGGAATTTCCAGCTTGAAAATATGCTGTTCATGGCGTCGTCCACGCACTCATGTGGACTGGCCCTGCCAGAAACAGCAGTAATTGGGGCACACAGAGGGTTGTTTGATTATTGAAGGAACAGCTCTCATTATCGCTAAGATTAACTTCGCCGAGGCCATTGACGTACACCTTGTCTGTATACTGTTTGAAGGGGCCATCCGTGAGTGAGAAACCAGCGCCATTTCGAGTAGATATTTTTTGGCTTTATATCTGATGTCAGGAATATGTGGGCTTCTTTTTTTTTAATTTGAGCCAAAGAAATAGCTCTTTTTATCGCTCGGAGTGAAAACAGCTCAAATATACTGGCTATTATATGTGCCCCTTCTAAAACACCTATTAACTTGAAGTGGTTGCAAAAGGTAGTACAGCTTTTTTTTTACGCAATGAATATGGAAAGTATATACAGGGGTAAACCGGTATAAGTACCTATATAAAGAGGGGTATATACATGGGAACATATAGGGGTTGCACGAGAGCTTTTGTACTAGGAGCTCCTTAAGTGGGTCACGTGGTCTGTGAGGTTATGTACTGTTTTGAAAATTTACGTTTCCTTTTAGAGGTGCGAGAGATGGTGCTAAGGGGACAAGTGCTACTCTGCTGGGAGCACCCTCTATTTGTGACAGCCAGGACCGATGGGTGGCTAAACTCACCTTTGTAAAAGCTCACCCGTGGACTCGCCAATGTATTCGAGCGATTCTGGGACATATAAGCCCAGGCAACATTACTTCCAGCACCTTATTGGCTTGTCAGCTTTCAACACCACCAACTTATCTTATTGAACTTTATTCAAACCTTTTGTAATACCAGAACCTTCATTCATTTTAGTCTGGAACTAAAGTTGCTCAGTTGGGGATTGATCCGAGCAGGTATGAGAGAGCTGTAAGACATCAACTATGGCCCGCATGACTAAACATTAAGGTATGTCCAGTCACAAAAGGCAGATGTGCTTTCAACGCTTTACAAGTGAGCATTGTGGCACACGAGGCAGAATTGTGCAACGCCCACTGCGACATAGCAGAGATGTTTTTTCATAGTAGTGAGATCGCATCTGCAACTTCAGAAATGAACTTGCCCACTGAACATCAGTATCTGACATTTCACAGTTGGCACTTGAAGCAATAGGTAGAGGAATCGACAATAATTAATAAGGGGCCGCATAGGACAAGCAAAATGTTGTTCTTAAGCTGCAGGTATCTTGCCATGAAAACAAAATTTCTCCTCAAAATGGACCAAGAGCATCCTGTGTTAAATAGTGATCTCGTATAGCCACAATTTGTTGAATTTTTATTTGACTGTCACTTTTGGTAATGTACTCTTGCATCTCAGCAATGTATTGTTCTGATGTCTCACAAGCTATTCCATGAATGAAATTTATAAAGAGAGTCACACTGTTTGCCACATTAACTAGTATGGCAAGCCGAAATGTTGAGAAGTGCTTCACCAGTTGAACACCACAGCCTGCTAATTAAGAAATATAACATAGGATGTACAGTTTATTTGAACAAATCTCGGCAACTACAAAATATTTTTGAAACAAAAACAACGCAATACATCACAACTGCAAAAAAACCTTGACAAATTACAGTTTAGGCACAGGTATGGTTTGGACACAACTATGCTTGCTACATAGAAATTCACGCTTCACTGGTCTAAGACAACATAGGGGAGTAGTATCGGTTAGAATGTACAAAATATACGAATACTGACACCTACTCTCAATCTCACAAACCATGTGTCGATAATCGGTCTTAGCTGAAGGAAGGAAAAATAATACAAGGATAGAAGCGTAAGATTACTGGATAATTAAATCAGGAACAATACAAGATAGGAACAATGTACAGCAGCACATGTGCAGAGAAGCAAATAAAAAGCAGTTTACCACAAACAATCTTCCTGAACAGTTATTTTGATTGAATGATGTCACATTAATAATGCCTTCATAATAATCTCAGCACCCCACTAGATTGACTGATACAACTTAAGAAGGCGGCAGCATTTCCTCCTCAAAGGCAGATACACACAAGTCTGCACCAATGTACATGCAATCCAGGCTGAGAACAGTTGAATGGCCAGTGACCTCGCCTATGGGAGAACATTGACGAGTGCATGAACAAGACTGTTTGGTTAGTGGCCATGGTGACTGTGTGCTGTACCTCAGTTATTTCGACAGGCACGGACGATCTCCAATGTGCAGCCTGTCAACGGTTTATTACTTCAAGACACAACAAGCCTTCACTCGATGAGCAGAGAACCATGCTTTGCTGCCACACTGTAGCTACTATGTCTTTGTCCCTGTATATATTTCCTAGAAAATCATATAGAAAAACATCGTAGGAACTGACCTAATAAAAAAGGTAATCGTTACGAGTCAAACATATTCCAAATGCTCCTATCCAACTGCAAATTTTTGCCATGATTTTGGCTTGCCCCTAGATACCAATGAACTAACACTGTGCCATTTTGACCTGTTTGTGCTCTTACATACTCCTTGAGTGCACGACCGAAACATGTAATGTTGATTGCCAAGTTGGAAAGCGTATACCAGTAGAAACATGAGGGACAGATGCAATGGGTAGATGCAATATACAATTGCTCCGGATGTATTTCAAGCAGGATGCCCGAAGCAAACGGATTCTAAAGAAGTGAAGACTATAGCTCGCACTGAAAGATTGCTGATGCGTCAGCGGAAGCACTTAATTGGACAAAACCCCAGCTGTGAGCCCCCGCAAATAACTTCAACATTAAACCAAAAGACCACGGAGTTGAGCCATGCAAGGCTGAAATGGAAGTGTGCTGCCCAAGACGCGCGAAACACGCACACACACAGAAGGGAGCCTTCTTTCCGTACATATAGATTAATCTGTACCAAATGACGCAGATTTTCATGAAGTTTATTGCAAAGCAGCATCAATATGCCAAAATATTGTACAATCTGAATGGATGCTTGCATCATGGTTTAAAGCATGCACTTGGGTGCATCGATCACTCTGCAGTCTCATGTGGTGGTGAAATACGAACATGATGGTAAAACATAGCAACAAATGGGACGCTAGTCCTATTACATCCACAACTTGGGTCAAATATATTTTACATAGTCACTAAAAATGTTTGATTCGCTACATGTCACTTCAACAGCACACCATATTGAGGTGCGATAGATTGTGTAAACCTTGGGACTATCTTTAAAACAGCTCTTTAAAATAATAGGTTGTAGATAACCAACGTGAAAGTGTTGCACAGCAGTTCAAGGGCATCTCGTAGTCCACAGTGGATCGAGAGGTCATTGGCATGTCTCGAGGAGGTAACAAAAGATGCAGACTGTCACCCGCTTTTCATATACTGGTGGTCACAGCAGATTGATGACGAGCAGCAACGCCTAGAGAGCCATCCCACGGAGTGAAGACAGAAGGACAATCCATAGCAGGTAAGATGTCTTGTACGTTGTATTCTCCAGGAGGCAAGCTAGAGGCAGAATGCAGGAGGCAAATACTTGTGTACAAAGAGACGCTATAGTCACAGGACGCAGGTAGGCGGGGATGGTCTTGCCCATCTAAGAGGCACGGGCCAGACGTGGAAGGCAGGGCAGGTTTGGCAAGCAAATGACAAAAACCAGGAGGCGAGTATTTGTGGGTGCAAAGACATCATGGCGGCAGGACAGGGGTGTCTCGAGGATTACTTTTCCCATCCAAGAGGAACAGGCTGAACGTGGAAGGCAATGCAGATTTGGGCATAGCACCCCCTGGATGAGATCAAAGTCGAAATGCTGTAAGAACATCAAGGTTTGATGTCTTTCAGATACACAGGGTACGCACAGCAATGATAATTCATGGTGGGACAGAACATTTGAAATTGATGAATTGTGGATTGGCCTAGGAATGAATGATATAACGGTATTTTTATTATTTCCAATTGGTAGAACATCGCATGCATTACAAATACATACATACATGCTTACTTGCGGGTCTTTATTCTACGAAAAGAGGCAGATTTTTCATTGACTTTCAATTTACAACATATATATACAACATTACTCTTAAAGATTATATCCACTATGCTTTTCTTTGGCTAATTGATTTATTTGGTAGTGCTTAAGAAAGAGATGAGCCTCTGAATTTTTTTTTCCTTTTTGTTCATAGCGAGGGCGTCACTCGGCTGAGTTCATACGTTAGTCAAGCATACGAGGGTTGATGGTTCAGCAGCAATCTCGTGTAAAGGTCACGTGCCGCCTTCTGGGGGAAAGTTTCACGCTCTCCATTTTCACTACAAATGGTCTTGGCAAACACTTCTAGGGACATATATGCAGATATATTAAACATGGCGGACAGGAATCTCCACAACACCACGCCAAATGTGCTGAATTCATTCCTGTCAGGCAATTTATGTGTTAGGTAAACGTACTTCAGATTAAAGGTTGTCTGAAGTTGTCACCACAAAATGCCAAGTGGAAGTACAGCGGTGAGCATATGCACTTGTAGAAATCAGATCTACAGCGCGAAAGTGTCATTTGCCCATGACTTGAGCACACTATAGTGCAGTGTAGTCACTGGAGGTAAAATCATTGTTACAAAATTAGGAAGTAATGTAACTCAGTCTGTTAAAAGCTATCTGTTGACTTGTTGACTTGGTCAATAAGTATTAAAAGTCTTCGAATATCCATGGACACACTACTTGTAACGCGTTTCCCACGCTGCAAAGGCTCTCCGCAAGTGAAGTGACTTACAACTAACTGTTTGTTAAATGGTGGGAACACTGCAAAACAGACCTGACAAGGCTTCTCTAGAGCTTTGTGAACTGGGAGAAGATTGCCTGGTTCACATCAGGAGCGTACTCGCCGCGATGGGATAAAGATAAGCTTGGAAGGCCAGTTTTAACGATGTTTCTATCTTACGGGCCTTCAGTGTGTGATAATCCATGGCAGCTGACTTTCAGGAAGCCTTTTCATAGTGGAAATTTTCTAGAAAGCAGTGTATCCACACGCAAAGAGACCAAGAATTTTTATGCATGCCAATTTGATCAGCAAGCTTTTACGACATTATTACTTAACGGTCGAAGCACGTAGATATATGGGACAACAAGTACAGCTATACAAACACAAGGGCATCACTCTCCCGAAACACACACTTTCCAAATTCATTAACAGCACTGCTTTCACACCGTGAAGCAGAGTCACCCAATCTACACCGCACTGTCTCCCGAGTCTGCACTTCCACATATCACAAAATTTGCACTACTTTCCTTTAACGCTATGTGGTAAGACTGGAATTCAAGTGGCGGTAATCTCTGATGTTATAGAAATAGTAAAATGCCTTATGTGAAGGCTCACCAACACACACCCAGGGGTTAACACACCTTGCGAAAGCAGTCACCAGAAACAAAAAAACAAAGCATGTACTTGCCTGGGAGACTGCAGACCACCAAGAAAGTTTTGGAAGCAAATTATAGACGTCGATCTCCCAAGACCTGAGAGCTTGTCCGTCGCATCCGCCAGACAAAGGTTGGAAAGCCAGAAAGTAAAAGTCATGTCAGTTAATTGCAGACGAGGTTCAACTGGTTTACAAATACATTAGTTTGTAGATGACTCGGATATCTAGTTAACAAGTATAAAACACCACCACATGACACCCTGACCACAATTATACATGCGGTCGCACATTAAAAGGAAGGTATTTCGCAGTTATCCAGAGCAGAGGGCAGATTTTGAGTAACGGGTGCAATCGTAGAGTTAGTATTACATGCATTACTAATCAAAGCGGCGTTATAAGTAGCGCACGGTGGTACTATAAATTGCTAAAAGTTTTGCCAAGAGGCTGAGGCATTCTGCCAACTTCAATCCCTCCGTCACTCGATTCAAAAGAGAACAGAGTCATAAGTATATGTACTATGTCTTGGCAACTAAAGTCAACTTACTTGGAGTTACTAATGTAATGTCTGAAAAAGAGAACTGTAAAGTTCAGGGCTTGTTTACATTGTTAGATCCAATATTAATTAATAAGAACTAACAGAAGAAGATGCGATGAGAAGTTCAGGATATTTTATTAGGAGTAAGTGTAATGTATATATAAATGTAACGTTTCATGCTATTTATACATTAGCTTTTTTTTTATTTCGACGCAAACTAGCACTTGCTGGATACTTATCTGCTTGAGATAATCGTGTCATGTCACTATTAATCCAGCTACTAAAGGCAGCGTTGACTGACGCAAGTGCTCGAGTTGAAACTACACCTTAATGGCATGAACCGAAGACGGAATTACTCAAGTGTTACTTAGCCGTAAATTGTTGCGTTGTATTCCATGAGCACTTTACTATTGTTACTCAACGCAAATGTGCTTACCCGAGGCATTGCAGATCATCGAGTAAAGGTTTGAGAACGCAATGCGCACTAGTAGGGAGGTGAAACACTGCCCCCTAGAGAACGTGAACGTGAAACACTCCCCCCCGGAAATTTCGACCACCTGCGGTTCTTTAACATGCACACAAATCTGAGCACACGGGCCTACATCATTTTCGATGTCGATAGATCGACGCACAGTGCTCGTGGATTAAAAAAAAAAACGCCGAAGTTTACTGTACATAACAGGTATGCACAACTTCAATATAACTGCATTATATCCTTAAAAATCTATCCATTGCAGGTAATGTAAAGACATGTGCAAGCATGCGCGCACGTCGAAGAGTCGAACACATATTTACGAACACAGAAAAGCAACGTGTAAGCTTCTTAAAGATGGTTTCACTGCAGTAAACAAGTGCGATAACGTGAATACACTTATCCAGGGAAACTCTACACTGCTGCGAAGCGCCAAATTCAAGGTTAAATGGATAGACTACCCTCACACGTATTTATTAATTTGCTTTTACATTTGAGAGCTTGTTACCGGCTCACATGCTTCAAGTATATCAAGTTGTACAATTTTGTGCCATCTACAGGTCATCATTTGCGTTCGACCAAAGTCAAGTCCTGCCACTATTCTAAATGGCTTCCACTTCTCAAACCAAGAATAATATTTGAACATGTCTTGTTTGCACGAAACATGTGCAGGTTAGTTGGCTCAAGACAAATTTGCTAATCTATCTTTATGACATACAATCTATCAAATCTTCGAATCGTCACTTGTTTGGTCGAACAAAAGGCTTTCAATTTTTCGGCGTTACCTCGTGCCATAGAATATTGAAACAATCTTCCAGATAAGATTGTCAGTATTCTTGGCCCAAACTCTAGTGGACCTCGCGGATTCTCGAGCCCCCAACAACGAACGTTAATCAGGTGGACCTCGTCACTCATGTCCGCTGTCTATCCACTGCATGTGAAAATGGGATGGTCCTCCTTGTTTATAGACACCCCCCCCCCCTCCATACAGCATGCGAATATGGCGACATTCAGTTCATTCTACACGTGGGCTTCCGTATCGGTGTGTGTATTCTACAGTAAATGCCACCTGCCACAATAAACGCATTTTCTCTTTTTTCCCTGCGTTTTCGCGTGGCGTTAATGACCCACTGCCTCGCCTACTGCGTGGCATACATGCATTGTATTTTCGGCAGATCAAACCGGTGCACACCGGATTACCCAGTATTATTGGAAAGATTAGTGCACGAGGGCGCCTATATACGTACCGATGCGGTTGGTCGAAGATGCCAACAGAGGAGTCTGCGTCGAGATATCTTTACAAGCAGTTACGACGTGCCCATCTGATAATGCGTGCCATAACACTACTAGAAATGAGACTCAAGCGTCGACTCTCTTTAGTTGGACCACAGCGCAAGCAATGACGTAAGATACTCACGTGGTTTAATGAGCGGCGCCTGAGTCATGAAGCGTCGGATCTTCTCATTACAATCGTTTTTGCGATCATTCCACATACGAGAAGATTAACATATTTTAATTCCGTGCTGTCATTGCTCTGCGACCATTGTTCTGGGCCTCGAGTGGTGTACACGAGAATAGCAAGCGATGGAGTTTGTGATGATGAAGAACAACTAGTTGAAGAGCCGAGGCAGGATAAGTGGAGGCACGAAATGAACAAGAAGGAGAGATGATGAAAGAGAGAGAGAGCACCGAAGAACCATTAGTCACAGCGTTTTCATTATTGCCGACGACGGTGTGTGGCAACCGCGAAATGGCAGCTGCGCACGCTATACAGAGAAGAGCATGGTAGTGCGGCCTGCTCTTCCACCTGCGTTGCGCGGGCAGTTGCACATTATGAAAGCTCGTCGTATTGTCATCCGTCTTTCGCTGTCGTCCGAACCGATGGTGCGCACGGAGGAGAATGGCGAGAATGTACCCAGTTTGGGCTGCTACTGCTAACGCAGTTCCTGGAGCAAAAGAAATAATGTGCATTAAGAACAACCCTACCCTCGGCAGGCGCTGACAGCGATTTGGAGGACGCATGACAGCAAACTGAATTCGCAGACGTGATTGATTGATCAATCCGCTGGTTCTGGACGTTTGCGGAAAGATTGACGGAAAGATAAAAGCCTCAACCAGGCTTTCGTTGAATTTCGTAGCTGTGCAGGGCACACCCAGATGTGGGGTGTTATAGAAGCTTATATTGTTATTTATCTTGCATGACTCAGCCACTAGCATCAATTAATTTTATTAGCCTCTATTTTCAAACACACGTCTTGTTCTCCCATATTGAGTTATTCTGAGTCTTTCCACGCTTGTCTTGTCGCTTGGAGTAATTCACTGTGTGAGCTGCAGTCGCTTTAGTAACAGCCTGAACAAGCTTGGCAACATAAAAAGACCCTGATAACCCGAACTCTTCGAGGCCTGCTTTGACAAGAATGGTATCCGAGAGGTTTCGCGGAGAGGTGTTGTCGGTGGAAGTCTTCACTTGCTTCAGCACTTGTATGTTCGCCAAGTTCCTCTGCGTTTCGATCTCTTTACCGAAGCGATTTTTCAAGAAGAGTAACGAAGTTCACATTTGAACCCCTCGCAGCTTGAGTTCCTACTGAAGGGATAGTGTAAAAGACTTGCTCGGCTTCCAAGATATATATTTTTTGTTCGTAAAACGCAAACAGCAGCTTTGTGGTAGAAGTGGGAATGGGCATCTGGAACGAGAACTACACATTTGGTGCAGGGCAATTCAACAAGGCGTGGTGTCTCACTCGCTGGTATGACCTTTTGGAAATGAAGAACGTTACACAAAGTTTATACGTTGTTTAGAGCATACCTAAAGCAAGCGCAACGCTCGTCGGTATAAGGAAGCAAGCAAAAGCTTGTTACCACCATCTGTTCTGGAAAGAGTTGATGCCGTCAATGAGGAAATCGAATGTAGGCTGTTGTTTTATTTAACAAAGTTGTTACCTTTATTACGAAGACAACACCGTAGGGCGAGCACAACGGACAAGAAAACGCGTCGCTTATGTCCCTAATTAGCAGTGATTACCATCTCATCGATTTTAACTGAAGTCGCAGAGCATTGCGGGGCCAGGCTCGTTTCATTCCTCTATGGCTCTGCGACTCCGCATCAACAGGCGATGACACATTGTTGTACCGCACGCTTTCAAGGGTCCGAACAACCTGTCATCGCGCAGCGGAAAGCATAACAGTCCGAATAAACAACACAGATACGGTAACGAACAGCTCATTGCTAACAATTAATAATGCGTTAAAGAAACTCATAATCATCGAGACTTCATGGGTGAATTGCTAAAACACTAGATGCATGCACCTAACTGGTGATCCGGCCTATGCACAAGACCTTGATTTCTTTCTTTTCTTCACGGAAACATATACTTGCTGGAAACCACTTGTAATGTGGCTAACATGATTTTTCGAACTGCAACACTGAGCATCCCTGACGTGGCTCAGTGGCATCAAATTTCCCCTTTATACGTAGCTTATCCCAGGCGTCCTCGTGCGTGGTACAGGCATATTATGACAATCTGGTAGCGCTAACATACCCGCCTAGCCCGCCTCAAACTCTTCTGTGGTGCAGGCACACTGGACCGTGTATAATGCTCGCACGTACAATCTATTAAGCCAATCCTGCTTTGAGCCTCAAAATGTCCGCACAAGACGCTCGCCTGGGCTTTGAAAAAAAAAAACAACAGCCGCTGAAGTTCAATACTTGTCCTCAGTGACAGCAATTGAACATAGCGTGCTCAGGACGAAAGTTCGGCGCTGTCATCCACGTGCTTGGAGAGGGGCCTCATCTCCGAATCATCCGCACTGTTCCTGTATCGTCGCCGACATCGGTACACCGCCGTCCCTATGGCCAAGGCTGTGACTAAGATGCCAGCGGCAATGAGAAGGGCAGGAACGCTCCAGGCTGACGTGGAAGCGGGCGCAGCAGCCGAGTGCTTCTCCTGTAGCACCGGCATTCCGGAGATGTCATTCAGCATTACACCATTTCCTTCGTCGTTCTTCGACCGGGGACTGGACGTGGTTGGGACCGCAGACTGGCTTCGTGACGACTTTCACGAGGTTGCTGTCGTCTGCGGGCTTGAATTTGGGAGCCTCGGAAGACAACTGTCGCGTCGAATGAGGAAGGCTGAAAGTCTGTCGGCTTGAACTCGATGCGCTCGAGTGCAAGGGCGTCGAAGAACGGACGTCGGGAGGCGAAGTTGTGGAATCTCCCGGCTTCTTGACTGGCTTCCGCGTTGTCCACTTGGCCGGCTTCGTATAAAATTCTGTGGCTTTCTTCCTTGGCTTGGTCGGCTTTGTAAGAGGGGTTATGGTTGTCGCTTCGGTGACCGAGACCGCTCCTGATGCAGGGCCTTTAGTAGGTGAAACGCTTGATGGTAGTCTTGCGGACACAGTGCTAGATGCCGTCCTCAGGTTCGCTGTAGTACAAGAAGCGATGTGAGCACGAGTGGCTTTAGTGCTTTGCGGCAGCAGATGCGTTGTACGTCTGGATGCATCTGTGCTATTCAACGTGACCGCAGCCGGACCAGTAGAGCGGCTTTTCGCGGCCGGTCCCCCAGAAGTAATGCGGCTTCTCGTATAAGTCGCCGAAGTGGTCGCCTTGCTTCCTGGGGACTTTACAGGCGTAACGTCCGGTCCCACCGTATTGCCTTCTACGTTGGGTTGCACGTTATGCCAACTTGTAGGATGAAGCCAAGCGACCGTCGTCCCTGGTCGCCTCCCCGGTGTTGGCGCTGCCGTTGTCAAGACTGCGCCGGAAGTAGTTCTTGACGTACTTGCCACGAACGCACGACTTGCGGCGGCCGTACGAGTCTGCGAAGTTACGTTTACCGTTGACGGCTTTGGCGAACTGCTGGTGATGAGACGCGCCGTCGTAGGAATCGCTGCGGTGGTCACTTCTGTTTTTCGCGAAAAGCTTGAGCTCGTACTGTTCCTGGTCGGCGAAGAAGGTGTGTACGTGGTGAGTGATGACTCTCTAGCCTCAGCGCCCGCGCGCGTTGGAAGCGATGTCACTTGGCTTGTCGTGAGGGCCGCTGTCGCTGAGGGGCTTTCTGTTCTAGCCAGGCTAGTCGTGAGAATGTCAGATGGAAACGTCGTAGTATGTGTTGTGGACGACGATGAGGACGACGAATGAACGGGAGCTGTAGTCTGTAAATACCTAGGCTGCACGTCCGACTCGTTTTTTGTAGTCACAGGTTTTAGATTCTCGGAAGACCGCTGTTCTGGACCGTGTGTGACAGCAACATTATCGATGCTTGTTGAAAGGGAGCGGGCGTTGTCCGAGCTGCCCTCTGTCCCGCCTTCCTTGTCCACCGCAGGGAGGCTCGAGTACGGTGTCGTATCCCAAGTGTCTCCCGAATCTGGAAAACACAAGAAATGATGCGGTATTTTCAACAGACCTTATTCAGCTATCGTCCACCTAGAACTAAGATAAAAACCACAGGTTTTATTCATTGCTACAACTCAAAGCTCACTCACTGCCAGGGTTTCGCTTGCGTGCTTTTAGCTATGGGATACCACTAGAGCAACTGGTGACTGGGAACTAATTAGGGCATCTCGCATCGTGCGCACGAACTAGGGAAGCAGTAATTGATTGATATGTGGGGTTTAACGTCCCAAAACCACCATTTGATTATGAGAGACGCCGTAGTGGAGGGCTCCGGAAATTTTGACCACCTGGGGTTCTTTAACGTGCACCCAAATCTGAGTACACGGGCCTACAACATTTCCGCCTCCATCGGAAATGCAGCCGCCGAAGCCGGGATTCGAACCCGCGCCCTGCGGGTCAGCAGCCGACAGGGAAGCAGTAATCACCTGTCTCTACTACTTTCAATGAGTAATGAGGAATGGAATCAATGCTTACTTTACAGTTCATCTATGCACCGAAAGTTTATATCTAGGTGATATACCTAAAATAATTGCTTCCTGCTATCTCGTTTCAGTTATGTACCAGCTAGAGCACACACCTAATACGAATTATTTTAAAGGGGCCCTGCAACATTTCTTTTTCAGATTGCCATGAAATGGATTGACTAAAGAAGCTTATTGCGTTCTGAATTCATCTCCGCTAATACTTTTTTAATTCGTTCAGTACGAGTGGAGGTAAAAAGATTTGTCACCCGCTGCCATTGTATTCTCTCTTCTCTCGTACCGACGGAATCGCTGGAAGATAAGCAAAGAGAGATTGTAGGAGGAAAACGAATACGTCACGTGCACCACGTGACCACGGGATTTCTTTTTTTCCCTCTGCGAATACGCGGATTATCGATGCGAACGCATGGAAAAGTCACGGCGTTCCACAGCAATTCTTGTGACAATCGAGCGCGCCATGCTAAAATCAGCCAATGCCTGATACAACGGCTGTGACGAGCAATTTTCTTGCTTCTACCGCCCTTCGCCAAAAGAAAAGAAAGCGATTTTAGCGGACTGAAAATTTATTGTGAACTCCAGGCCGAATGTTCTGCTATAATATATGGTTCTCGGGTTCTCGGAAGCCTATAAGCTATTGGGATCGGTCACGTTTTCCCACCACGCATGCTCAAAAAGTGTTGCAGGACCTCTTTAAAAAACGCTGATATGCATGAAAAAGGTCTAGTAGCGCAATTTCTGGTATAAGAATCAAAAGAGAAGTAGAAAAGCTAGGCAAACAAGGTTGACAAATTAAACAACGAAATTGCCCTGTATTGAATAAACTAGCAGGCTCAGGTGCCGTACTCTGTAGCGTAGTATTGCTAGTGCAGTTCTGAGTTCACTTCAGAACATAACGCAGAATATCTAATGAATTAACAAGAGCCTCCTGGTTGTGGAAATGCAATAAGTATGATGATTACTCATGGAGCAGTACACGACGACACGCAGAGAAGGAACGAAAGGGACACCGCTCCTGTTGTGCCCGTCGTCGTGCGCTGCTTCATAAGTAATTATGAACTATTACCAACTCTTCCAGCTTTCGACATTACTGAGCGATGTGTATGATCCATCTGACGAGAGCTGGATGATGATTTCTCACACTCAAGCTCAGCCTGGTCTTGCTACAGGCATGGCACGACATACTGGAACAGTTTTAGAAGCGGTCATGGCTAATAAGGCACTACGTAAATTAACCCAAAAAGCAATGATTTGGTTATACACAAGTGTACGGTATTAAAATAAACGATTCCTTATGCTCGAACCTAAGACATGTCCAAGACGAAAGCCATCTTGCTTTTTTTTTTCTTGGTCACTCTAGTGTGCCTACCAGCACCTCCCGACAATTTTCTGCGATTTTTCGGGGAATCTTGAACCCCTTCTGTCCTTAGCTACGCGCATGGATGACTGTTTTATATCTGCATGTTGCGACGTATTGATTCAATGAGGATCAGGAATCATTTTTGAACGAATAACAGCGAAAGAGTAGCTACTATTTTCATTATGAAAGGTTAATTATGTCACATAAACAAAGCACGATTAACGTACGTGTCCCGTAGAAGTGCTTAGCTTTAAGGCGCTGTGAGTGGAGACGTTATGTATTTATAGGTGCCGAAAAACTGGAGGCAAGATGACTATATATACGATCGACTGAACACTACAGGTTTCGGAGTACTGCAAATTAGAATAACTGCAAATGATAAAGTTCATTTACAAAGAATGGTCATGAAGGAGAAATTATAGGTATTTGAATATTACACTTACACACGTGCTTTCAAAGGCATGTATTGACTGATCGGAAGCTGAAATAGCTGTGACGAATATAGCTGAATATAAACGAAGCGCGAGATGAATACACGAATGCGCAATACTTTATATGAAGTCTCTGCAAGTGCAGCTGCCCGAATTTAGAAAACTGAGACTCGGAAGTATTGAGTTGGCGACTGTTGTCGGGCACTACACTGCCATTTCTTCATGCTGATGAAGCGCGACACTTATTATATGTGACGTTTGGGCTAGAAGAAGGTAACGCCTGAATTTCAATAGAACAAATGTCTGCTTAAGCAGCGTCTCTCTTCACCTGCGATGGCACAGAAAGAAAACGCAAGTTCGAGAATTTTCGATGTTTTAGAACTGCTACAGTGTCTTGCGAGTTGCTTCGACTTTATATAGGCAATATGCATGGAGACTAGCGTAATGGCAAGGAAACAATCGATATCATCGTTAGGAGGATCCGGATTTACCCAAACGTGTCCACAGGTTCCACGAATGATGGCATGGGGCAGCAGGAAACGAGGTCTTCTTCCAGCATCGTTTCCCCGTCCGCCCAAGAAAACGAGCTTTTTTCTTCCATAAGCACGGGGTGTACGTTTTCCGCTGCCAAGGCGTTATGCGCATAAGCGGCCACAAGTGGCTTCATCGCGCCCATCTCGTCGTCCGGCGCTAACATAACCGCCGTGCCGGAGGTCATACACAACCGGTGTCCCATAGCCGCGCGTGCTCATAAAGTCGCATTCATATATATCAGAGCCGCGTTGACTCGGAGATGAGACCATTTCCGCCAGCCCAGACGGTGAAGTCAGCACAGACGGTTGTCGTTAGCGCTAGTTACGAGGCTGACCGCCCACCATCTGGCTAAGCAGGACGTGCGAGACGAGCGAGATCGAAGAGACCAGTAGAAGATTTAGTGCTCTTCTCATTGACTGCAATGCTGAGTGCTTCTGCGTTGATGATTGGGCTGGTTGACATCGTGTTTCGGGTAGGAGGCATTCCGCGCGTGGTAAGTGCGATGACTTATAGTGATACTGTTTGATGCATTGCTGCAATGTCGTGCTTCAGTAGCAGCTTCTAGAAAATGATTGTCATGAAGAGGTATGATGAAGTCAAACTAAATAAACATAAAAATAGCTCAAGAAATAAACACCAGCTAACATGAACCCAGATCTTGACATAAACATTAGGCTCTAAGGTTTTACGTGCCAAAACTTTGATGAAGTTATGAAGCACGCCAAAGTCGGAAGACTCCGAGATATCTGTGATTCTTTAATGTGCCTCTAAATACACAAAGAATATATACATTTCACCTCCGTCTAAACGAGAAGAATCTCTGCTTCACCTGCGTTTATTGGTTATACGGAAGGTTAGCTGCCTCACGTCTGCTTTACGGCCACAAAAATTGCTTGAGCTTGGCTAACTCTGACAACCAATCACTGTTTACATCAATGAACGGAATATAGTGCCTGAAATCGGATGACTATAACCCTTCAGCTTGCCGACAACCGCAAAAAGCTTTACAGCAAAAATATGTTGCAGAGAGCTCGGTTCACATTAGCAACTTGACCGTGGCGCTGCTATTCTATACCGGCACACTACCTACGCGTATGAGTGACCCACACGTGTGTGCATGCACCTTTAGATATGTGCAACGCATTTCCCTGCAAAGGGCGTTGAAGCCTGAGTTCACTCATCAGGCGCTGCGCCATGCTCCCCACCGGGCTGCAGAAATTAGAAGCCTTCTATACGTCTTCTGACTACTACCACCACCACCACTCATCATTATAGAGCCACATGCAGCATTCAGTCACTCACATCTTATGAGCAGCATACAGTACTGCACATATGCATTGGCAGTACCACAGAGTTTCCAAAATTAACTAGAGGGCACTCTGGCGCTGCGATCGTTCAGCGACCATGGGAATGATGGGTAGTACACACATTTGCCTAGTCTTCGTACTTGTGGGCGGCGAATCGTACTTGCGGCTTTGTTTATACTGGTTACGGTTTTGTTTTGAAAGAAAGAACAAACCCTTTTGAACTTTACTTGATTCGAAATACTAAGCTTAAAAGAATAAGGTTGTGAAGCGCAAACGGTGAACATTTGCTAATTTATGTTTTCGTGAACAAACAGCTCCAAGCCACACGAACACACACGGAGCCAGAAGCAGGCCAGGAGTACGAAAATTAGACAAATGTGTGTACTACCCATCATTCTCATGCTCGCTGAAGCGCCGTGTGTTGCAACTTCCATAGACACTAGCGCCAGAGTTCCCTCTCAGTAAGTATTGTAGGAAACTCTATGGGCAGTACAGCCTGACAGCGCAAGTCAACTGGGAGAGCCCATCAGCAGTTGCCTAAAATCTCATGATGTGCATACTCCCTAAACCACCACGAGAATGTGCCTTGGAACGGGACATGACAAGGGCGATGGCGTGTTTGCACCTCGCGTTACAGTGTATAAGCTAACCAAATATAACTCTACCTGACTGACTGCTCAGCAAAGTCTGCATCACCTTGACAGCGCGAGGAATCACGAGAAAATGCAGGGAGCGTCATCTCAGCAACACGGAGTGATCGTATCAGTGCTGTCTGCTGCGCTTCCAAAGTTATCGCTAACATTGAGATAGATATCGGCAGCACGCTATATATAGAGAGAAGAAGAATGTAGGAAAGGTAGGGAGGTTAACTAGACTATGCGTCCAGTTTGCTACCCTACACATGGGGAGGGGGGGGAGTAAAAGAGAGAGAGAAGGATAGACACATGTCACATCACACACACAATGCCGAGTTTCACAGGCGGTCCCTCAATGAAGTTGCTGACAAGTATCTCAGGAGGGCTCGTGTGGCTTTCTGTGCTGATGTGCTGCGCGACCAGGCTCCTAAGATCTTTGCTTCATTAAATGGCCGGTCATCGAGTCTATTCAAGGCACACTGGAGAGTCCGGCGATCTTCATCAAATTGGGCACAGTGGCACAAGAGATGTTCAATAGTCTCTATACAGTTGCAGCTTTCGCACATGGATGAATCCGCCATGCCAATGCGATGTATAAATTGCCGACCAAGCAGTAGGGCTGTTCGCGGCGCATGGAATCTCTCAGAGGATCGAGCACACCCACCGAGCTACCGGCTGTTACATCAATCAGGAAAGATAATACTACGCCAGTCTGGCCCACTTACGACAGTCTCTCGCCACCTACTCCACCCTTTATAGATACGCAGCGCAATTGCGGGAAAGCTTGCGTAACGAACGTACGACACTCGCGATACATTGCCAACATCTCGCTCCTTCAAACTGCGCCTCCGAGTTTCGCAGCAACGCCGAGCGCGGCAGCGTAAACATCCGCCTATCTCTCCGTTTCCTCGCATTTCTTACTTTTTCAGTCGCGTTACTCCTTTTCGGACAGATCCATCCTTCATGCTGCGCGCAGAATGAACACGATCCGGTAAGAACGTGGCTTCTGGTATTGGCCGGCATACGCAGCGCACCACAAGGACCACCACACTAGCGAGTGAGCAAGTGTGGCCGATGGTAACGGCTCGCGAAAGCGCAAACAGTGAGACGGAGGATGCCCGGGCCAACGCCGGCGCAGTACATTCGACACCGCACGGTGAGGCGAGCTACACGGCAAGTGTAGCCACGGAGCGAACCAAGCCCATTACAACGATTGGGTTGCAGGCACGCGTTGGAGGGGAGGGGTGCGGATAGAAATAAGATAAGAAAAACAAAGACGAATGCTTGATATCAGAAAGATAAAAGGAGCAAATCTTGAAAGAAAGAGAGAGAGAGAGAGCGCTCGCGAAATTCACCGGACAGCATACACTCTCGGCAGCGTGGGCGAGCGCTATACCTCTCTCTCCTTAACCGCCGCTTCGAGACGCCTCGCTGGCGGTGCAGCCGCTCACAAAAGCCGACGTTGAGCGATGGCCGATTGCTTTGTATGCCCGCTCATAATACAAACCACGAGAAGTCTCAATAAAGGATGCCTTTTCTGCTTCCCTTTTTATTCCTCTTGGCGCACGTACGTACACCATTGTGCATTGTCTCTTCTTAGCTTATTCGCCCGCTTTTTCATGTCCCGAAAACAACTATGCTTCTCTGCACGGTTGCCACGCGTGAAGACGGCTTTACCACGCCAAAGGCGCGTCTGTGGGCGGAGTTTTTAGGCCGTTTCGTTTAGGGGGATGCGCGAATCCCGCGTGTTTCGGCGGCGGCGACTGAGCTCACACTTATTCCCCGTTGCAGTAGAATTAATTGATATGTGGGGTTTAACGTCCCAAAACCACTATATGATTATGAGAGACGCCGTAGTGGAGGGCTCCGGAATTGTTGCAGTAGAATTAAGACAAGTGATAAAAGGTCAGCGTTGAAGGCTCTTAACCAAAATAGAGGGTTCCAGATCTTACTTACAATGAAGTAATCATAATTCGACACGATAGCTTTTAATTACGACAGATAACGGTTGTAATGAACTTCCTGTTGAATACTGACCAGTGAAAAAAGTCGAACTAGCAAGTGGCGGGCTTTGTACCCGGTAAGGTGGCGGCTATGCTGACCTCACGCTGCATGCAGCGTTTGTCAAACACGTCAACTGCAGCCACCTGGTCCGGAGCTTAGCGTTTCTCTCTCTCTCTCTCTCTCTGTCTCTCTCTCTCTCACACACACACACACACACACACACACACACACACACACACACACACACACACACACTATTACGCGACCTCAATGCAGCAGCCTAAAATATTATTGAAAAGTGAAGATGATAACAGTTTGATAGAAAGCAACCAAATAAAATAAATATAGCCGGAAGCGTTCATTACCCTCGCCAATCCGTTGTACAAACAACTTTCCTATATATATATATATATATATATATAAAAGGGAGAGAAGTGTATACCTAAGGGCTCGTATTTCCGTGTTTTAACACAATATTAATGAGATATAACAGACAGTAATGCCAAGGAATGTACAGGGGAAGTTATTAGAACCAATGGAATGTAAATAAGAAGAAAGAAAAGTGGATGAAAAAATTACCACCTGTGAGCGGGAATCGAACCTACGACCTTCGAATGGTCGTAGGTTCAATTAAGGTCGTACGTTCGATTCCTGCTCATGGCTGGTAATTTTTTCATCCACTTTTCTTTCTTCTTTCTTCTTATTTACATTCCATTGGTTCTAATAACTTCCCCTGTACATTCCTTGGCATTACTGTCTGTTATCTCATATATATATATATATATATATATATATATATATATATATATATATATATATATATAGATATATATATATATATATATATATATATATATATATATATATATATATATATATATATATATATTATATATATATATATATATAATATATATATATATATTAGAATAAATGACTAATTAATGGCTACGTTTTCTTGCTATTTCACTCCCGTAATTTTAAAGCGCTCACGGTGCAAGCCCATCGCCGGCGAATGACAAGGACGTGATCGCTACGCACAACATCGATTCCAAGTAATGTACAGTGTTCCGCCCAGGACAAGTAAAAAAACGTATACCACAATGATGTGGGCACCCAGGCACTGCCCTACAACCACATCAAGCATAGGCTGCGATAATGCACAGGAACAGGTGCCGCACTGTCTCCTGCGTCGTTTAGGTAACGGGTTACTGTGCCTCCTTTGTAACCTAAATGAGAGTAGTTCAGTTACCTGTGCTGGCATCGCTGAGCAAGAGAAAGCAACTTATTCAGGCGGTTACCGGGGCTTGACCAAACTCCTTTTGTACAAGTTTTAAGCTTACGAAGGAGTTATGTGCGGAGCAACTGCATAATAGTTTTTGCCGTACAGTGACCACAACCTAGCGCGAAGTGTCCAATGACAACCACAAGGCCGGAGAACCCTTCTTGATACAAAATATGCGATTTAAATGATCAGTTTCAAGTGGCACGTTGCCAGAATAAGCTATACGAAAGCCTTTCGTAGCTGAGCCTTTTCACGGAAGTGGAACGTGCTTACATGGAAGTAGTTTCAGCAGTGCACTGTTGCATGTTAAGAACTACAACTTACACAGTGAGCGTTGCTATTTGTCCGGCACGGCTCTGACGAAAGTGCCCCTTGATTGATTGATATGTGGGCTTTAACGTCCCCAAACTACCACATGATTACGAGAGATGCCGCAGTGGAGGGCTCCGGAAATTTCGACCACCTGGGGTTCTTTAACGTGCGCCCAAATCTGAGCACGCGGCCCTACAGCATTTTCGCCTCCATCTCAAGTGCGACCGCCGCAGCCGGGATTCGATCCCGCGACCTGCGGGTCAGCAGCCGAGTACCTTATAGCCACTAGACCACCGCGGTAGGGCGAAAGTGCACCTTGGTTGCAGCATTTCCTACCGAGAATTTTGGTCCGACTCCATATATAGTGTTTTTGGCAGCTACGTATGTTGCGATGTGATCAACTCTACACCAATGCAGCAGGCACAGTTCATAGTGTCCCTCTATAACGTGTGAAAGTGTTGTGATTTATTTTTTTTTCGTTCTCCTCAACATGCCGCACCACGGCGATGGCAGCGTTTCGGTGTAGTAATTCGCCGCACCACTCCTGGATGGCGGCACCATGCCTTTTAAAGGGGAAAGCACATATTGCGCATCTAGGCCAGGAAGCTGGCTTCGGTTGTAGCAAAATACTGAGCACGCGCGGTCTCTATTTTCGAAAGCAGTGAAGTCAGAAGTTGAGTAGAGCGTAAACGCTGTGTTTTCCGCTGGTGGTGCCTCGCTGGCCCAACTTTAGTCAGTCGTGACGCGCTGACACGCTTCAACAACACTTCCGCGCTTCAGTTCGCATCGCCGCTGCTAGATGGCGATGACGTGACTGCCAAAGTGAGAAGCATATAAAACGCGTTCGCGCCTACGATTCTGTAGAGTGCAGGTGAGGTGTCACGATCGCTCTCTTGCTCGCAAGCCAATGCTTGCAGTCAGGAGTTCCTATTTCTAGGTCGGCTGGCTCAGTTAAATTTTCTTGATTTTTTTTTCTGAGCTACGCATGGACCTTTTTCCTAACGTCAGTTCTATGACAGAAATTATGTGCGTCATTTCAATGTGCGCACCAATATAAAACACTCGTGTTGGAACATTCGTCCACAAGTAACAAAAGAAAAACTGGAGAACGGCAAAGACCCCTTTGACTGTGGGCTACAAAGCCAATGTGCAGGCCAGTAATACGAAAAGGAAGCTCAACTTGGACGGTACCCAGATGGCTTGGCAACAATTTATCCGAACCGACCAATATCACTTGGGGAAGAAAGAAACAACGAGCAAGAACATTCGACTTTGAGAAGTAGCCCATAAGGAGAAAAAGACACCCGGGAACATTCATTTATGCCGCCAATATCACCAGCAAGCCATTCAGCGTGCACACACCATATCAGCCAACTCTTGTCGGCCATTTTTCTTTTTTTCCCCTCATTTCTTTTCTTTCTCTCCGCAATGGTAGCGATGACGATTTTGTTATCCATCAACGTGAATTCAGTCGCCGTCCCCGTCCAGCGACGGTCGCTTCCAAACTCCGGCGATGCACTCGGTCAAATAGTCATGCCGTCCATTCTCCGGCCCGCCGCCGACAGACAATGACCGCCGGTTGGAAGGAGGCGCATTTCCCTTCCCAGTTCTACGATTTGTTCCTTGTTTCCTTTTCCGTCGAAGCCATTCCCTCCGCCGACGTCCCTTAAGGCAAACACAAAAACCTACTCCGGACGAAATTTCCACTACCGCTAGGGTTTCTTCTTTCTCGGGCGGCACGTAGCCTATAGGGTTGCGAAAGAGCAAGGCTTCGTCATTTCTTCGCACACTGTCGTGCGCGGTCTCCCTTAGCGTTACGCAAGTTTTACGCAGCAGAGCGCGAACCACAAGCTGCGACATCGCTTGAGCCTTTTTCAAAGCACGCCCCACGTATGCTTGCGCTATCATAGTGTACCACCTTCAAAACAGTGTGAAACTGTCGACTAATGCGTTGTCACTTTCTTTCATGTCATGTGCATGTTTCAGCACGCCTCACAGGGAGGCAAAGTACAGCTTTTTTGCAGCACCACAGCGACTCGGTCTTGTGCAAGCGATTGCGTTCGCGAAAAACGTAGCAGTCATTTCATGCATGACTCATAGAACCCTGAAGAGACACATGCATAATGTGCCTTTTGTCATCGACACAACATTGAATGCGATATTCCACGGCAAGTGCTATAACGGGCTTAAGATCATGGGATCTGCGTGTGGGGGGGGGGGGGGAGGGGATAATAATAAAAAGAAAAAAAAATGTGGCTGATCCCCCTATATGGAATTCGATAACACGAAAGTGAAACGTGGCTTAAAAGAGGTAGTGGAGCACTTATTGTACATTGTTTCAGCAAAAGCAACAAATTGCAGTCAGGTTAGGAACGGTAAACAGCTCAGAACTTGCAGCGCACACCACGAGCAGAAAAAAAAAAACACACGGAATCAGCACGCTTAGGTCGAGCGCGGACTAAGAACTGTCACAGCTCGACACTTAAACGCGCTGTTCAAACAGCAAGAAAGACGCACGAAAGTCGAAACAAGCACACAAGAGACACAGGACAAGCACGAACAACTGCCCCAATTTTTTTCTTGCGTCGTATGTCAGCAGCACGATGTTTTTCGTAAACGCAGCCATGGCTAGAGTGACCTGGCGTGCGAACTTAGATTGATTAATTTATATGTGGGGTTTAAAAGCCCAAAACCACCATATCATTATGAGAGACGCAGTAGTAGAAGGCTCCGGATATTTCGACCTCCTGCGATTCTCTGACGTGCGCGCAAATCCGAGCACACGGGCGTACAGCATTTTGGCCTCCATCGAAAGTGTAACCACCGCAGCCGGGATTCTATCCCGTGACCTGTGGGTCAACAGCCGAGTACCTTGGCCACTAGACCACCGCAGCGGGGTCCAGCGCGTGAAGTAACCTTCTTCCTCTGCCGAATCACGAGTCTGATAAGAGCGCGCGCAGGAGCCCACGCTCCGTGGAGGCGGCACTTCGTGAAGATGGCGCCCAACGCAGGCATGTCGTGCCATCTCACCACTGGTAACAAAAACGCGCCTAAAGTTTCGAAGCTCTCAGGACAGCCATAAAATTTATGGTGTATATAAATTGCTTGCCTTTCGCAAACCGGACACCGTTCACGCTGTGGTGTAGTGTTTAGCGCCGCGCGCTGAGAATCGAGAGGTTGCTGCTCCGATTGCGCGCGACGACAGATGCTTGTCTACATGGTTACTTTTCTTCGCAATCTCACAGTATATATATTTTCAACGTCACTTCCGTGACGGAAGTACGTCAGTGAGTCCATGGTAGACCACGGCATAAAACAGTTTCGGGTTAATAATACACACAAGTTTTTTACGCGCCAAAACCAGGATATGAATATGAGTCATGCAGTATTGGAGGACTACGGGAATTTCGATCATCTGGTGTTCTTCAGCGTGCATTGATATTGCGCAGTAACACGGGACTCTAGAATTTCGCGTGCTTCGAAATGCCACCGCCGCCGCGCCGCAGCCGGGCTTTAACCTGCCACCTTCAAATCAGTTGGGGAGTGCCATATCAGTAGGTCCTTCCCACAATATGCAATTTCTCCGTTACAACTGGAGGAATACAAGTGCAAAAAAAGAAGCGAAATTGTGAATAACAATAGCATCAAAGATGCTGCAGCTGCTGATGACGATAGTGGCAGCGCTGAAATTTGTTTCTTCAGCGTTTCTCTCCCGCCCGCTCCCCCATGGACCTTAAAGAGCTCCGCAGGGTGAAAAAGACGTCATTCCAAGCAGTGCCCACGGACAATTAATGGAAAAAAACAACGCGCCACATAGCTACTAACAAGGTTGTTCGGAAGATGCTTATTTTTTCATCATTTTTCCGTTCCGTGAAACAATAAGGGCGCGGACCTGCCGCCCGCGGTCGGCATGTTCTAAACTAGGAGTGCAGAACATTCTACCGTATTTAATCGCACAAGTTGCGCCCTCGCATAATTTGCGCACCCTTAATATATTGTCAGCTTTACGAAAAAAAAAAAATATGTTCACTCGCATGTTTTGCACTCCCCGACCCGACCGAGCCAGCTCGCTAGTGTGCGCACGAAGATACTTCGGACTTTTGAATTTTTTGGACGGCGCGCGCCCGCTCGAAAGGCTGCGAGTGTAAAGTACCTTCTTCCGAGGACTTTCCCTGAACTACATTGTACTACCCGAACTATAGCGTTGCCGGGTAGCCGCAACTAAACCATGAGAATGCATGTTTGCATCACGGCACGGACAACTGTCGTCACCGGAGGCGTGCGACATAGAGTTGATATGCAGACTATATGGCGCGCGAGGCCTTGTCAGCCTTGTCGAGCCTATCGCACCAACTGTTCTCCTCGTTCTCGGCGTCGGCGGTGCAACGCACGCTTGGTTGATTTCGGAAGTTTAGGTTTCGCCATCTGTTGGTCGCGTTCCTACTGTTGTCTTCCAATGGGGCTACAATTATATATACGGTGAAATGCAAGCTCTCTGTCATGAAGTTTGCCGAATAAAATGGTAATTGTGCCACCGACAAGCACTTCAGCGTGAAGCTCATCGTATGACGATCGGCGTGATCGGTACGGCAGGAAACAGAAGATTGCGCGCTTGGTTGCTAATACAAGTTTCCTGCCGCTGAAGAAGGCGCATTTTTAATTATGTGCGAACGCTTAGGTCCTCCGGTATCACCGTGTCCTGCGACCTAGTTTTCCCCAGCATTGTCGGGGAGAGCTTCAACAAAATGGGCATTCGAACGAGCTGTACAGAACCGAGGGCGATGCGCTTTGGGCGGGTGGCGACAGCGGCCGCAACGATGGTTCTCAATCTGACCTCTCGATCAGTGATTTGGACTAGACCGCGTGTGACTGTATCCGACTGCTTAAAGTACGTGCTATGTATGTTACATAAACAAGTACACTTCGTTCATGCTCGAATTATTTTATTTTTTGTGTGTATACACTGCGCGTTAGAACTATTGCACACTATTCCGTATGCGTTCGCGATATCACCGCGTAATTTGCGCACCCTCCTCTCGGAGCCCCTAAATCGAAAAAAAGTGCGCAAATTATGCGAATGAATACGGTATATTGCTCAGTAGAAATGTGCTTTGTTCGCATATCTGCGAGAGTGCAGATGAGTTCACGTCTCAGATTTGGCCTCTTTGTTATCAGAGACGCAAAAGAAGAAACTGTCAAGCAGCCAACAGGGAAGCCGAAAATTGCATATTTCATTTATTTTTCGCCTAAAGCTGCTTCTATCAAACTCAACGTACGGTCACTGAGCTTGTGGCTTGAATGCTTTAACTGTAGGACTTCATTAGCAAACACCGCGCACTTGTAGAGTTGATGAGGGAAATTCGACCCCAAGTTCCTTCCTCAATCACTATGACAACGGCGATAGAACCCTTCGCGTGTGCAGGGGACACTTGGCAAATATTGGCATCCGATCCACAAAGAGAATGCTGATGGTGAAGTGAAGCTAGGTTCTAAGGTACTGAATGTCAAAGTTGAAGTCACCTACTAGTATAAAGGACGCAGGGGCGGGCGGACGGATGCATGTATGGATGGATGCGCGGACGGACGAACGGATGAACAGACGCATGCACGGAGAGACGGACGAATGCACGGACGGATGGATGGGTGAGCGCACGGACGGATGGATGGGTGAGCGCACGGATGGATTGACACACATACGGACAGACAGACAGGCAGATGCAAGACGGACGACTGACGGACGCATAGTCGGATGGACGGACAGATGCATGGACGGTTGGACGGACAGAGTACGGTCTGTTAAACCATACGCACACTTACGGCAGGGCTAAAAACGAGAGTGCGCGCGTGCCGCCCCTCTACCCCGGCTGTGGCACTGTAAGCGTTCTAAGTACGGTATATGCAACACCTGTGTTTTCGTCGGACGGGGATCTACGACCATGGCGACAACGGATATCGTGCGATCCTAAGGATCTTGAGTCCTAAAAGGACAATGGGGTAATGACAGAAGGCGTCAAGTAGCCTCACTGTCTCATATGGAGGGGGAGGATCATAACCGCCGAAACCACCCCCGTTCACCTTCCGTTGGTGCGCTACTGGTATACAGGCTCCGATTACAATGTGATTGTTTTGATAGACCAGTTTCATCGATAGAGCGAGATAAAGCTTAGGCGTAACATCGACAACATACGTGGGTGGAGGAAAGAGGGGGGGGGTCGTGGAAAAAGGAACAGTGTTGGTCAAAAAGCACCACGGACCAAATAGATATAAAGAACATGGCACGATGACAATAGCCATGACAAGTGGGAGAACGATATGTGAGACTAGTTGGCTCTAGTATGAGTGTATAACGCCCACGAAAAGGCGCCGGAACAAACTTGCACCCGCAGACACACACACATCTGGTTATTCGCGCGAAGTTTCTTTAACGTATCCATTTGTGAAAAAGTACGATATTCACCGACCATGCTCGAAAGCGCGGTTGGCACGACCCTTCCATGTTCCACGCATAGGTCACGACACCCTTTGAAAAGAAAAAGAAAAAAAGCATCCGAACTATTTGACACTGCGGAAGAAGCGCAACCAGACGCACATAGTTTTTTTTTTTTTTCGCGGCACAGCGATATCAGCCAGGCGTAGCATAATTAACCATCGACCGCCACCGCGGCCGAGATGCGTTCTGTGCCGCGCTCTCGTCCCGGGCAGCCACGACACTGTTCGTCGTGTAACGACGCCACAAACCGAGCAAAAATACAGTTAGAGAGAAAGGGGGGGTGAATGAATGGCGAATGGAGGATCAGTAAGAATGAGCTAAAGCGGGCGAGCGGCGCTGCTGGGCTGAAGCGAATTATAGGAGTGACAAATAGAAAAAGAGGAACTCAGCGAGTCGAGCGAGCAATCGGGGCTCCACGCTGGCCATGACAGCGGTCGCCACAAGGGGAGGGGGGTGCCTGGCAATGGAAGAGGACTCGAGCAGCGAGGCGGCAGCAAAAACACCGGCTCGGCGGCTAGGACTACTACGCGGGCTGAAAAAGGCGCTCTTCCCCGCAGAGTTCCCCTTGCCGTGGCAGAGCGCGCTTTCGGGAGGGCCACAAAAGAAAAACCGTTTTCAGATCAAAGCTGGTGGGTGCCCTCAAGTCCGCCGTCCTTTTCGCTAGATAGCTCAAAGAGAGAGAGAGAGAGAGAACATAGGAAGAAAGGCAGGGAGATTGATTGATTGATATGTGGCGTTTAACGTCCCAAAACCACTATATGATTATGAGAGACGCCGTAGTGGAGGGCTCTAGAAATTTCGACCACCTGGGGTTCCTTAAAGTGCACCCAAATCGGAGCACACGGGCCTACAACATTTTCGTCTCCATCGGAAATGCAGCCGCCGCAGCCAGGATTCGAACCCGCGACCTGCGGGTCAGCAGCCGAGTACCTTAGCCACTAGACCACCACGGCGAAAGGCAGGGAGGTTAACTAGGGCTGAGCCCCAGTAGGCTACCCTGCATTGGGAAGGAGAGAGGGGAAAGAAAAGCTTAGCTGGATTTCTTTAAGGGCAACAGCCTGTTCCAAGGCGCTATTCGCGTCTCTCTCTGCCTCCTCAGAACTCGTAACTTTTTACGATAATCATCTCGGGCTACAACATGAAGACATGGGTCCACGTTGGAAGTGCATACAAAATAGCAACGTTTTGCGGCAATTTGCGTGTAAAATGAGGTTACAGCACTGGCCTGCTTTGTTAGAAACCACGAATAATGTCGTGGCGCCAAGCGTTCAGTTAGATATCGGTGATCAGGACCCAGAAAATGGAAGCGACTATGGCACTGCCACCTATGGGGGCTGTGAACACTAATGAGCGAGACAGGCGTCAAAATACGGTTACATTAGACAGTTGTTGTTTAATGGTTTCCGCTGCGATGGTCTAGTGGCTGAGGCACTCGGCTCGTGACCTGCCGGTCGCGGAATCAAATCCGGCCTGCACCGGCTGCATTTCCGATGGGGGCGGAAATGCTGTAGGCCCGTATGCTAAGATTCGGGTGCACGTTAAAGAGCCCCAAGTTGTCGAAATTTCCGGAGCCCTCGCTACGGCGTCTCCCATTAACATATAGTGGTTTTTCAATGTTAAGCCACCATATAATTATTATTATTATTATTATTATTATTATTAGCAATTTGAATAGGGAATGAGCAATTTAAATTGGGAAACTCATATAGATAACATCTGTAGCAATGCGCTAAAGAAGTTAGCATTTTTAAAACGTGAACTGCGTCACACTTCACCTTCTATAAAACTAACAGCTTACAAAGCGCTTATCAGGCCTAAGTTAGAACATGCAGACCTGGTCTGGGCACCATATCAAAAATACCTAATTAAAAAATAGAGAGGATCCAAAACCTGGCTCTGAGGTTCATCTATTCTAGCTACTCTCGTTTTGCAAGCGTCTCTGCCCTTCGCGAGAAGGCAAATCTGAAAACAATCGCTCATCGTAGAATAGTCTCTCGATTAAAATTCATCTATCAATTGTACAATGGTCACTTCTAAATTCCACACAATCGCTACAAAACCAACCCGTCCGTGCGCTTTCACCGCATTCATCATAATAAAACAGTTAGACAACCATTCAGTCATCTGAACGTTTATCAGTACTCATTATTCCCGCATGCTCTTTCATTATGGAACAAGTTACCTCAGGAGGTCGTTAATGCGGACACGACACAATGGTTCGCCCATCTCGTCAATGACCTAACACTTGATTTTTAATATGCAATATATTATGTTCCTCATTAGTGCCGAGATTTTTTGTATTTCGGTGTGAATGCCATTATTGCTATGTATTTATATTTTCCCTGATGTTGAGAATTTCCTTATTTTCGTACCTAGTATTCTATTTTTCTTATATTTTACTATTCTGTTTTGTCACTGACTTTTGTTACCCACTCCTGCATGGGCCCGAACAGGGCCTGCAGTATTTGTAAATAATAATAATAATAATAATAATAATAATAATAATAATAATAATAATAATAATAATAATAATAATAATAATAATAATTCATATTATTATTATTATCATTATAAACGTTCAGATGACTGAATGGTTGTCTAACTGTTTTATTATGATGAATGCGGTGAAAGCGCACGGACGGGTTGGTTTTGTAGCGATTGTGTGGAATTTAGAAGTGACCATGGTACAACTGATAGATTAATTTTAATCGAGAGACTATTCTACGATGAGCGATTGTTTTCAGATTTGCCTTCTCGCGAAGGGCAGAGACGCTTGCAAAACGAGAGTAGCTAGAATAGATGAACCTCAGAGCCAGGTTTTGGATCCTCTCTATTTTTTAATTAGTTATTTTTGATACGGCGCCCAGACCAGGTCTGCATATTCTAACTTAGGCCTGATAAGCGCTTTGTAAGCTGTTAGCTTTATAGAAGGTGAAGTGCGACGCAGTTTGCGTTTTAAAAATGCTAACTTCTTTAGCGCATGGCTACAGATGTTATCTATATGAGTTTCCCAATTTAAATTGCTCATTCCCTATTCAAATTGCTAATAATAATAATAATAATAATAATAATAATAATAATAATAATAATAATAATAATAATAATAATAATAATAATAATAATACTAATAATAATAATAATAATATATGTTTCCACGATAGAGCAATGAGTTGCCAAACAGAATCTGACAGCCAAAAATATTCTAAAATCAAAAGCACCGGCGAACAATCATTATTCTATCCCGTTTCCCCATTTCCCTGATCTTTTTATCTTTTGCTTTCTTTGTACTCCGAAACTCGCATGGTCGTAAAACTTTGTTAGAAGGTTTTCGATCGTAGAGTACTCCTGACGTGAAGATTGTTTGCATTTGAAGCAACGTGTCTTCCTTCGCATTTATTATTTCTGGATTGGGCTCATCTCTGGAACGTATGGTTTCCGTGAGAAAACGGAAAATAGATTTTCCAAAAAAAAAAACAATGATAAGGATGAGATGCCGCCCCAGTAGTGACAGTCGGCCAAAGCATGATCCGTTAGACAATCTGAACGGCCACGCTCGTCTCGTCTAACGTCTTTAATAACTATGGACGCCTCCCCCCTTAACCTCTTTCATATATCCTTTCACGGTTTGTTAATCTTACTCAACCTCTGGCAAAAAAAAACAGCTGTTCAGCAAAACTTGTTACAAAGTGAAGTTCGCAACGCGAAAAATGAACTCTTATTTTTGCTGCGATGTCGGAACAAGCACAAAGAGCGGCAAGGGATTGTCGAAACGAATACTCTCGGCGCCACTGTGTCATTGGTGCGAGCGCGGTCGGGTACTCTTGAGTGGAACGAGAAGGAAGGCCTTAAGGCTGGTGCACACCGGCGACTAGCAGCGGTCGCGCGACCATTTGCGACTGGTCGCAAACAGTCGCGAACGGTCGCAAATGGTCGCAAAGCGACTGCTTTGGCTAGTCGCTTCCTGATCGATTTTTCAGTCGCGCGACTGCAGTCGCAAAGCTGCTGGAACCAATCAGCGATGCTCAATTTTTGCTCTTTTGTTTTTCATTGCGCTGGCTTCCTGCCGCCAGATACAAACCAGCGCGTTCCTCTGGGTCTGTGGCAGCATGGCCACCACGGAATACTTGGCTTGGAGATGGCGGGGCGCAGCAGCTCGAGCAAAGTGTCGAATTTACGTGGCGGTATTCGCAAGAAGGTAAACACCGTCAAAGTGAAGAGAATATAAATTGTGCACTATTTTTTGCCCGTATTCAGAACCGTTTTATTGGCTTGAACTTGATTTGTCGCCGCCTTCAATGCAGCGCGCTTGGAACGCGTTTGTGCTTCATGCCTTGCCAACGGCTTAAGACACCACGTTCGAGACGCGTTTGTGCTGTATTGTAGGCTATGGCAAATCAATTTAAAGTCAAAGACTGTTTCTGAATACGCACGACTCTCGGAAACACTCTTCGTCGTCTCAGCGCAGCTCGGGAGGTAGGCGGCTTGCATGGCCGGCCAACTCCTGCGATCAAAATGACGGTCACACCCACTACCGGCCTTTTTTCCTTTGGAGGCATCTGTGATGCCAGAGCTGACACCATGGCACAGCGCATCACCACCATGACAATGTCTAGTTTTTCGCTTGAATCGAACTTGACCCTGTTTAAACGCTGTGCGAGAACGGACGAAAACAATAAATGCGACGCGCCCGGTTCGCTCCGCTCACTCAGCTGGCGGTGATCAGCTGATCGGTGCCGGTCTCTAGAGTTCTCGCGGATAACGAGATCCGGACGTGACTCTCCGCTTTTGCGACTTCCTGTCGCTCGCATGCAGCCCTTGCCGGTGTGAACATCAGTCGCTTTTTGGTCGCCAGTCGCAAGTGGTCGCGCGACCGCTGCTTGTCGGCGGTGTGCACCAGCCTTTAGGAATCACATTGTTAGTCAATGACTCGAAACTCTTCTCATGTGTATGTGCACGTGTGTCTGTGTGTGTTCGTGCACATGCACTTTGAGTGAGTGAGTGACTAAGTGAGTGACTAAGTGAGTGACTAAGTGAGTGACTGAGTGACTGGTTGACTGACTGATTGACTGACTGACTGAGTGAGCGAGTGAGTGACTGGAGTGATTGACTGATTGGCTGTAGTGAGTGACTGAGTGAGTGACTGACTGACTGAGTGACTGACTGACTGAGTGACTGAGTGAGTGAGTGAGTGACTGACTGAGTGAGTGACTGACTGAGTGACTGACTGACTGAGTGAGTGAGTGACGGATTGAGTGACTGAGTGACTGGCTGAGTGACTGAGTGACTGAGTGAGTGACTGAGTGACTGACCGACTGAGTGAGTGACTGAGTGACTGACCGACTGAGTGAGTGACTGAGTGAGTGACTGAGTGAGTGACTGAGTGAGTGACTGAGTGAGTGAGGGGAGGGGGAGCTCCAAAAATTTTGATATGCTAGTCAAAACTTCCACCAAGTCGGAAATTTTGAGTGTCATGCACTGGCGTATCACTTGTGCACTATCATTGATACCGTGCACATAACTTGACTTGGTGGTGTTCTTGCAGCTGTACCTTGTATCTTAATAGTAACATCGGGGGTTTAAAGTCCCAAAATCACGATATAACTATGACAGATGTCTTAGTGGAGGGCTGCCAAAATGTCGACCACCCGAGGTTTTTTAGCGTGCACCAAAGTGTAATGATTGATATGCGAAGTTCAGCATCCCAGAACCATCACATGATTACGAGAGAAGCCGTAGTGGAGGACTGCGGAAATTTAGACCACTTGGGGTTCTTTAACGTGCACCGAAATCTGAGCACACGGGCCTACAACATTTTCACCTCCATAGAAAATGCAGCTGCCGCAGCCGGTATTCGATCCCGCGACCTGCGGGTCCGCAGCCGAGTACCTTAGCCACTGGACCACCACGGCGGGGCTGCACTAATACGTGATTAAACAGGTCGTTGAGCGTTTATTGCGCATTGTTTCAGCAACAGCAACAAACTGCAAAGTAACGTTAGGAACGCCAGCAGCTCGAAACTTGCAGCGCACACCTCAAGAACAAAGCACGCATGAAATTCAAATATACAGAACGATCGTGGGCTAAGAAATGTCACAGCTCAATGCTTAAAGCGCGCTGTTCGAACAAAAAGAAAGAGGTACGAAACGAGCGCCAATGTATACAAAGGACAAGCGCGAACAACTGTCACACTTCCTGCTACGTCGTATGTCAGCAGCGCCCTCCTTTCATAAACGCGGCCGCGGCAGCGTGAGAAGTTGCCTTCGTCCTCTGCCGAACTACACGTCTGATAAGCGCGTGCGCTGGAAAGAGCACGCTCCGGAAGGGGCGGCGCTCCGTGGAGGCGACGACCTTTGGAGCGCTCCAAACGGGAACCGGTCGCGTCAACTCACCACTGATAACAAAAGCGCGTGATAGTTTCGAAGCTGTGAGGTCCACCGAACGGCGTATGGCGTATATAAATGACTTAGTGTTAGCCTTTCTAGATAAGGTACTCTCTGCGGGTTAGTGGTTAGCGCCGCGCGCTAGGAATCGAGAGGGTGCTGGTTTGATTCTGCGCTACAGATGCTTGCCTTGTGGATTTTTTTTTCTTTGCAATCGCTTAGTACATGGTTTTAAACGCCACTTCCATGACGGAAGTACGTCAGCAGAGTGGTGGTGGACCCCGGCATAAAACGCTTTCGTGTTAAAAAAATAACGTGCGAATGGTACACGCGTGCGCATGGCAAGAGGCGTATAGCGTGCCACGCATTTCGGCCCACGTATCCCGCCAAGCTCGCTAAACTATAATAATAATAATAATAATAATAATAATAATAATAATAATAATAATAATAATAATAATAATAATAATAATAATAATAATAATATCATAATAATGGTAATGATATTATTATTATTATTATTATTATTATTATATTATTATTATTATTATTATTATTATTATTATTATTATTATTATTATTATTATTATTATTATTATTATTATTATTATAGTTTAGCGAGCTTGGCGGGATACGTGGGCCGAAATGCGTGGCACGCTATACGCCTCTTGCCATGCGCACGCGTGTACCATTCGCACGTTATTTTTTAACACGAAAGCGTTTTATGCCGGGGTCCACCAGCACTCTGCTGACGTACTTCCGTCATGGAAGTGGCGTTTAAAACCATGTACTAAGCGATTGCAAAAAAAAAAATCCACAAGGCAAGCATCTGTAGCGCAGAATCAAACCAGCACCCTCTCGATTCCTAGCGCGCGGCGCTAACCACTAACCCGCAGAGAGTACCTTATCTAGAAAGGCTAACACTAAGTCATTTATATACGCCATACGCCGTTCGGTGGACCTCACAGCTTCGAAACTTTCACGCGCTTTTGTTATCAGTGGTGAGTTGACGCGACCGGTTCCCGTTTGGAGCGCTCCAAAGGTCGTCGCCTCCACGGAGCGCCGCCCCTTCCGGAGCGTGCTCTTTCCAGCGCACGCGCTTATCAGACGTGTAGTTCGGCAGAGGACGAAGGCAACTTCTCACGCTGCCGCGGCCGCGTTTATGAAAGGAGGGCGCTGCTGACATACGACGTAGCAGGAAGTGTGACAGTTGTTCGCGCTTGTCCTTTGTATACATTGGCGCTCGTTTCGTGCCTCTTTCTTTTTGTTCGAACAGCGCGCTTTAAGCATTGAGCTGTGACATTTCTTAGCCCACGATCGTTCTGTATATTTGAATTTCATGCGTGCTTTGTTCTTGAGGTGTGCGCTGCAAGTTTCGAGCTTCTTGGCGTTCCTAACGTTACTTTGCAATTTGTTACTGTTGCAGAAACAATGCGCAATAAACGCTCAACGACCTCTGTAAAAAACACGTTTCACTTTCGTGTTATACCAATTACTATATAGGAGGATAAGCCACGTTTCTTTCTTTAGGTTTAGCGTTACCGTGTTTGCGTAGTTTACGTATTGGACTTAAAACATGGCGGCGGTACGCTCTTTTTAAACTGAATTTAGCGTTGGTGGAGACGACTTAATTTTTTTTTTCGTAGCAAACGACTGTGCAAAATGGCTTCGATTGTCTTTAGGTAGCTTCGAAGACCGAGTATTACGAATAACGTAACATAGTATTAGAGATTACTTCCAGTTTTGGACATCTCTAGGCGCAACTAAAAAATCAATGTGAACAAATCATAAAAAAAATTGCGTTTGGTGCGTCGCACATATTGACTTAATATTTTAAAAAGTAGTAGCATTGCTTCCCTTGGTGATACAGTCAAACATTCTCGTTTTTTTTTCTATTTACTGTTTTTAACTTATTCACCCACCACTAGGTGGCCACCGTCCAAGCTTGGATCAGTAAACCATGTAAACGCTGTCCCGCTAAACAAAAGGACGCTGTCTCCGACGAACATTTGCGGCACGGTGACGCTATTCCCTTAACCTCCACTATACCCTTAGCGCTATGCTATAACTGTATGTTAGTCCTACGCAACCGGAGGAGATGTGTAAGGGGTAAGAGGGGGTGAGGGCAGTAGATAAAGCACTCGGAAAGATCAAGAATTTAACCAATATATATATATATATATATATATATATATATATATATATATATATATATATATATATGACTACACGTTGCTAGCAGAAAGCCTCACCTAATACCTGCAGTAAATGCTGCAAAATGACAGACAAGAGCGCAACTTACACGCTTTGATTAAGCGTGATGCCTAGCAGCCAAGACGAAAAAAAAAAAGAAAATTGCCTTGAGTTTGCATCATGTTCCAAAAAGCTTCGCACTGCGAAGCTGGCCGGTCTTCAAGTGTGCTTGCCAGCTCCGGTTTCTATCTTCCTGTGTTCTTTGTCTCTTTTTCTTAAGTTCCTTTTCTGTTTTTCTTTGATTCACCGTGCCCGTTTCTTTCTTTTGTTGTTTTTCTTACTGTCAAATTCTTTTTAATCTGTCTTTATGTGCCACGTTTCTTTTATTTCGTTTTTTTTCTTCCTCTTTCTGCATTTCTTTCTCCTCTTTCTCCCGGTGGCGCGTGCGCCTTCAGTGCCATGGACGAGAACCGAGTTGTAAGATTTGCCTGTATTCTGTGACTCGTATCAATTTATGACGATGATGTTTTTTTTTTTACTGGCCATCCGTCTCACCTCAAGCTTTAACATAAAAAAAATGAAGCTAGAGCACGAGTTTTATTCGCGCGCGTCGTTCACCACAAAAGGAGGTCACAAGCGGAATCACCGATGAAGATGATAATTGAAGCGCCTTGCGTACCGACCATAACCATGCGCTGCAAGTTTGTTCTGTAACAACCATTTAAGTTTCGGAAAAACGAGATTCAAAGCAGACGTCGCAATGATGTTAGTGTCAATATGTCATCATGTAGGAATTTCACTTCGTTACGTCAGGCACAATTGTTTTCCTTTAAGGTGTCGACGGGTTTTTTGGCAACTAAGAAGCGTTTCTTTCTGAGAAATCAGCATTGATTTCCTTGTGGCTTTGTGCTACAAACGTGGGTGTTTTTTTTTCTTTCGTCTAACACTTTAAATACGCTATAATATATATAATATATGTCTATATATATATATATATATATATATATATATATATATATATATATATATATATATATATTCGGACGCAGAAGTTCCTACTCCCTTTGATAAACTAACCATACTATTATTACTGAGCCCTCTAGCTTTGGCCCCTTCGTAACTATGAAAAATGTGTTAGGAGGGGTGAAAATTTAAATTAACTGCGCTTGACCAAGATACGGGAGAGACAACGAAAGTTGCCCCACCACAGCACTGCGGCTGTGGGTAAAGTAAACCTGCGAAACGAACGTGCTTTTATTGAAAGAGTTATTGTAAACATTTGCTCTTGAGCATCCGGTCAAGGATGAATATGCTGTGCCTGCCATCTACGAAGCTCACGGCACTTGTGCGTACTTTCGGAAGACACCGCATGCATCGCTGTAGTGGACGAAGGCAACTCTTTAGAAGCCATCTCTTGCATGCTGTCGTTTAAGAATCGATAGCTTCATTTATTATGAAGCGGGTAAGATGATTACCTGCAGTATGGCAACCTGCTGCTGCTGTAACAAATGAGATCAGGGATGGATAAGTTGCAACTCAGCTACCCGAGTCGTTTTAAAGTCCTCCGAAGAAGCCCCAGAACACACGAAAAAAAATTATAGCAAAAAAAAAGAAGGATCTGATGCTTCAGCCTCCCACGAGGATCCAAACTCCAGTACATATCACCATTTAGGATTATATTTATTTACTGAATAATAGAAGCCAGACTAAAAACAGAATATAGTCTTTCAACACGGTCATTCTTTTGCTCAGGTCTTGAGTCGAAGATCCCAATGTTTTCTTTGCTGTTAGCCGTGTGTCCTCTAATCAGCTTAGCAACCGGGATGGCGTAGTTTTCAGTGAAGAGCTCCAATCGGCTTAGAGAATGTTTAATGATAGCTGGAGAGATCAGCCTTGCGACAAGCTTACACAGCTCCTTCAGGTTAAGTTCCGTGAAGTAAAAGAGAAATGAAGAAGCACCGCTGCACCGTCACATACACCTGTTCGAAATTCCCTGACGCAAGAGTTAGGAGATTGACTTAAACCTGTACTTTGCATGCGAGAATACAATAAGCGCCTTATCGATACTAAATTAAAAGTCAGCGTGAAATCACCTAAATAAGTTCCGCAGGTGAGCTACTGAACCACTTAGAGTATTTGAAACGTTCCTGAATACAGGTTTTAGGGTTGCGATTGCATGCAAATGCAAATAAAATCCCCTAAATCTTGGCCAGCAGTGCAGGCAGCACACAAGTGTGTGCTGTACTAATGAACGTCTATTAAATAGCCTGTAGTGTAAGCGACCCAATAAGATAATAATAAAACATTCACACAATACGCTTGCCCCTACTACCAAATTCGCAAGGGCTTCCCCAACCGGTACTCAAAGCACAGATAAATGGAGCTGTCGCGGTACGCTCGGTACCTGAACGTCACGACAGAAAGCCACGTATTATGCAACAGAAATTACGCATCTAAGCATCACCATTATCATCATCATCATAATCGTTATCGGCTTGTTTTAGTCCACTGCAGAACAAAGACCTCTCCTTATGATCTACAGTTTACCCTACCCCGTTCGAGCTGGTTCCATTTTATCCCTGCGAACTTCTTAATTTAGTCACTCTATCCAGCTGTCTGCCTTCGTCGATTGCATATTCCAACACTTGCTAACCATTCTGTCGTTCTTACTGTCCACTCGTTGGCTGTTCCATGCATTGCGTGACCGGTCAGGTCCCTTTTCTTCGCTTCACGTCTACTATGATATCTACAACTTCTGTGCGTTCTCTTATCCACTCCGCAGTCCTCCGATCTATTAGTGTCATTCCTATCACTTTGAGTTCCCATAACACGCTGCGTGGTCTCCAGCGTTTGCTCTGGTGGTTCTGTTATTCTCCACGTTTCGGCCCCATGTATTAGAATTAGGTGGCATTGTGCAGTCATTACGTCTTTTTCACTTCATTGATAGCCGCTGATTTCCAGACATCATTTGGGAGTGCTTGCAGAATGCGCTCTAGCCCATTAATATTCTCCGATGAACTCATTCTTTTGTGCTTACGTTCTCCCGTAAGTAGGCATCCTAGGTATACGCATTCTTTGTATACACTCCAATGCATAATAATCCATTCACCATTAGCTTTGTCTTCGTCATACTCATTTTGACGCCTAGCTTAATGCTTTGTTGGTTTAGTTAAGAGATTAATGAAAGTTGTTCTTTCTCACCAAGGCTAGTTCTATACAGATTAGATTTGCACATCGTAATTAGAATATTTTAATTCATCGCGCTGCGCTTTGTTTTGTCAATCGCGAGCAACCGCGGCGATGGTCAATTTTAGATGCGAAGCAGCTCTTTTACTAGCCTATATAACACTGTCCGTCCGTGTCTCCGTGCCAACGTGCTGCACCGCGTTACCCCCCGCCACAGTTGTTGAAACGATGTCAAGTAGGTCAAGTCGCAGCCACGCGTTAACGTCACTCTCTCTCTCACCCACCGCAGCTATCGGCTCCTCCCAACAAACCTAGGTGGTGTTTCTCCTCCGCCCACTCTCAATACACTTCTTTCTTTTTCGAGTTCTTCAGCACTCGCGTCGTCGCCTGTTTCAGCCGGGTCAAAGGCGTGCGCACCGCTGCTGCTTCGCATCCCATCATGGCTCTCTTCGGGGAGATGATTAATATCTTTTTAGTGATTCCAAAGCAGCCCTACAATGTCTCTTGTCAGCCCTGCGACGTGAACCTTAGGAACAACTGACATTTGCGATAATACACCACATTCATACTTAATTTGAAATGAGCCACCAAGTGAAATTTCAATGATTGCCAAGTAACTGCGGCATGATTGGCAACGAAGATGTTGATAATGCTGGCTGGTCAGATTTGCAAGGCGACAAGGAAGAGCCTATACACCTTCTGAGGTCTGATGCTACTGTCATGCTTCGAACAGTCGCAAAAAATATTTCGTACTCAACAATGAATACATCAAGAAGCCAATATTATCAGCCACATTACCTAAACGCGCTTGCGGGGACATCAAATAACTCCGCCGAATAAAGGCCACTCTGCTTATGCCACTCATGGCTAAGAGTTAATGAGAACTGAAAGACTGATATGCCAAGGAAAGTATAGGGCATGGTATTGGAAGTGACTGTAATTGTGAAAGAAAGAAATATAGTCGAAAAGATAACTTGCCGGGGGGGGGGGGGCAGAGACCGAACTTGTGACCTTCGAATAACACGTGCGATTCTCTACTAACTGAGCTACCAGGGTGGCTACCCCCCCCCCCCCCCCGTCTAGTTCATGGGGTAAGTATGTGCAGTTAAACGTGGGACAATCAGTCAGCACCACCTGTTGCCGTTGTGGCGAGTGTGGGACACTCATATTTCGTGTGTAGGCGTCACGCAGCACGTGATCTTATTACGATCTGACAGCTGATCAATAATCCCTCGCATATCGATTGAACGCATTACGTCGGCCAGAACGAGGCCCTCGCTATGAATGTAAGGAAGAAGGGCAAACCTAACGGCTCGTTTTACAAAGAAGAAACATTATCGGCGTTTTGAAAAGAAATTCCGACTTCTAACGGAATGATCAAAGGCGCAAGACACGCCAACTTTCGCAATACACAAATTTATGTGCTCGTCACAAGCATTTCGCTATCAGAAAAGTCTCTAAAAAGAAGGGGGAAAAATGTGGCGAGTTGTCTTCGCGTATGTTCTAATACAACGAGCTGTGTGCTTAATTCTGCCACTCAAACAGACAAAGAAATGACGCAGTAGAATGAGTAGAAAGGATAGCATCAATATGTTTCCACGATAGAGCAATGAGTTGTCAAACAGAATCTGACAGCCAAAAATATTCTAAAATCAAAAGCACCAGCAAAAAATCATTATTCTATCCCGTTTCCCCATTTCCCTGATCTTTTAATCTTTTGCTTTCTTTGTACTCCGAAACTCGCATGGTCGTAAAACTTTGTTAGAAGGTATTCGATCGTAGAGTGCTCCTGACGTGAAGATTGTTTGCATTTGAAGCAACGTGTCTTCCTTCGCATTTATTATTTTTTCTGGATTGGGCTCATCTCTGGAACGTACGGCTTCCGTGAGAAAACGGAAAATAGATTTTCCAAAAAAGAAACAATGATAAGGATGAGATGCCGCCCCGGTAGTGACAGTCGGCCAAAGCATGATCCGTTAGACAATCTGAACGGCCACGCTCGTCTCGTCTAACGTCTTTAATAACTATTGACGCCTCCCCCTTTAACCTTTCATATATCCTTCCACGGTTTGTTAATTTTACTCAACCTCTGGCAAAAAAAAAACAGCTGTTCAGCAAAACTTGTTGCAAAGCTAAGTTCACAATGCGAAAAATGAACTGTTATTTTTGCTGCGATGTCAGAACAAGCACAAAGAGCGGCAAGGGATTGTCGAAACGAATACTCTCGGCGCCACTGCGTCATTGGTGCTGAGCGGTCGGGTACTCTTGAGTGGAGTAGAGTTGACAGGCGGGCTAGTTGGTACATATTCCTAATGGAATAATTGGAAGCGCAAACCAACGGGACACAAGAGAAGGACACGGTGCCTTGTTTGTCTCTTCTCTTGTGTCCCGTTGGTTCGCGCTTCCGATTACTTACTTCATTATGACTCTTGAGTGGAACGAGAAGGCCTTAGGAATCACATTGTTAGTCAATGACTCGAAACTTTTCTCAAGTGTATGTGCGCGTGTGTCTGTGTGTGTTCGTGCGCATGCACTTTGAGTGAGTTAGTAAGTGAGTGACTAAGTGAGTGACTGAGTGAGTGCCTGGGTGACTGACTGATTGACTTGATTGATTGATTTGTGGGGTTTAACGTCCCAAAACCACCATTTGATTATGAGAGACGCCGTAGTGGAGGGCTCCGGAAATTTTGACCACCTGGGGTTCTTTAACGTGCACCCAAATCTGAGTACACGGGCCTACAACATTTCCGCTTCCGTCGGAAATGCAGCCGCCGCAGCCGGGAATCGAACCCGCGACCTGCGGGTCAGCAGCCGAGTACCTTAGCCACTAGACCACCGCGGCGGGGCGACTGACTGACTGAATGAGTGAGTGGAGTGATTGACTGATTGGCTGTAGTGAGTGAGTGAGTGAGTGACTGGAGTGATTGACTGATTGGCTGTAGTGAGTGACTGACTGAGTGACTGACTGAGTGACTGACTGAGTGGCATACTGAGTGACTGACTGAGTGGCATACTGAGTGGCTGACTGAGTGGCTGACTGAGTGGCTGACTGAGTGAGTGACTGAGTGAGTGACTGAGTGAGTGACTGAGTGACTGAGTGACTGACTGACTGACTGAGTGACTGACTGACTGAGTGACTGACTGACTGAGTGACTGACCGACTGAGTGAGTGACTGACTGAGTGACTGACTGACTGACTGAGTGAGTGACTGACTGAGTCACTGACTGACTGAGTGAGTGACTGACTGAGTGACTGAGTGACTGACTGAGTGACTGAGTGAGTGACTGACTGAGTGAGTGACTGAGTGACTGAGTGACTGACTGAGTGACTGACTGAGTGACTGACTGAGTGAGTGACTGACTGAGTGAGTGACTGAGTGACTGACTGAGTGACTGACTGAGTGAGTGACTGAGTGACTGAGTGACTGACTGAGTGAGTGACTGAGTGACTGAGTGACTGAGTGACTGACTGAGTGACTGAGTGACTGACTGACTGACTGAGTGACTGACTGAGTGACTGACTGACTGACTGACTGACTGACTGAGTGACTGACTGACTGACTGACTGAGTGACTGACTGACTGACTGAGTGACTGAGTGAGTGAGTGAGTGAGTGAGTGAGTGAGTGACTGAGTGACTGGAGCGATTGACTGAGTGACTGGAGCGATCGACTGAGTGACTGGAGCGATCGACTGAGTGACTGGAGCGATTGACTGAGTGACTGGAGCGATTGACTGAGTGACTGGAGCGATTGACTGAGTGACTGGAGCGATTGACTGAGTGACTGGAGTGATTGACTGATTGGCTGTAGTGAGGGACAGTGACTGGAGTGAGTGAGTGAGTGAGTGAGTGAGTTAGTTAGTGAGTAACTGACTGAGTGAGTTAGTGAGTAACTGACTGAGTGAGTGACTGGAGTGAGTTACAGAGTGAGTTACAGAGTGAGTGACTGACTGAGTGACTGACTGAGTAACTGACTGAGTGACTGATTGAGTGACTGACTGAGTGACTGACTGACCGACTGAGTGAGTGACTGAGTGAGTGAGTGAGTGAGTGACTGACTGAGTGACTGAGTGACTGAGTGAGGGGAGGGGGAGCTCCGAAAATTTTGATATGCTAGTCAAAATTTCCGTCAAGTCGGAAATTTCGAGTGTCATGCACTGGCGTATCGCTTGTGCACTATCATTGATACCGTGCACATAACTTCACTTGGTGGTGTTCTTGCACCTGTACCTTGTATCTAAATAGTAATATTGGGAGTTTAAAGTCTCAAAATCAAGATATAACTATAAGAGATGTCTTAGTGGAGGGCTGCCAAAATTTCGACCACCCGAGGTTCTTTAGCAGGCACCAAAGTGTAATGACTGATATGCGAAGTTCAGCATCCCAAAACCATCACATGATTACGAGAGAAGCCGTATAGTGGAGGACTAAGGAAATTTAGACCACTTGGGGTTCTTTAACGTGCACCCAAATCTGGGCACACGGACGTACAACATCTTCCCCTCCATCTAAAATGCAGCCTGCCGCAGACGGGATTTCACCCCGCGACTTGCGGGTCAGCAGCCGAGTACCTTAGCCACTAGACCACCACGGCGGGGCTGCACCAAAACGTAAGTAAACAAGATTCTATATCTTGAATTTTAAAACCCACGACGCATTATTGAATATATCGAAAATACAGATACAGATAGTGGTTTTCTAGACGTATCGTGATACAGATACAAACTACCCAATGCGCATCTGAGACAGTGTCTAAGATGAATTTCCCTTCAATGCTGCTCAGCTCTGTCTGAAGCAAATGCATTAGATACCCTGTGTCTTTTTTTTTTCTCCATTTCCACCGTAGGTCGACAAAAATTGGGGAGCTCACTCAGACGCACCCATGAAATATCTTTTGAGCTTGGCGCTGACCCGAAATCAGACTTGCGAAAATTTTTCTGAGCCGGGCACACTCCCATTCGTATTCTGGCTAGTGAGTCGGCTCATCAATGAGTTGGCCAACCTATGGTTCCAACGTATGCGTACTAACCATCACGGTATTTGCTCTTTGTTCAGCTTCTGGTGGGTTCCACTTCCGAGGCTGAGCAGACAGCCACAAATAGGCGTTTGTCTTGCGTGATTCAAGGCATGAATTTGAAAATTCCGAGAAGCATTCCCGACATTTTCCAGAGGCATCGCACTTCCTTTGAAGCCTGGTGGTAAAATAGAATGAATGACAGCTTTCGCATTCTTAAATAGCATCTACGTTTCGGTGCTTCGGCTTGTTGGTTTGCCAGCATCAATCTACTACGGAAATATAAACAAAAATACGACTCCTGAATGAAGAACTATTCAGCAGAAACCAACTCAATGTTTCTATTCAGAGCATCTCTGAAAGAATACCAAAAGGCGAGGCAGTGTTTCGCGACCTTGCAGCACGCAACTGCTCCAGACAAACAAAGCATTCACGGCGTGCCGCTGTCAGCTTGAATGCGGAACCCCATTTGCCAAGCCGTCGCCTGAAACATCGTGCGAATAGGCCCACCGCTGATAAACACCAGCGCAGCGGGTGGACACCACAAGGAGATTGAAAAAAAAAACTGTCCTTTTCTACCTCCCTCCCTCCCCTTCGCCGACCTATTCCTTTCCATCTCGTCTCTGCTGCGGGACGTTCTAGACGTGCAGACCTTGGCGCCTAAGGGTTCGTTAGAATAGTCCTCAGGGAACTCGCTCCAAGGCTTAAGCTGTTGTCAATGGTGAAACGGGGAGGATTTTGGGTGGTTGCGTTAAGGTCAACAAACGAAGGGACAAGTGTTCTTCACGCGAATGCGCGGGTAAATAAACGAGGGAGATGGGTGGCCAGCACGACGATGACCTACTCAGCGATGGTCGGGTAGTAATGATGGGTGGTGTCAGAGTGAGTGAGAGAGAGTCATTGTGAGTGAGTCAGTTAGTGAGAGTGAGTTTTTTGGGTGACTTTTTTGAGTGAGAGAGAGAGAGTTCTTGTGAGAGAGTAAGCAAGTGAGAGAGAGTTCTTGCGAGAGAGTCAGCGAATGAGAGTGAGTCCTTGTGAGTGAGTCAGCGAGTGAGAGTGAGTCTTTGTGAGTGAGTCAGCGAGTGAGAGTGATTCCTTGTGAGTGAGTCAGCGACTGAGAGTGATTCCTTGTGATTGAGTCAGCGACTGAGAGTGATTCCTTGTGATTGAGTCAGCGACTGAGAGTGAGTCCTTGTGAGTGAGTCAGCGAATGAGAGTGAGTCCTTGTGAGTGAGTCAGCGAATGAAAGTGAGTCCTTGTGAGTGAGTCAGCGAATGAGAGTGAGTCCTTGTGAGTGAGTCAGCGAATGAGAGTGAGTCATTGCGAGTGAGACAGCGAATGAGAGAGAGTCATTGCGAGTGAGTCAGCTAGTGAGAGAGCGAGTCATTGTGAGCGAGTGAGTGAGTGAGTCAGCGAGTGAGAGCAAGTCATTGTGAGTGAGTCAGCGAGTGAGAGCAAGTGAGAGCGAGTCATTGTCAGTTAGTGTGAGAGAGTGTGAGTGAGCAAGCGTGCGGGCATGTGTGTGCGTGAGTGAGCAAGTGTGCGTGCGTGGTGCGTGAGTGAGTGAGTAAGTGTGCGTGTGCGCGCGTGTACTTGCGCATGTGTGTGCGTGCGTGTGCGTGTGCACGCATGATTTGGTGTGATTGTATGCGAGTTGGAGAAAGAAAATTAATGGAGGAGGCTAGAATGAAAGCAAGATAACGAACCAGCCACGTCAAGCGGAAACATTTCGTGTTCGAGATGAGAGGAAGAAGTACTACATGAAAAAAAAGAAATTCCTCTAATTGGCGCAATAAGTAGCGCATCTTGCACTGCAAGCAATACATCACTTCACCATTGTCATTACTCGAAACAACATAACTATTACATAGTACAGAGCTAAGAAAATCACAACAGCTACAGAAATCAGCAAATGTAAGCCTGGTCAGACGGTTCGAGTTCCGCTCTAAGTTGAGCCACTCGGCGATGAAATACGCAGACGTCAGGTGATTCGAACGTATCCGACGCTCGCTTTCAAGTCCCCGTCTTTCAAGTCCCCGTCTCTGAATTGGAACCGCACGTGGCATTATCTCGAGCCTGTCTGGTTCGCTTCAACCATTCCATTAAAGGAGCACCGAGGCCTGAACGCAAGGGCTCCTCGGGGGAAAAAAAAGACGAAAAGGAAAACGAAACGTGTTCGCCGTTTCCTAATGCATACAAGCGATGCGGGAACTAGGGCACCGAGCCAGGAGACGCGAGCGGGCATAAATGTCGAAACGATAGAGGAGTGCCCCAGAGACGGAGGAATCCGAAATACAGGCCGCCTGGAGATCGAGCCGGGCATGGTGATTTTGCCTCGCTGATAGGTCGCAATGGTGACGGCAGAGAACATCAAATTGCGATGCCGAGCGGACCGGGTAAACGCAGGTTGCATCTTTGTTTGTCCTTTGAAACAGGAAAAAGCGTGTCTCGAAAGAGTAAGAAGAGGATCCCGTAAAGACGTGAGAACAAAGTCTAGGGTTGTACGAATGGGGGATCGAAAAAATAGAACCGAGAGGCATAAAATGCAAGGAACAAGAAGTATCTGTCGAAAGCGCTAAGGGACGAAAGTACCTAATAAAAGTACGGGATGCGATAGAGAATAGGAAAACGCAGGCGAGAAAGGCAAGTGGCTGCTTACGGAAAATGAGCAGGAAGGCGAACAAGGAGGAAGAATTGGGACAGATCGCGGGAAGAAAGAATGGGTCACAACTACTTTATTGCTTTCTTTTGCTTTTTGTTGCACGTCGGCATCCGTCGGTCACGCACAGCCACGCACTCACGCGGACGGTACAGTCTTCGATGTCGTCCAAAGCTCCGGGACAGAGCGGGCAAGCATCCAAGAATGGGGCGAGGCGCAACATATATCAGTAGACGACGCATTTCCATACGCAGCATAGCCGTATTGCTTTTCTCTCCCGTGCTTCTTCCAGCAGAAACAAGCGCTGGCGAGGAAGAAGATTTCAACCCCCGTCATCTCAACAGGGTGTTATAGCGGAACGAAAGAAAAGGAGACACGCGGCCTGAGGCACATCACAAAAGTGCACAGCGAAGAAGAAAGCTGGCACGCGCTCCGACCCGATAGCCGGGGACTTTCTCAAGAGTGGGCGGAGACGTAATAAATTTCGCTTCCTCCGCCTCGCTGTCTTCGCCTTCCCTCTCTCATTTGTTGACAACGGCCTTTGATTCTTTCGTAAAAGCGTGCAGCACATCTCGTGAAACGTACACCACTTTGTACCGAGACAATTGGAGCGCGAACGCCCAATTCACGCAGCCCGATTTGTGGAGCAATGTGATATCGTAGAAGACGCAATACAGTCGATAGTCGATTGTACCAAGTTAAATCGGCATGTTTGCAAAATCTAGCATTGTATTTTTAAGGCGAAAGTCAGATACGTCATCAAATGCAAAATTTGACTGTTGGCGTGAGCGCCCCGTGGTGCCGGGAACGAATGATGCAAAAAAAGCATCCCACGATGACGTCACAAATGACCAAATTATGTGGCACCACTGTGACGTCATCACATCGCATAGCAGCTTAATGAAATGTGTTCACGAAGGCAATGCAAAACTAGGTAAGATACTTCCGATCCTGGAGGCCGTGCTGAATCACGTTAGGTGCAGAAAGCTTTCGAAGACTGGCGAGGCGGGATCAATACATCGACTGAGAGATGAAAAATAAAATATACCCTAACAGTGGGTTGCTTAAGAAGCAACGAAGCTGGCTGACAATAAGGGGTTTAACGTAGCCTTCTTCGTTGCCTGATGGAAGGTCTTTCTTTGGCGTAATAATAGTGGGGTCGAGTTGCAGTCTTTCACAGACCATACAAAAATGACCAAACTTCAGGGCCAGAAAACTAACTAGCGAACCTGGATGTGGCAACCCAGGTAGAAGCGCGTGCCATCCGTCGCTAGTACTCGGCTCGCGCCACGCCAAGTGATGATGATGATGATGTTTGATGTTTTGTGGCGCAAGGGCCATTTCACGGCCAAAGAGCGCCAGTTCATCGCCACGCCGAACGAACTCGGCGAGGCGGCTGCATGGACTGTCTCCGTCGGTGGGCATGCCTTGGCGGTGGCTGCTCGTCGATGCATGAGCGGCTAGGCAGGCAGCGCGGAGCGTTTTCTTGCAGATGGCGGACGTTTCAGTTCGAACTTTAGTAGCTTCGCTCTTTAAAAAAAGATGGCTTTTGACTTCGAGTCGTCTTAAATGAATTCATAAAAGAACTCTGCGAGTTTGTTCTATCCTTCGAGATCTTAAATTGTGACGCAGCCACACCAAAAATGTACCTGCACATTCCGTTTTCCGTTCAGTGATGACTGCCCGTGTGACAAGTTCGTGAAGGCGACCCAAACATGGAGCCTTCCATGTCCGGGTCGGTGCATGTGTAGGGCAGCTATACGGACCACATCAAGCTGTGATAGGCTGCTGATATGCACAGACGAAGATAACGAAGAAAGTCTATTGAGAAAACGTCTCCTTGTCATTCCATTTGCTAACCTTGGGCTGCCCTTCACCATTGAGAATATACTCTCCTTTGGGGCTTAGGTTCTGGGCTACAGCCACCGTAATGCCTTTACTGCCGTTTGAAGATATCTGCGTGAAACAAAACGAATGCGCCACTAAATTCCAACTTGCATATTTAATATTATGTTATTATTAAGCGAATTCTAAACATCAATTTTAAACGTGTTCGAAATTACTGCAATTTCAATTTGAGATATATATTATTCTGTCGGGTCGAAATGGCAAAAAAAATATCGCACTCTTTCTGTATTTACGCGTGCTTTATCCTCCTCCTGTTAGAATTAGGTATCACTTGAAAGGCTTTCAATTTCATATCCTCAATTCTTGGCCGATCCCCCTGAGTGGGCAAGAGTTATAGCTGAGGCATCATCATCATCATCATCATCGTGCGAGCATGCCGAATAAGAAGGACGAGGAGAAGGAATGAACAATATTCATTCTAGATGGGAGCTGGAATGGGAAAGTCGCGAGTGTAAGACCAGTGCCATCTGTTGCATAAATCACGCAATAACTAAAACCACCACAACAGTATTCCTGTAAAACACTCTGAGGGACAATAAATCCCCACCGTCACTATACTTAAGAATGCTACTTACCATTGAGTCCTTTGTTGAGTACCCAGGAGCAGCGTGCAGGCTGTGACTGCACGTTGCACCCCCCCCCCCCCTTCTCCTGCCCAAAAAATGGTTGTAATAAACGCGGTCGGACGTTCTAGCGAAATAACGTTAGAACAGAAATATTACACGACATGATAAGTTAGACTTAACGTTAGACTAAGTTAGCGTGATAGCTAGGCAGGAGTACATCTTTATAGAATGAATAGTGATGTGCTTCTTTACGCCAACCTGAATCTAAGCATGCAGACCATCAGGTCGCTGTTCTGTGGCAGCGGAATCATTCGAGCTCATACGGCGCAATAGCAGCTGTATTTGGAAATATATATATATATATATAGACCCAACGGGTGCTGCTGCTTAGCATCACGTCGGTAAGCATAAGGTAAAAAAACTGTCGCTACAGTGAGAAGATCTCGGAAGCCAACGCTGAGCGAGCTGACTATGAAAATGCGGCACTCAAAGAAACTCTAGGTTAAAGCGTAGTTCTGTGCACCGTTTTCTAATTATTGATAATTTCTCGAACCGTGTATTTGCCACTGGTGAACAATTTCTGATTTGAAAGTCATATTTTATCAAAGTAACTTGTCAGCACATTTTCAGTTTTTTTTTTTCAGCTTTATTGAGCATTTTCTTCACAAAGTTGCGGAAAGAAAACGCAAGGATAAGAGCAAAAAGCTGCTATGTTAGCAGTTAGACGAGGCTCCTACCCCTTTTCCCTTGGCATTACGAATCCGCAGAGCACAAACGTGAAAAACCAATTTGACGTCAATTTTCAAACTTCGAGAAATTAGGAAATGAAAAAGGCATCAAATTACATCAGTTTACGTGATTAATTCATCAAAACACGTTAAATGTGCTTACATCTTGCAAATACGTTCAAATCTTGTAAAAAGCTCCACGAGCGAGCCTAAATTGTGCTTTTGTGACCATTTTGCTCAGGAATTGCAGAAAGTTCCGCAATGAAAAGTTAGAAAATTACGCGCACCAGGCACCCCAGGCGATCGTGGCGCCCTGCTGGTGGCGTCATCACAAAAGCGACCACCACTCTCCCATTGGTTCGCCGTGAAGACCGCACCCCATCCCATTCTAAAGCACAATACTGATATACAGCACAACATGAACTTTACTCTCGCGCGCTGGGTGTATTGTCGTTCTTAGTGCTGCACTGACGCTGCCTTGGAGAAAGACACTACCATGCACTGCACGCATCTATATATAGAGGCGCCGTGTATGCGCGCATCAAGAAGTCGCTATCGTCGTTTTGTCTCTTCCATCATGCCTATAGGCTCTTTCCTTTCAATCGCTATTATAAGGCACACATCGCGTTGCATCCGCCCAGAACTCAAACAGGCGCCTATAATGCGAGGAAATGAGAGAAGATACACTTGTTTGCGCTCGCGTAAAAACAAAAAGCGCGCCGAAAGCTGTATAACATACACAGAGCGGCTACACAATTCGGCTGGGTGCGACCCGACTTAATTCAGTGAGCGGCTAACCGTCATTGGACCCGGTGGGCAAAATAAAAGAGCGCCCACATAGGTCGCTCGGAGGTCGCCCGGGGTGTCGGGCGCGTTTTTGGCGCTCACTCCGGCGACGTGATAAACGAGCCGCCTCGCCCGGATATCAAAATAATGCACAGCGCATCGCTCGACGCTCTCAAGTCTTCCGCCCTTTCACCCCCCCCCCCCCTTCACCCTTTGAATCTTCCTCTTCATCTTTGTCGAGGCAGTGAATCAAAATGAGTTTTTCGTAACCCAGGCTACCGGAAGGTGGAGAAGTAGCTTATTTATAACAGCTGCGTCTCGAGAAGAAAATAAAACCGCGATAAAGAATATAAGACGCGCGTAAATAGTATTGATGTGAAATATAGTGCTCGGCAGAAAGACATGTGTGGTTTTTACTTGTTTCCCTGTCCGTTCATGTGATTCCACTTTACAAATAGGGTCAGCAGTAGGAGTTCGCAGGCTTTTTTATTATTGTGACGGGGGGGAAAGGGGGGCCGCGAAGTTTTACCACAATATGCAGCACCACAGGACCAATATGGAGGCGGTTTAATCATACGCGTCAAGACTTACACTATGGTTTAATTCAGAACATTGTGCCATGACTGGAGGTGAACGGCACAACTGAAGTGCGGTGTGATGAGCAGGAGAGGAAGAAATTAGCGGCAAGTGAGGTAGAAAAAGCCAGTTCGTAGATTGGCTGGCTGCCCACAGCTTGGGAAAAGGGGGCACAGGAAATACGAAAGCATAAACAAGACGCTACAGAAAAAGAGTCACAGTTCCACCGCAAGGGCGTAACAAAGTATCTGATAACAACAGATTGGAACGTGATACGATGAAGTGTAAGCAAGATAAGGGACATGGTATTTGGGACATGACGGTGACGGCAGAAACAGGCAAGAGCGTCCACACAATTATTATAACAAAAAAGAAATAAAAAAGAGAAAAGGAGCAGATAATATGACACCGCGTAAAATTTGTCTGTCTTCGAGTCTGTAGCTGTCCGTAGGAAAGCGCAGAAAATCTTAAAACGGGCAGTGCTCTAACGCAATGCTGCTTCGACTCCTCATTTATTTTACTAGAGAATTCCACAGACAGAAGTACGAATGCGTTAGTGCAGCAGGAACTGTAGTGACAGCAGCCCGCAGTCCGAAGTTATTTGATATATAAAACTGATAATAGAAAAAAAAAAGCCTACCTTCCACTTGATTTTCGCGGGTTGACAGAAGCCACATTTCATTCATCCTGTGGCGGTGTATGGAGCCCCGATGAAATTATCTAGAAGTTCCCACGTGGAAGGCTCGCACACCGCTGTTGCTTGTCCTTTCCAACGTGTTGTTGACATCGGCGACATACCAAACGTAGTGCCTGACGCCTGACGTTTTAGAGCCAAAGTGAGTGCTAGAGTTTCGAAGCGAGGTGCTGTCTGCTGTTCTTTACAAGATTCCATGTTATTCGATCGCGCCTTCCACAATAAGAAGAGAGGAGAGGAAGAGAAGGAGAAGTAGAAAAACGGAAGGACCGGGAGGTTAGTCTAAGACAGGAATTTCTGGAACAACGAAGGCGGTGAAGTATGCTGTTGCGCTTTCGCGGGTTGTTTGGTGAGCGGCAACGACAAACTACAAGGTTGCTGCGACATCCAGCCAACGAGGAGGATTCCTTGCACCAGTCCAACAAGCATCAGTAGCCTACCGCACGTGCGAAATGAGGCCGTTCGCAAACGCACACGAGCAGGTACAAGGAAAACAGAGAAGCCTTTCGTATGGACGTCCAACCATAGCAAGCCACACTTCAGGGGCGAAATAGTAACCGACACCTCTGTCGACCTGTGCAGTCGTAGTGATCGTCTTTTCCTGCGAAGGCGTCATCTACTTGGAGGTTCAATAAAAAAACACACAGAAAATGAAACCCAAACACATTAGTAATCTTGGTTTTGATACCACGCCACGATTGCCTCTAACGTTAGCCTTATCCAATTATAGCCTGCGTCCTGCGTCATCACTTTCTCCCGCAATAGTTCTGTAGAGCGCCACTACGTGCTGACAGGGTCGGCAGCGGTGTAGCGAGTTTATTGCGTGAATTAAACCATAAGCCATTCGATATCCGTGATTCCACCTATGCTAAAGTTATCTCCAGCCATCTGTCTACGGGAATCATGCAAACGAGCACAAAAACGTGCTTGAAAAGTGTTGGTGGTCCCCTTTCAACGTTTTCTGACCATCAGAACCCGATACCCTTTTTACAGAGAGAGGGTGATTAGACGCTTCGAAGATTAGAAGGCACAATGATAATATACAAAGTGTGCCAACGGCATACCAACCTACCGCACGGTGCAACCACATTTGTGATTAGCATGGGTGTGGTCGAGAAGAATAGAGTCGAACAGCCCCACTAGTGAGCCTAAACTAGCTTTTTTTTTCTAAGTGTAAGAATAATCTACATCCCTTAATGGTAAACAATCTTCGCCTCGTGGTATTCACCACATTACAAAGTTCTTGCTATTCTGAGCGCAATATAAATCGTGCGGCATCTCAGAAGTACAAAGGCACCAATAAACACAAACAGGTTCTTCGTCGAAGCTGGTGCTTATCGGAACATACGCGGTCATGATTAGCACACGAAGCTTGGAGAGGCAGCCGGCAGAATCAGAATCAGCACCTGTGCACGCCGATAAGCGCTAATGAGCGATTCGTGTATTCCGCATTGATGGCAAAAGCGAGAAGCTTTTTACTTTTTTTCCGGCATCTCTAATGACTGCGACAGATGGCGTAATTATGTATCGCTATGTCAAAAAGAGCAGTGCTCTAATTTATTTCGACGAAGGAACACAGCTGCTGCTAGTATCAACAGCCCCACTGATTAACTACTGCAGAGCGCTGCGTTGCAATGATAGTCCTATTCAGGGTGATGACGTTTGTTCCTTCTTTTCAATTTCGTACTTATTTATTTGATGTTTATTCATTTGTTTGTTTATTTAATTACCCATATATACATCTTCATCTTCGCTTAAGATATTGCAAGAGAGGGAGTCATACGTCATACATCAAATGGAGGTCACAAGTACCGATAGACCGATTCGCGAACATCTCCTGCTAGAGAATTTCTATATTTGATTGCTGAAGGGAAGAAGCTGCATATGAACACATCAGTTTCAGTTTGAAATCATAAAATATGATGTTTGGGACAGCTGCGAGTAGCGGAAGGATCAGTGAGCTCAACGCATTTGTGTTTTATAAGCAACTGATTAGTGAAAAATTAATTAGAACATAGCCTGGTTCATTGAGCGATACAGCGCGCATTCGCGCTCAATGTGAGCAAGGTAGCCGAATCATCGCTCAAATTTCCCCTCTTTATTGTGCACAGTAGAGAATGTGGAGTATTCTAAAAGTATTCAGCCACCACTGTATACCCTATGGTTATACTGTGCTTGACTGGTGGGCGTGGTGAGACGCTCTAGAACCCAAGGTATTCGAAACTACCTGGAGACTCCCTTGTATCATCGTCATCATCAGCCTGACTACGTCCACTGTAGGACAAAGGCCTCTCCCATGTTCCGCGAGTTAACCCGGTCCTGTGCTTGCTGCTGCCAATTTATACCCGCAAACTTCTTAATCTCATCTGCCCACCTAAACCCGGTTCTCCCCCTAACCCGCTTCCCTTCTCTGGGAATCCAATCTCCCCTGTATACGTACTCGCATAGCCTGTGCCCTTTAGTACGTCCTCCACCAGCGAGAAATATATATATATATATATATATATATATATATATATATATATATATATATATATATATATATATATATATATATATATATATATATATATATATATATATATATATATATATATATATATATATATATATATATTGGTTTCATTAGCCACTTCTAAGGGTGGGGGGGGGGAGATGAACAACAAGAGAGAAGGCAGGGAGGTTAACCAGGCACATGCCCAGTTTGCTACCCTACGCTGGGGAATGGGAAGGGGGGCTTAAAGATGAGAGATAGAGAGGGGAAAGAGAAGAGAAGGAGAAAAAAAAAGAGGATTGTCAGTCAATGGGCTGACGCGTATGCAGTGGTGGCACTACACAAAAGTTTAGAAATGGTCACGTAGGCCTGTAGTCCTCAAAAAGCACAAGACAGCTTTGACTGCTTTTTTAGCCGACGATAGGCGAGGACGGTGTTCTAGAAGCATCTGCATAGAGAGTGGCCGATTGTCCAATTGTCGCAATGCGTCCGAAAGCTTCTGTCTTTCAGGGGCAAACCTACTTCTAAAGTCGAAGAAAAATTAAGTAGTAAATTATTAGCATCGTTATTCGGGTCGTTGCACGGAAGTTCAAGCCAACAGGCAGTAACGTAGACCTGTCGACTCTCAGTACTTCCGCAACGCCTTCTTCGCCATCGAGGCACATGGTCAGACAGGTGAGTGGTTTAAAAATGTCGACTGCAGAAAGTAGCAAAGCCTATAGTCGGTTCGGTGACAGGCGACAGGCAGCGCGGATATAACTTCGGCGCAATTACGAGTGCCGCTGGACAGGACGTGATCGATTGACTCTTCGGTCCAAAAGCTGTCGCGTGTAAAGGTGCCCGCCACTCCGATCCGACAATATAGCACGGCTTTGTGAGCAAAACACCCGCTTGAAAGTGGCATACAAACCTTGCATCAATGCTGTAAACATGTGATAAAAGCTATTCGGGTTCTAAAGCACTTGACAAGCTGGTATACATCAATAGCTCATACATCTACACGTTCCATGCTGAACATCACCTATGAATGCCGGCTGTGCCTAAGTGATTTACTTCACTGTCGATACTTATCTCACTGACACACTGAACGATGCATGCGAACGCATGATCCATCGCAAGGTTGTGCGAGTCGCGTCGAGCTCGCCATCTGTCCTGAAAAATGGTAAACAGCAAGGAATATCTCACTATACGCAGCTCACGTCCCCGTTCTTTTTTTTTTTTTCAAATACCAGCTCAGTGGCAACGACAGAACCGCGCGACTTACCAAGCTCGGTGGTGACGTCATCGGGTAGCAGCGTGGTTGTGGCTGGTGGTGGTTCCGCGGTCGGCACGTCTTGGCATTCCGGACCGAGTCTGACGTCATCGATGGCCACGCCCCCCTCACCTAGTTGTCTGGTGCGCGCCGCAAAAACAAGCTGGGTAGACAAAATGACATACATTAAAAGAGATACAGTGAGAAAGGTTAGGTGACAGGCAGAGAGGAAAACCTGAACAAGGTTTTCAGTTTCCTACTCTGCACTGGAAAAGAAGTAGGGGGGGAAGGGTACAAAGGTAAAAAATAAAAAAAGGTAAGATGTAAAAAGTATTGAAAAATAAAAAAATACGAGCTTTTGCGTAAGCAAAAGGCGGTGTCACCACCAGCTCCTTTCTTATGCATTTTTTTTTTCTCGCTGCGACTTCTGAAGCAGGACGAGCGCCTTTCCTGGTAATCCCGGAAACTCCTACACTGACGAAGCAGAACTTATTTCGATTTGCGTTGTCATATCAGCACGTATACTGCAGACCACCAGTAGCTCACGCCTCGCATCGCGTGCCTTCGCGTAAGCCTTCTCCTTAATGGTCAACCGTGTCGTAGCCTATGGCTGAGCCATCACGTGGCGAGTTTCATTTACGCGGGAACGGTCGATGAAGTAGACCCGAGGCACGCAACGCGACAGCGCAACAGGCGATCTCGCCGATGTTACGACGGTACGGCACGGCAGCGCTAACAACGGGAAGCTATACTTTCCACGTTTTCGCGGTAAAGGTGCTTATTACAACGCCTCTGAAGCTGCAATCTGCTAGTGCGTGTAACTGGACGTGCGACACGCCCCCCCCCCCCCCCCAGAACACCTCAGGCGAACAGTGGTCGTTAATGTATAATGCATCAATGTTTTCCCCGATACTTTTACACTCTGCTGCAAATATTGTTGCATTTCGCTCATTGTCATTCATAGGTTTCTATGAACCCATAATGCGAGTGCCTTAAGCCCGTGTGAAGTCTTTGCGAATGGTCAAAGTCTAGCAGTAATACCTAGTATTGCCATATGTCACTTCATACACTTCATACACAAAAGCGCTCCGTAGCCACGAGTATAACGCTCAGGCAAATGCAGCATTTACACGCTGGCTAAGATTCCAAAGCCTGCAGCTTTTGTAGACGAGGGTGTCGTAGTTTTCCCGGGTAAATCCTATGGGTAAGCTCGAGTACCCTCTAACTACAATATGGAATGGTGCATGCCCAAGTTTTCCCTCTAAGTTAAGAGAAAAGATTTGCCTGTAATTGCTCGTATTGGTGTTGGTACAATTACTGTCACTCTATGGAGGGGGAAGAGGGAGGTGTTGTGTCCAAACTCTTGACACGCTGAGCGAGATTTCTGTTGATTTCCCGGTGAAATTCGGTTTGATTAACTACGGCACCTGCCATATTATTATACAGTCTATCACTTTTGCTACTGAAGGGCCACTTTTACCAGAGAGGCCACGAATATTTTGTCACGCATATTGCTGGTCTTGCAGAGAAACAACTTGCATTTTTCTGATTTATGTGCCGTAGATACTATTGATAATGGTGTATTGTGTGCCCTCTAAGGAGGACACTGTACGCTCTTTAAAAAAATGCAGTAAAGAAAAGAAAGGACGATAAATTAACTAATACCTTCCTTATTGATTGCAGTCTGTGTATACTGGTCGAGTGATTCCGGAGGTTCCCCTGTCAGTTTGTACCTGTTGCAGTAAGCTAACCCTCCAACTCAACTGAAGAATTGATTAACTTGGCTTGAGATAGTTCAACAAGCAATAAGTAGTTAAGTAGGTCGTGTCAAGCTAATCGGACATCCAGTTTATAACCTGCTCACAAGCAGGTGGGCAGCATATCAAACTTTTCCCAATCGTTCCAAATGTTTAAGGCTATAAAACCTCCAGAACAATGCGAGCCTCAGTACTCAACACCAATACCCTTTCCAGCGCTGGTCACTACAAGCAGCCCAACTATACCCCGCTTACCTGGAAGTACTCAGTGGTTTCTGGCAATTCGACGTTGGCCCAGCCGCCTTTGCGTGGTCCGTACGAGCTCCACAGAGGCGTCTGGTTTGTCGAATTCCACAGCAGCAGTTGTAGCGTGCCTGCAGACGGCAGCGAAAGAAAACAAAAGGTTTATGAGTGAGTCAAACAACTTTATTGGCAATCCGGCATAAAGGGGTGAGGGGTGAGGGAATAGATGTCAGTTCACTCATGATGTACAGCACTCACGGACTGAAATGTGAAAATTCAGCTAAAAATTCAAGTTTCTACGTCAACTTATTTACGGAGCAAGAACCTGGAGAATTACAAAGAGAGTACAACTTACGTTGGGGATGACGCAACTTACGTTGGGGATGACGTTGGGGATGACGTTGGGGAAAGGAAAATGATAGGTGTAACCATAAGGGATAAGAAGAGACCAGAGTGGGTCAGGAAACAAACGGGTGTTAAGGACACTGTAGTCGAAATCAAGAAGAAATGGTCATGGGCAGGACACGAGCGCGACGGCAAGGTAACCGCTGGTTATTAAGAATCACAGACTAAATTCCAAGAAAAGGCAACCAAGTGAAGGGGAGACAGTGGATTAGGTGGCCAAATGAGATTAGGAAGTTTGCGGGTATAAAGTGGCAGCAGCAAGCAGAAGACCGACTTGACTGGCGGAGCATGCGAGACTACGCCTACAGCCTACGCCTGACTACGCCCACAGCCTTTGTGCTGTGGGCGTAGTCATGATGATGATGATAATGATGATGATGATGATTATGATGACGACGACGATGACGATGAATGCACGTAAACGTCTCTAGCGTCTACAGCATGTGTCATATGGATGTCACATTTTCCGTACACTTTCATCGGAGCGAGAATTAGCTTTAGTAGTGAAATTTTCAGCGACGTGACACGGTTATCGTGAGCGAATGCTCATAGCGTTGAGTATAATAATAAAAATATATGTTGCGTTTCGATCCATTAGTACTGTGATGGTAGGATAGTTTGCTCGGACACCCGCCGTGGTGGTCTGGTGGTAGCGGCGCCCGACCAGTGGCCCGAAGGTGGCGACATCTAATTATGGCGGTGGCCGCCACATTTAAGTAGAGGCGAAATGTTAGAAGCACCCACACCTCTATCCTTCCGCTTATCAAGCTTACATACCACTTTTGTAGCGTAAGCTACACTAACGACAGGACGAAGACGTGGATACAACAAATACATATTGGACACAAGAAGCATTTTGTTGTGCCCGCCACTTCGTGCTGTAGTTTGCGCTGCTTCGAATACTATGAAGCTGTATACAACTAGCTCAGCTGTCGGCCTTGATGCAACACATTTACCCTGCTCTTCAGATCCTATTTCTGCCAACTTCAGCGCAGCCAGCGATTGCGTGATCGACCTGTGTATGGTGTCGAACGCTCGGTGGCTCTCGTTTGTCCCGACGTTAATCGAGAACGATTGCGACGGGCGCGTTCGGAGCTGGCGGGCAACGGTGAGCCACGACGCGAACGGCACGAATCCCTCTCGTGCTCGTCATTGAAGTTTATTTTTCTTCCATCGGAAGTCCCTAGTACTTGGTGGCGTCGCACACCTTTGGCAAATTACAGCTGCAACCCATATTCCGAGTTCCATTAGGAAAGCCCGCAAGTTAAAGCTACAAAAAGTGTATCGACGAAGAGACGTCCCTTTTGGATAGGTTCGTACCGCGTACTATAAGCCGTCTTTTATCAGTATTCTCCTTCACTGAAATGTAGCCGGTGCACGTGTGTAGTTCGTTTGGAGAAGCACGACTCAGATTCTATTCATCGGACGAAACCTTCCTACGATTTCGCGGTCGACGAAAGAGTATGTTTTGGTTTGTGGTCTAAAGAAAGAAAATGGTTTTAAAGGGGTTCATATAGAAGACTGGGCGTGCAAAGGTGAATACGTGCATGGAGTCCAGATAGCGCAGACGTTATGACTCATGGCTCTGCTCTCTGTTACTTTTAAATAAGTACAACGTACATATACAACTTCGTGCTTCTAACCAACAAGACTGCGAACCTACACCATTCATTTTTTTTTCAACCTAGACCAACCAACTCAAATATTTGACACACGTTTTTCGTAGACCGCAAAGGACTGATCCCTAACATATCTGCCGTCTCCTTGTTGCGTCGTGTCAGCACGCCGACTCGTTCAATGGCTATGGAGGAAGGATCCGCATTGAATGAAGAGGCTTTATGTATCGATACGCCTTCTCATGTGCACGCCGCAATGTTGGCCACAGCAAAGCTCAGCCTCACCGGCGATCCTGCAGATCAAAGGACCGACTTTGTCGAGTGGCTTTCATGCTGCTGCCAGTTCGACTTGTCAAAGCATCAGGACGTTTTATTCAAGAACAAAGACAAACAGGAGATGTTTGACGTGTGCGTGCATTAGGATATATATATATATATATATATATATATATATATATATATATATATATATATATATATATATATATATATAGTCGTTCTGAGCGTTCTGATATAGTCGTTCTGATAGTCGTTCTGAGCGATATACATATATATATATATATATATATATATATCGCTCAGAACGACTATCGCGTGCGTCATGGTGACTTAGTAGGCATGCCCCCCTGCCGAATAACATTTTGAAGATTCAAGCTTTGGTTCCAACGAGCTTAATGTAAAAGGCTGGCAGAAGAAAATATATAATAAATTACTCAACAGGCGCAGGTTAAAAGAAGCACCACATTATGAAAACTGCCCTTGATGCTTTGACAATCCCCAACTTCATGCATACCATGATTTCATTTAGCACAGGGAACTCAGCTCAAGCCAGTCGTTTGACGAGCCAGCGTTTCCTCGAGTTTTAATTGCCAAAACTACGATATCATTACGAAGTGCCAAGTACTCTAAATCGTTACCCACTTTTTCTAAAACCCCCCCCCCCTCCCCAATCGTTTACTCGTCTAGTAGAGCACCTAGTGCTCTAAATTGTTAACTACTTTTTCTAAACACATCGTAGCAGAGGCCTCCGGAAGTTTCGAACACTCTGCATTCTTAAACACGCAGCGACAGCGCACAATACACGGGACTTCGAGCCTCCATCCAAATCAGACCGCTGCGAAAGGATAGAGCACATGTAAGTTTCATCGATAGCTTGGTCGATGAAGCTACCAAGCGCAGTTCTGTCGTCTCAGGCACGTTTAACTCAGCTTATTGCGTAGATGATAATAATAATAATAATAATAATAATAATAATAATAATAATAATAATAATAATAATAATAATAATAATAATCTTTATTGTCATCTTGAGTTGTACAAAACAAATAACAGGCTTGTCAAAGCCACACAGTGGCTTGGAGGACTTGGCCCGGCAAATCGGCAGACGAGAGATGACATATATCTTGAAAAGCTTTTCATGTAAACAATCAGAAAAAGGATACATGTAACTCATTTACGCTACATATAAACACAATAACAATCGAGAATCAAATTAGTGGAAGCATTACTACCTAAACATCAGAAATGTGAAGACCAGCATTGAAAAATTTTAAACGGATTATACCCAGTATGCAAGAAACTAGAAAAAAATAATAATGCGATAACTAATGCAGCATTAGAGAGACCTTAGGCTCTTTCGTAGACTGCGTTTAGTCATATTAATAATAATATTATTACGCTAATTCATTTACATAAATGAAGAAATATCGAGGCAACAACAATATCTGTAAAACTTGTCCTAACCACTTAATGCATGCAAATAAATTAATAACCAATGACGCCAGAATGAGCTTCAGAGCATCATCAGATGCAGAAAGTGGTTCAAAAAGAGCAGACCCTGAAACACATTAGACAGCTCATAAAAAAACTATCTATTAAAATATGTTTTCCAGGTATTCTTAGGCGTAAATAGCACTATTGATTGATTTATATGTGGGGTTTACCGTCACAAAATCACCATATGATTATGAGAGACGCCGTAGTGGAGGGCTCCGGAAATTTGGATCACCTGGAGTTTTTTAACGCGCACCCAAATCTGAGTACACGAGCCTACACCATTTCCGCCTCTGTCGAAAATGCAGCCGCCGCAGCCGGGATTCAATGCCGCGATCTGCGGGTCAGCAGCCGAGTACCTTAGTCACTAGACTACTGCGGAGGGGGCGTCAATAGCACTAAACCAATCTATATCAATAAAAGCACATGAGCTCAAGTATCAAAACATTCAGTTTAGCAAATTTATCTTCACAACATTTTCATGCCTCAACATGGTAAGTTCACCTCAGTTAGCCCATTTGCCAGGTTGGTTAAGTCAAATCGCATTAGTAGTAGTAGTAGTAGTAGGATTTTTATTTACAGTAAGCCGGATACAGAGCTCACTGCAGGGGCAAAGGGCTAAAGGCGAACAGCCTGACAAAGGCCCTTGTCCCTCCGCAGTCCGTGGCAGTGCAAAGCTTAAACAATATATATATTCAATACATTGGTTTCAAGCAACCTGAAATTGTAAACACAAAATTCAAATATAAATAGCATAAGAAGTTTACATAACACATTTTAAGAATTAGAGGTCACTCTCGTTATAATTCACACTAAACAATATCAATGAAACAACATCGAAAACAGACACAAAATGCATGCGGATACAATGAATTCCGCTGTATACACTCGTATAATTGACATAGAAGTTGAGGAACAATTTAAGCATTTGCAGAGGCATGAGACTCCATTACGTAGTTTCGATAGTGTAGACCGGTGGTTATGAATAAGTTCTTTATTTGTTTCTTGAAAGTCGCACTACTAGCCCTAAAGTTCAACTGATCTGCAAGGGTATTTAAAACCTGAGGTACCTGGTAAGCAATACTTTGTTTTCTATACTTGGTTCTTGTTCTAGGAGCTCGTTTCTTTTGTTCTCGCATACTGTAGTGTGGTCTTTCGTTGCAACTTTCTTCATATAGCTTAGTCTTTTGTATTAACTGAAGTAATTTAAAATGATATAATTGATCAATTCTGAGTATGGAATGTTTAATGAATAGTGGAGCAGTGCGCAAGTCTTGTAGATTCCCCCTGTAATTTTCAAAGCAGCGCAATATTTTCTTTTGTATAGTTATTAACTTATGGTAATTCCCTTGTGATGTCGTTCCACAGACTAACATCCCATAACTTACTTTAGAATGGAAGAGTGCATAGTACATACTTATTTTTAACCTCAATGGGATTAAGTGCATTGTTCTAAAAAAACAACCAACTATTCGCGCTAATGCGGTGATAAGATGATTTACATGTGTATTCCAGTTTAATTCCTCCTGAAACCATACACCAAGAAACTTTTGTTCCCTAACATGTGCGATGCAATTTCCTTCGAATTTTACAGCTATGTTACTAATAGGTTTGTTTATAGGTCGGAATATCATATAGGTTGTTTTTTTTTTGCATTCAAGCGCAGTCCATTTTGCCTTAACCAATTTGAAAGATTGCTTAGATAATTATTTACACTGACCTCAAGTGATATTAGATTGTCTGATGTAAAGAAAACATTCGTATCGTCAGCGTACATTATAAGTTCAGGAGAATGAGGTATATCGACAATATCATTTATATAGACAAGGAACAATAATGGCCCCAGTATAAACCCTTGAGGGACTCCTTGGTTCAACTTTATCTTTGCAGAAATAGTGTTATTCAGTTTTACATATTGATAACGATCTTCTAGGTAACTTTTAAACAGTTGTAGTGCAACTCCACGCACCCCATAACTTGATAATTTATGAATCAATGATTTGAATTGTATGGAGTCAAATGCCTTTTGAAGATAGAGGAAGAGCCCAAGAGTATATTTTTTGTTTTCCATATTTTCGATTACCTTATCTTTGATATACAGTAGAGCTTGTTCTGTTGATTTATTTTTTTGAAAACCATACTGACTTTTTGTTATTATTTGGTGCTTATCAAAAAAGGATGCAAGTCTATCATAAATAACCCCTTCAAATATTTTTGATGATGTTGGAAGCACAGATATAGGTCGATAGTTCGCTAAAGTATTGATATCACCACCTTTATGTACTGCAGTGACTTTTGCTACTTTTAGCTGCTCTGGAAATACACCGTTAGTGAGGGTGAGGTTGATAATATAGGCCAAGACATTAGATATCAATGGTGACACCATTTTTAACTCAACAGAACCTATCTCATCAATCCCTGATGCAACATTGTTTTTAAGTTTTCTAATTAATCTTTCTACTTCAACTGGATCTGTGGGTGCGCGAAAAATAGAATTAAGACACGCGTTATTTCAGCTAAATCGCCCATCATCAGTGTGAATAGTCGACCCGTGCAGTTAACGAAGCCATTCGGTTAAACGTGGTTAATCGGTTGGTAGGTTCGTTAGCCTTGCAAAGTCACACAGCTTAGCTCAGTCTACAGGGTAAGTTAATTTACATAGGTCACATATGCTACAGTTAACCAGTTCCGCTAAGCCCAGTCAAGCATTCCTCTCACTTGAGGTCCGTTGCCGGTTCTCCGCAGACAAGAAGTATGTATTATTGAATTGTTAAATTTAGGCCTCAAGTCAGCCAGTTCATTTAACTTTGTAAATTGTTTAGTCCGAAAAGTGCGTCCCTGTTGCACACAAAGGCGTACTTTCCCGCCTCTTTTCACTTAGCGCCAGGCGTATGGCGCATTAAGCCCATCGCAATCATGCCTTCACTTTCTCTGATCTCTGATCTGCTGTTCTCTGCTGTTCTCTGATCCCACATTCTGCATGATGTACGAATCTTCTAAAAGCTCGGCAGTGCGGCCGCCATTTCGTTACCTTCCATAAAAACCACGAACCAGTTAGATCCCTGCATAGTTTTTTTCCCGCGTTTTATCTTACAATTCGATCGAAGCCGCTATCGCATTCTCCGAACCGCTATTTCGATTCCTTTTCTGCGGAACCAAGACCAAAGCTGTTGCGAATAAAGGCTTGCCACCGTTATAAAATCATTGGCCCTGGCCAGGAATGCATGAAATGTGCCGCAAATTGTGCCGCCATTGCATTCCTGCGAGTAGGTTCTCCCCCCCCCCCCCCCCTAAATGGTTCACTTCGCCTAATTCCGCCCTTCACCTGCTTACGCGAAACGTGCTGCTTGAGGCGCCGAAGTCTCACACTTCTCGGATAAGCGGCTCGAACGGTGCCTAGCGGACGAGGCCCATGAAAGCGTTCGCTCTCCGACACCTTCCCCACTTAGAGCTAAAATTTGCAGGTGCTCGCCTCGTACAAAACACAGAGGGCGTGCAGGTCGGTGCTTTTCGAAACAATACGCGCCGTCCGCGTAATGGGCGCACCAAATCGTTTTCAGACGCTTAATACCATTCACGAAAAACTTTTTTTCTCTCTTTTCCGTGAAGGAACTACAGCCCCGTGTTTACAACAGCGCGCCAAGGTTGCCGGCACCCGACCTTAGCCTTTAACGCAGTGATGACGTCAAGGGCGCCCCGCCGTGGTGGTCTAGTGGCTAAGGTACTCGGCTGCTGACCCGCAGGTCGCGGGTTCGAATCCCGGCTGCGGCGGCTGCATTTCCGATGGAGGCGGAAATGTTGTAGGCCCGTATGCTCAGATTTGGGTGCACGTTAAAGAACCCCAGGTGGTCGAAATTTCCGGAGCCCTCCACTACGGCGTCTCTCATAATCATATGGTGGTTTTGGGACGTTAAACCCCACAAATCAATCAATGACGTCAAGGGCGGTTTCTCTATCCCACTTTCCTAATTGTGAGCTATCCGTAGCAAAGTTCACACGTTGCCAACACTAGGAGCTGGCGCCCTCGCTTCGCACTTTTGAGTTGCACAATTTTTAAAGGGGTGTGAGAATTCCTTCACGTACATGTTAAAGCGGGTGTAGTTTCCACAAGTTTCGATTTTCAGCTTTATTTAGAGATATTGAGCAACACAGTCTCAATTACATTTCAGAGGAAGGTTGCGCCATTTATTGTTTACATGCCCAATGAAGGACGTCAATTTCGGCAAGGCATTACGAGACTAAATGAGAAAACAGAACACGATGAAAACTATTGCTGACAAACTGACAGGTTTGAGCCGACTGAAAGTAACGTGTAATAGGGAGATGACCGTTCTCCAGAAACTACGTTTTACGTGATGAAATGCACATCTTCATCGACCACTAACTCTCATACAGCGGAAATCTTTAAACGGTCACTAAAGGCAAAGGAACATTTATGTCAGAGTGAAAGCTCAATGTATGAAAACGTCTGAAGCGGCAATATTATCAACTGCAGTGACTTGCTTCACAAGAAATTAAGCTATATCTACCCCACGGCATGCACCACGAGTGGGACATGTGCGAAATTGCCGCTATAAAGTGTCTGACTACAATCATTCACTGATAATCAATCTAACTGTAATAAAAAACGAAATTTTCTTGCATCAAAACCTGTATTAAAATAATGCTTGTTCGTTTCTGTTTGATTTATAAAAAAAAGAACAACCTGGCGTTAAAATAGGGAATGGTGCGAATGGTTCAAAAGGTCAGTTTTGGCTGGTTGCGCTGGAGAGGTGGTGCCCTATCGCGGGGCCTAGTTTAACCAAGCAAGCAGAGTTATGGCCTCCGAAATTACTCAAAATTTCGCGTAAGTCATTGTTGCTACTGTGAGTCCCGCTACTTTCGCTATTGTGACGGGGTCGTGACGTGGCCGAAGACAGGAGACTTCGTGTTGGGATTTAACTGTTTATTTGGGCGAACCTGTGCCCGGTAAACGGAAAATCCAATTACAGCAGCAGTCTTGTACAGATAGCAGTCTCGGACTGATAGCGGCGAACGGAGCGTCGGCCTTCGATCAACAACTGACAAGCGGCGAAGCGCGTCGGCATTTATACTCTTGCCGTCGAATGTTCTAGCGTTATCGCTGGCGGTGGCGTAGGTTCCAGAACAATCTGTACCGTTCGCACAGTGGGCGTAATCTTATCGAAATGATCTACTACCGTCCGGAACCTTCTCGAAAACTGCAGGCGCGGTTTGCGCTGAGAATCGTGTGGTGTTTGGGACGATAACAAAAACTTGGGAAATGGAACGTGGCATTGCCCCCCTCTGAAAAAAAGGCATCGTCCCGATGCTTTAACTAAAGATGAAGGTACAATAATAATGCAAGAAAGTACAATGAATAAATTACGATACAACAATAATAATATAAAAAAAAACACTGTTTCAGTTTGTTAACGCGCATGAAATGGCTTGAGGCGCGCGACATGCATGACTTCAGGTCGCGATCGGCGTCGTTGAGAGTTCGTGATGCCGTCGGGGACAACCTCATAATCAAGTGGGCCGAGACGTCGAACCACCCTGTACGGTCCGAAGTAGCGTCGCAGAAGCTTTTCACTTAGTCCACGTCGGCGTATCGGCGTCCACACCCAAACACGTTCACCGGGCTGGTATTCCACGAAACGTCGTCGAAGGTTGTAACGGTGGCTGTCTGTCGTCTGTTGATTCTTGATAGGGAGACGCGCAAGTTGTCGGGCTTCTTCGGCACGTTGAAGGTACTCGCTCACTTCGAGGCTTTCTTCGTCGGTGACGTTGGGGAACATGGCATCGAGCGTCGTTGCCGGGCTCCTTCCGTAGACCAATTTGTATGGAGATATCTGCGTCGTCTCCTGCACCGCCGTGTTGTATGCGAAGGTCACATACGGAAGAATGGCGTCCCACGTCTTGTGTTCGACATCGACGTACATTGACAGCATGTCGGCGATCGTCTTGTTAAGCCGCTCGGTGAGGCCGTTGGTCTGAGGGTGGTACGCTGTCGTCCGGCGGTGGTTTGCTTGGCTGTATGCCAAGATCGCTTGAGTTAAGTCGGCAGTGAATGCCGTTCCTCTGTCGGTGATAAGGATCTCCGGAGCGCCGTGACGTAGGACGATATTTTCGACGAAGAACTTAGCTACCTCGGATGCACTGCCTTTTGGCAGGGCTTTTGTCTCGGCGTAGCGGGTGAGGTAGTCGGTAGCTACCACGATCCACTTGTTTCCGAAAGCCGACGTCGGGAACGGCCCTAGTAGGTCCATACCAATCTGCTGGAAAGGTCGACAAGGTGGATGAATTGGCTGCAGAAGTCCCGTTGGCCCAGACATGCCTGAGGAGAAGAAAGTTCGTTTCCTCATGCGAGGGGTCAAACAGGAGCTCTTCGCGGGACTAATGAGTAATCCACGGAACACCGTCCAAGAATTTGTATCCGAGGCTAACACCATCGAAAAAACCCTGGACATGCGCACCAGACAGTATAATCGTCGCCTGACTCCAGAATGCGCTGCTGCTCAAGCCAGTGACTCCGACAACCTGCGTGAAACGATCCGAGCGATCGTGCGGGAAGAGCTGCGCAAACTGCTGCCTTCGGCGCAACCTCAAGTGGATTCGATCGCTGACATTGTGCGAGAAGAAGTTCGGCAATCGCTTCAAATTCCCCAAACACCGCTGCCCGAGCCAGAAACTATGAGCTACGCCGCTGCAGTGCGCCACAACGCTCCTCCCCGTCCACACCGAAACGCCGCCCCGTCGCACTTCCGTCGCCACTATGCTGCTACAGGTGTCAGCGGCCATGAAGTAAAGGCGGGCAACGTTGGGCTCGGGAACAGTGACGTCTTAAAGTCCGCTTTCGGGCGTGTGTGATTTGAAGTGCGCTAACGCGAGGTGGACTGTTAAAAGGTGATTTTATTTCAAAATAAGCCATCATCGACACAATACTAGCCCTATGAGGTTCTGAACCACTTTTTCCACAATCAACGTCGACTTAACATTTGCCTTTAGTGTCCCTTTAAGCTCGATCTTAGTTCAGGTGTTGTTTTATCACCTAAATTTACTAGGATGGGTATGCGCGACAGCAATTAGAGCAAGCCCCACTACCGAGTACAAAAACTGAGGAAAGCAAGGACCCTAGAGGGATAAAGTGAAGGAGAGTTATAGAGAGCAGTGGGGAAGGAGGTTGGAGCATAGGAGTGGGAGAGAGTAAACTCTATAGCTAGGAGCACTGAGGCATGGGGCTTAGAGGAGGGAAGTGAGCGTTTAGTGCAATGTACGTAGGTGAACTAGAAAAGATAAGGGAACAAATAAGGGGAGGGGGATTCCTCGCGGAGAGAAATAAGAGGAAGAAATAAGGTGAGGGAAATAAGAGCAGGGAAATAAGGGGAGGGGAATTCCCCGGCGAGGTGGGATTCAGACCTGGGTACCCATGTGTGATGCTTGGTGCTCGAAAGAAGACATTGCAACAGAAGGTGACAAAAGCACTGTTAAAATTCCTACGCGACACGGACTTGAACAAGTGGCTGTAACAGCAATGTCACACACCACGAAAGACAAGACTGGACTATGACTAAGTGTGCGCGCGTGTGCTGCCAAATGGGCTGTGTTTATCTCTCTTCCCTCTCTCCTCTATCTTTCTCCCCCATTCCCTTCCCATGCGCAGGGTGGCAAACCGGCTGCCTATAGGCTGGTTAACCTCCCTGCCGTTCTTTTCCTCCTATTTTCCTTTCCTTCCTTGGTGCACGTTTGAAGCGTGCGCCGTTGAAGTTGCAGAAACGATGACAACGACGCCAAAGTAATGTCGAGCATGAGACCGTGCTACGCAAGCTATCAAGTACAAGTGGCCCAATCAGGAGCTACCACAAAGATTTCAGGGGCCACTCACTTGTTGACGCGGGAACCCACAAAGCCCAATAGGAAGACGATGAGTCGACCCCACGAGTGCCACCACGGTCGGTAAGGGGGCTCTTGGTCCGTTCGGGCAGAAGCAGGGTGGAGGCAGTTCGCCAGGGTCACGGTCGTGGTTTGCCCCGAGTGGTTGGCAGAGGTAAAGAGTCGGAGCGGCCTTCTTCGTTTGACCTCAAGCTTCGTATGGTCCACGGAGCCAGCGGGAAGCCACCGTAGCCACCAGGTCCACAGTCGTGCGTTAGCCCGAGTGTTTGGCTGTGGCCGCTGGTCCACGCCTCTGAGGAGAAGCTTGCCTGCCTTCGTCAGCCCTGTCTTCGGCACCTACCTGCTGCGTTGGTACACACACCTGAGCGTCACCGTCCTCTTCGCCGAGTTCATTCGACAACGGCATTCCCGTGCTCGTGCCTCCTTTTCGTGGACGTATACAAATTTATACACTGGTATAGCAAGAGGGCGAGAAAGGAGAGTGAGGGTTAAAAGGAGCGATATGGGGTGAGGAGGAGAAGAGAAAAATCACCAACTACGATTTATCCACAGTCCTCGCACAAGAAGTTTGCAGTTGTCCCCAGTTGCGTTTTTTTTTTCACCATCCATCATCGACTGTGCGGATTGAAAAACATCCGTGTGAAAAAAAAATTCAAACTAAATGCGGGTAATTAATCCTGGTAAGCCATTTGCTTAACACACTACTACGCGTGACCATTCATTATTACAAGACCATTACCCTATCTTCTTCCAGAACAGTGAAAATTTCAGCAACCTTTCATTTAGTTGTCTAAGGAAACCATTAGGTGAAGGAAACATTCATTTTTCGTTTATGAAGTTACTACTTAGCTCGGCATGTTCGGGAATACAGCTGTTGCCCTTATAAACGAAGAGCAACTGTTAATAGCAGACTACGTTAGTAACACTTAATGCGGGAGTAGGCAGCCAACGAGGGAGGCGCTTGGGCCACTTATTCTGAATATCTGAACTTCAGCAGAACTTGCGTTATGTAGTCTAGACATTACGGAAACTATGACTATTAAACTGCTCTGATCAAATAAACCAAACTAGTCTGCATTCCCAGACACGCCATGGCGGCGAGAAAGTTTCGTGCTGTCGTACGACTGCCACGAAACTATTCAAAGACGTAATTAAGCTGCAGTGTAATCACGCAAACCACGAAGCGCGCCTTATCGCAGTAAAAAAAAAAGTGCTGGCTAATTAGAAACGCCCGCGTCGCTACCACCTGAATCTGAATTCGCGCGAGTGTTCGCCCACCTCGGCTTCGGCGCGTCCTTGATGTTACACCTGGAGAAGGTTGCTGACCGAAACGCTTAAGAAATACTGTTTTCTGCGAAACAGCGTAAGCACAGTCGCAATGTTTTACCGCGCATAGTTTTCATGCTTGTGCAATCTTTTGCTTCAGTTCTTTTCGCGTTTTTTGTCATTTATCGCATTGTCACAACAACAAGCAAAGGTTGCCTCTTCTCAATAAGGTTTATTACGGTACAACGATACATACGAGCTGCTTAAATTAAGTGCTGTTAAATATATTGTACTTCATGAAGTCTCAGAACAAGTGTTAGGAACGACAAAATTATTTTTGCTTTCCTTAACAACGCTACCTTGCGTGCACATGCGGGGACGGAAGCTATGCGTCAAGTTTTATGGTTCACAAGAGTATGATCAGGTGTTAGCCCTTTGGTGCCTTCTGGAATGCCTTATTGGCGATGTTGAATGCCGGCCATGTGTTAAGACACAAAAAAAGAAAAAAAGCGAAAACTAAGAAACAAAGAAAGAAAGAAAGAAAGAAAGAAAGAAGAAAAGAAAGAAAGAAAGAAAGAAAGAAGAAAAGAAAGAAAGAAGAAAAGAAAGAAAGAAAGAAAGAAAGAAAGAAAGAAAGAAAGAAAGAAAGAAAGAAAGAAAGAAAGAAAGAAAGAAAGAAAGAAGTCCAACAATTACAGTCATTCGACTTTTACAGAAAACATTTTAGGTGCGTATATAGACATTCGCGTTTCGGCTTCTCATGGCGTGATTCCGCTCAAAATGAAGCGGTCAATACATGCCTCAAGTTGACCAGCAATGGTCGGAAGCGGTTTGAAATAAACTAATGGTGTCTAAAATATTATAAATAACCAAACTAACCAAAAATTGCTCAAAACATTTGGGTAACGTCATGGCCTCCGAGATTGCGGGTGCTCGGCGTGACACTCTCCGGCCGTCCCAAACGTGAAAGCCGTTGGGTATGGCCAGTGGCTCATAGTGCGCACAAAATAGATAGGGTGAAGAAAACGCACTATCACAGAACTAGCGTACTATGCCGAATCCTACAAAGATAACGTTAAAAAAGTGGCGTAAGCGCTTGTTCAACGGAAGTAGTCCATCACGATACCCATTATCTACCTGCTGCAAAAATATGACAGCTACGTCAGCAGGGCACGAGTCATCCATCTTACTCAGAACACAAGTGCAGAGATTTTCCTGGGACGCTTATGCGGAGCTGCGCTCTGAAAGCTTTGCATGCGCTAAAATCAGCGGTGCAGAAAATGTCGCGCTCATGAACAGCAGTCGCCACGCGAATACAGCATGAAACTTCCTATAAATATGCCCCCCGGAAACTTTATTGATCTTTTCATTAATCTGTAGTGCACCAAGAATTTTTTTCAAGGCAATGACGGTAGGTGGGGGGATAAGCGTTTTGATTACAACAAACTTTATGTACGTCAGTGCGTGAATCTGTATGTCTGTATTTACGTACGCATAGACATACGTGCAAAAAATGAAATATTTTGGGAGAGTGTGTTGAACCCCCCTCTACCACCTACGCCTGTGTCGTTACGGGTGCATTCCTGGTATACCACCAGGAAGTGAAACCAGCTGTTGCACTTCCTGGTGGACTTCCTGACGCTTTTTGTCCAAAGTCACCTCATAGTTCACAGCCTCAAAATGCTTCTGTGTGGGCTTCTGAACAAAACCAGAGGCCCTGTATTTCTGGTTCATTAACATTTTTGTGTAAATAACCAAAAGAATCCGGAGAAGTAAACTTTCGAGCAATAATATCAGCCGACACTCTCCCGGGAACCTTGTCCACACCGTTCCAGACAGTCCAGCAGTGATGAATCTTTAAAGTATGGCTCAAGAATCAACTGCAGAGCCTCGAGAATTTTCGTTCGAGGAAGATATTTCACTATTTTCTCAGGGAACGTGAATAAGTTGTTTATCATCCAAAACCCCGATATGATCATGAAGGACACCACAGTGAAATGCTCCGGAAATTTCAACTATCTGTAGTTCTTTACACGTGCCCCTGAACAATAAATCTAAGTACATTAGCTTCGAGCATTTTCGAATTCGGCGAATATAAGTTGCTCGAGCCTTTCGAAATGAGATTTTTGTAGGGTTGCGTGTGCCTATTCACTGCCCATCGCATCAGTGCCGACAGAGTCTGACGGGACCCGCACGCACCTCTATACTACTCTGGCCGCTTCTTACAAGAGGAACGAGTAATTAGCGCAAGAATGGGGCCGGGACCGCTGGTTTACCATGCAAAACGTATGCGGTGAGACACGCTTTGACGAGTTAGCTCGCGACTCCCTCGCGCAGAGCGCGCCCGTCGCCACTGCACTGAAACAGTTCCATTGTACTCGTGGAGACTGCTTAGGACCGCAACAGGAGGAGGCGAACACGTGCCTCCAGACAGGCCGTGCAAGAAGAAAAGTTTCGTGTCCCTTTTAACCCCATTCCTAGCAAAAGATTAGCGCAGCAAAATGTGCCTATATTTGAAGTGGTGTGATAGCTCATGATTTGTTTGAATCCTTGCAATTCATTACGGTAAGAAAAATCACTGAGGTAAATTAGTGGGACCCTTGTGAGCCCGAATGTACAGTATTTACGCTGTGACTGGATTCTTGCGATAACAGGAACTACTAAATGCAACATAGTTGGAACACGACCACCCCCACCCCTTGTCCCAGTGTTATATGCAGATTTGTTTTTTTTTTGGGGGGGGGGGCACGCCATAGGAGTGTCACTCTATGGCTACGTCCCGACGACCACCCACCGTAAATTGAGTGGCTGGAGCAGCACCTGGTACCAACATGCGTGATTCCGCAGTGTTGCAGAATGTATGTGCGAATTTTGTCTTTCTTTCTTGGGGATTGTCTTTCTTGGGGATTTTAGACTCAAACATTTTGGTCTGTATGTCTGTCCATTTGTCTGTTTTTTCGTATTTGTCAAATCTTTTTTTCTCCCATGAGTTTCTCACTGTTTCAAGGTTTGCCAAAATTTCGCATCACTATATCGACTGATCCCACGTGTGCCTCCAAGAAAAGGTCGATAGCCGCAACAAAAGGCCCTGAAAGTCAGATGTCTTTAGGGGTGAAGCTCCGAAGCGGCACCCGTTCGTCCCTCGTAGTCGTAGTAGTAGTCGTACTGTGAACCAGTCTTACATTTCGACCTCCGAGTTGGTGCCGGTGAGAGATTTCTTCTGTGCGTTGTTGAACAATAAAAAATTCGCAGCGACCGCGTTAACTAAAAGCCGAATTATCCTACCTCTCGTTCCCCCTTAGCAGCCTTTGGCATGTACATTGAGCACTATCTAACAAGAAAGGGTTGCTACGTTACACTCGCTGCGCATAAACTCCTTGGTTTTAGAAAGGTTTAGCGAGCGTTAAACCGCAGTGCCACGAATACAGTGAACTAGTATATTCCATGAACTCGAGGTGGTTAAAAGGTGGGAATGTAGATATGAAACGCAAGCCGTAAGAAAGTAAAAGCCGAATTCTCCTGTCTCTCATTACACATTACCAGCATTGGCATGTACATTGAGAACTATCTGACAAGAAAGGGCTGCTACGTTATAATCGCTGCGCATAAACTCCTTGGTTTTAGAAAGGTTTAGCGAGCGTTAAACCGCAGTGCCATGAATACAGTGAACTAGTATATTCCGTGAACTCGAGGTGGTTAAAAGGTGGGAAGTAGATACGAAGCGCAAGCCGTAAGAAAGTAAAAGCCGAATTCTCCTGTCTCTCATTACACATTAGCAGCATTGGCATGTACATTGAGCACTATCTGACAAGAAAGGGTTGCTACGTTATACTCGCTGCGCATAAACTCCTTGGTTTTAGAAAGGTTTAGCGAGCGTTAAACCGCAGTGCCACGAATGCAGTGAACTAGTATATTCCATGAACTCGAGGTGGTTAAAAGGTGGGAAGTAGATACGAAGCGCAAGCCGTAAGAAAGTAAAAGCCGAATTCTCCTGTCTCTCATTACACATTAGCAGCATTGGCATGTACATTGAGGACTATCTGACAAGAAAGGGCTGCTACGTTACACTCACTGGGCGTAACATCCTTGGTTTTAGACAGGTTTAGCGAGCGTTGGGCCGTAGTGCCATGAATACAATGAACTAGTATATATCATGAATAAGCTCGAGGTGGTTAAAGGTGGGAAGTAGACACGAAACGCAAGCCGTAAGAAAGTGTGCGAGTGCCACCTCTCCTTTAGTCCTTGGAATGTCCGCTGGATGGCGGTGCTTCTATATGGGGATTATATGATGAAAAGATGCGAGATGGTGGTACTTGGAGTGCTGAATAGATGGACGAACGGACACGCAGACAGATGCATGGACGGACGCACGGATGGCTGCACAGACGGATGGACGCATGGACGGACGCAGGGGTGGATGCATGGACGAACGCAGGGACGCACGAACAGACACACGCACGGATGGGCGGATGGACGCACGGACGGTCACACAGACGGACGCATGGACGGACGGAAGCAAGAACGAATGGACGGACGGACGCCGCAGCTTAGGTAACAGTTTTTTCCCACTATAATGCAGTACATTTTTTCCTCCAGATCACATAAAGTACCAAGCGTTCCACTTCAATTATTAGATTGAGTAAATGAACAAAACTGGTTCGAGTGCTTCTTACAAGAATGTGCTTTCAGTATTTTTCAACACCCGTCAGTGCTTCTACTGCTCACTATAGGGGAGACGACGGGTATTCTGCCTACTAATGGAAAGACCTAGCAAATCGTATCGTTGTTTTGGGACGTAAGCAATCAACAGATTCGCTGTTAAATGGTTCCTTAACGCTAACCAAGTGTATATAACCCTTGAACCGTAGACTGTGTTTAATCAAAAGTACCAGTTGCGTGCCATTGCCTGAAGTCAGCAGATCGTATACAGTCGTCATAGGAAACACCTTCAGTCAGAATAGCCAGCGCGCCAACGTATTTTCGCGGCGAACGCGTTGACTGTGGCGACAAAGACACATACACACGTATATGGCAGTCAACCGGCAAAGCGAGGTATCTCGTGTTTACCGCCGTTGCATATCGAAGCGATAAAGCGCAAACTGCCTTCGGACCCTCTGTTGAGGCTCGTGTTTTCCTTCCGACGTATACTACCGTTCCTGTAAACACCCCAGTGCCGGTCTTAAGCTTATAAGCCTTGGCGAGAGTTGCTGTCACAAACACGTGCGCATAGCGGCGTAGCGATCCGTCGATCGGAGCGTGCAATTTCACCAGGCCCAATCGTCCTAAACTAAACACCGCGAACCACACGAAAGCACGGTGGTGGTTTAAAAAACTACCGCCAAGGTGTTGGTTGCGCAAACGACCGGAATAATCGGGGCTACGATATTTAAAATAAACTACATAAAAGAAACGGACGCAGTCGCGATCAAAGCTGATTATCGCGAAAACGCCCTGCACGGTTTACGTTATTCGAGCATGCCGCAGCACTCCATTTCTATCTTTCGTTCGACAAACTCTCATTTAGATCTTTTTTTTTTTCCTCCATCGCTTTCGTTTAGAATGTTTTATTTAGTACTGTTTATGTTCGCCTAGCGCGCACACTTTTCGAGGGTATACGTACAGAACTCGAAATGCCAGAAGAACGTGGAGAGAGTGTTAAAAAAAGTATATATATCACAGAGGCACAGTATACTTCGTCCAACGATGTTGTAACCGGATCACTCACGAGTCTGTTGCCGACTCTTTCCGATTTTTTCGCCATTTCCTTTTTTTTTTTTTTTTTGCGGCGCGGAGTGTATTCTTGCCAAGAGAGCACTGCTAGATCGGCGTCACTCGTACACTACACTTACGTTCAATCATGGCAGTTCGGAGTGGGATCGGTAAAGGGGAAAGGAGGTGAGGAGCGAGGGTGGTACGGAGGCGAGGGTTGGCCCGTAAGAAATGTACACGATTGATCGTGCCGCGAAAAGCAACGAACGGCTGAGGAGGAGGAGGAACGGGCTCAAAATGGATTGACTGCTATGCACGTGCGGTACCTCAAGCAGCGAATGTACACCCTTAATCAGATTACTTTTCTTTTTTTTATCCTATCGCACCCGAGAGCAAATCGAAGACGCCGGCTCGAACCTGCGGGGTTCCCATAATTCAGACTAATGTCTTCCGCCGCACCACCCGCCATTCTTTCCTCCCCTCCCCACCTTGAGATCCAAATATCTTCCTCTTCTCAACTCCATACCTTTTCCTCGCGTTAAAGTCTCCTCACCTTGGAAATCAACACAGCGCCTTTCTCACTTCCTTACCTTCGTCAACCGGACCCGGCCTACCATTGAGGCAACCGAGCGCGCAGGTAAGACCCACCTCGTTAAACAACACACTTTTCTTTCACTTCAATCAAGCGTAGAGTATGGGAGAAAAAAAAGAAGAAAGTTCGAACGCGAAAGAAATTCCCGCAGCTGTCAGTTTCAGTTTGGATAAGCCAAGGAAACAAACGAACACAGAAACTGGGCCAAGACAAAAAACGACGGAAAGTTATCGGGAAGAGGGTGTAGAGGGTGTTTGTAGGTTGGGAGAGGGGTTCCAGGCACCAGAGCCACCGTCCGCGTCAGGGCTTCCAAGAAGATGAACGATCTATTCCATGTGAGCCCATTAGACTCCGCCATATCGCGCAAGCATTTTTCTCTTCCATTTTCTTTTATTAAAAATCTTCGCGTTACTACTTTCCTGTCGTTTCCTTTTTTTTAGGTATTATGCACTTTCCTTTATTGTTATTCTTACCTTCTTTGTAATATCCAGTCGATGCCGGGAAGCTAATTCGTTATATACTTACAACAGTAGCCCCATCAGATGTTTTTAGCCTTTCTTTATTTTATTATTATTTTTACTTCGCGTTCCCGCTCAGATCCGGTCTTCGCGTGCTCGCGCAGAGATTTTCATTAGTTGTACGTCAGCGCGACGCTTTGTTACCGCCGGAGCTCTTTGCCCAATATAGTAGTAGCGCGTAATGCAGTACATACGCACCCTCCCATCGTCGAAAGACGGCGATGCCGGTTCAGCGGCGGAGAGCAAGCGGAACACGTGACGTTCTTTGTTTTATTGTAAAGACGATAGTCTTTCTTGGAATCGCTGGGCGCAGAAATTTTGGTCTGCCTCTCTGTCCGTACGTTTGTGTCTGTCTGTCTGTAACACAATGCCGCCACCAGCCCAACGTTTAAGCACTTGCTCATAGCCCGGCCATCTTGAACTGGTGGCTGCGTTCATACTTGCGAACACTCTAAATCAAGAAAAAAAATATAACGCATATGTGAGGCACAGCATCAATACGTAAGTATTAGGTGGTGTGTTTCTTTACATGAAAACAAATAGAGACGCCATTGTAAAGGGATTAGCGTTTTTTAAGGTCACGCCGAAAATACGACGCTATGCGCGAAAGAAGGCCGTCAGAAAGCTATCGCCTTTTGACGACATTGGCAGCGAAGCTCGCTGATACGCAGCCAATTTTTTTTTTTGATCCCAGTTAGTTAGTCGTAGAGTTTACCGCTAATTCAGTCATAGATAGCGAGGAAGCAACGAAATCAAATCCGATGCGTATATCCTCTCAGGAGGATGCCGAGAAAAAAGAATCAATAAAGACTGTTTCGTCGGAATAATAATAAATTGGGACTTGTCCTGGAGCCCTCAACATCGCCCAGATGAAAAAAAAAAAGAACTCGACATGATCACCCACGCCCTAAGGTTTCTTGTGAGAAAATCACGGGGCACATCTGTACGAGCAATGGTTCAATCGTATACTGTACTTTTTCTCGGCTTCATGCGCTACAGCGTATACCTGTGCTGGGCAAGGCTTGGATAACAAGCATGCGCGTCCTCCATTCAATACAATTCAAACACTCAGAATATGCCTCGGGCTTCCGAGATGCGCATCTTCGACAGCGATTGTCACCATCGCTCGTGAACACCCTAAAGCAACCTACATTCACGTCGATGACGCACGTAAGGCTCCCGGGTTCCATCACACCACCTCGCCACCTCCCTTCCAACTTCCAGGCCACACTCTGCGTTCTGCGCTATTATCGCTCCCCATCATACGGTGATTCCCGCAATCTTCACGCATGCCCCAAGACCACTGTTACTATAGTGGTGCCTACATTCACTAGAAGCCCTCACATCCATTCCTGAAATGCAAAAAAAAACGGTCGTCAAATTTGGCCCATAAACAAAACACTACTGTTTCTGCATGAGAAACACGGTGGACGTATTCGCATTTACACAGATGAGTCGGTTAGTTCTGCAAACTCAGCAGGGGCAGTGGTAATTCTAGAGAAATTCGTCACGCTAAAGTTCACGACATCGCAACTTGACATCATCCAACTGCAGAACTCAACGCCATCCGTGCTGCTCTAGCGTTCCTAGCCGAAGAACCACCGCAGACATGGTCAGTCTTCTCCGACTCCAAGGCAGCCCTCCAGGACATTGGCTCGCCATATCGTCATAGACCAAATGAACAGGTCGTCGCTGAAACAAGATTGCTACATCACCGGGCAACAGAGAAGCAGCATGGCATAGCGTGTCAGTGGATACCGGGCCACCATCAACAGAAACGACCGTGCAGATGAAGCAGTCCGATCTGCTCATGATGATGCCCCGCTTGTGCAGCTATACCATTATCAAAAACAGACGTCGCTACAAGGATTCGATCACTTGAACGAAAACTGACGGTCGCTCAGTGGAATGCGACGACATTTACCAGCGCCCGTCTTCATAACTTGGACCCGCACCTACAGCTCCGTCTTCTGTCGGGAATACCCAGAGCTGAAGAGACGCTATTGTGCCGTCTGTGGCTCGGGTTGACTCCGAATGGCCAGCAGGCCCACATGCGACAACTGTATCTGCGCGGAGACAATTTCCCATTTTCGCTGCGAGTGTCCTCGCTTCAGTTCGCCCAGAAAAAACTTACACAAGTTCTAGATAGACTTGACAGTCGCCATTTGTCGGAGGAAATGGCCCAAGGACACTGGCCGAGGCCATCCTCGGCACGCAAGGCATTTAGAGCATTGTGGCGCTTCTCGCATGCGAAAATGGTCCCAGAGACAGACTGTAAGCAGTGTCGTCGATTGTACGTACTGTTGCCATTTTTTTACCATCTATTTTCTGTCAACTTTTATTCCCCTTCACCAGCACAAGGTAGCCATCTGGTCGAAGAAGGGGCTATTTCGCCAGTCCTTCCTTTTCTCCTCTCCTCGTCCTTAATCAAGACCAACAAAACGACGCAGTACTAATGAGGCTGAACGTGCTACCCAAACCACAGTAGGCTGCCGAAACCTATTTCCAAGCACGTGCTGTAACCTAACAAATTATGTTTGCGAACGACCGCTGATAAAATTATTCAGTGATTACTGCTGTGGCGATGCGATTCCACGACACATTTATTGAAACGATTGGAATGAATGGTTGCTAGGGGTTTCAAGTCCCAAACTACGACACGATTACGAGAGACGCCGTAGGAATGACATCTGAAAATTTCGAACCCCAAGGGGTCTGTTGAACACGCCTAAATATAATTTCACGGGCCCGTATCATTTCACTTTCAGAGAAGCGCGACGATGACTCAATCTTGCCACCTTCGGGTCAGCACCGAAGTCTCATAACTAATAGACGACTGCGGCGAGTTGAGACTTTCCTCGGTGATCAGTGACTAGGAAAACACGTCCCCTTCTCCCTGCAAATGATGCCGATATATTTCTGCATAATTTCAGCAGGTGACAAAAGAGGCGAATAACAAACACTGCAAGTTCGTCCACTATTTGAAGCATCATCTTCTGTACTGCGCAAACACCACATGCTCTAATATGCATAGAACAAGTATTGGCAGATCCCAGGTACAGTGAAATCGATGATATGCGAAGCGCGAATGAGGAAGGGTCATATGTCACTCTGAAATCAGCAAAATGTTACCAGGTGGAAGTAAATTACGCCGTACATGACTAACGTGTCATGATTATTGTATTTACATGTGTCGTTTACCTTCGCCATGTATTCACGTCACGTGATACCCAAATTTAGTATATGTAGAGCTAGCGAAACGGCCGCGAGCCCGCTCTGAGTGTGGTATGTTGTCATTTTCTTAAAAGACACGCTTGTCAGCAGCATCATGTTTTCACCAGTCACATACTTTCGTCATTCATTAACGTCACGTAACACCAAATTTGCTATATGTGGAGTTAGCAAAACGGCCGCGAGCGCCTCATGAAGGGCCCAACATACTCCATCGTAGCGTTGACGCGGGCGCACACTGGGCACAGCGACGGTACGTTAGCAAAACGTGAGCAGTTATAGTCTGACGACTGGCGCAACCGGCGCGACCAGCGTCCATCAGCGCGGCCCGATGGCAACCAGCGCAAAATGCAACATGCAGCATCTCGCGCCCATGTGTTACCCAGAAAACACTGCGTCTCCCGCTTTTCGTGACTGAGGGACACTGGACGTGCTGACACGCGCATGCGTCAAAGAAACGTCACTATGACCAGCGAGTCATATTCACCGAACCATCTTACCCTCCTATACTAATTTTGGTTTTCCTAAGTTAAAAGAGTGACAACGAAAGCACACAGACGTACTTGGCAAGATATATATATATATATATATATATATATATATATATATAGATATATATATATATATATATAGATATATATATATAGATATATATATATATATATATATATATATATAGATATATATATATATAGATATATATATATATATATATATATATATATATATATATATATATATATATATATATATATATAGATAGATAGATAGATATATATATATATATAGATAGATATATAGATAGATATATATATAGATATATATATAGATAGATATATAGATAGATAGATAGATATATAGATATATATATATATATATATAGATATATATATATATATATATATATATATATATATATATATATATATATATATATATATATATATATATATATAGATAGATAGATAGATAGATAGATAGATAGATAGATAGATAGATAGATAGATAGATAGATAGATAGATAGATAGATAGATAGATAGATAGATAGATAGATAGATAGATAGATAGATAGATAGATAGATAGATAGATGCGTTCGAAGTCGCCGAAGTTCGCTAAGAAATGCTTCGTATATAAAAAAAATTATCGTGCGTTCACGTCTGCAAACCGTCGCACTCGTGGAGTTGAAAAAATGACAATGCCACCGGAGAGCGCGCCGAATGAACGCGTTTCAAAAGCCTGTCTCATAAGAACAGCAAGCTCGCGTATCAATGCCCAAGCACTTTAGCGGCATCGTGACTCTTACATTATGCACACTTTCATTTTTTATCGCAATATTTGTACAGCTGTCAGAAATAGGCGCTTGCACTTTTCTCTCGCGAGAATCTACAAAGATTGGGGGGGGGGGGGGGCGGACGGACGGAGAGAGGGAATACAGACTCGAGCAATATTTCGCTGTTTCACAATCAAAGGTCTGTGTACAGCTTTCGTCTCGCTTAATCCGTGCAGTCTTAGGTAATGCGTCGGGCAGTGTTTGAAGCCGTGCAGTAGTACAGCGATTCCAACAACAGCCCATGTGAAGTCAGCGTTGGGCATACACATGACGCCAACGTCGAGAGCCATGAGAAAAAAAGATATTGCTCACAATATATTTAAATATATATAAAGAGAGAGAGAGAGAGAGTCCTTGCCGTAACGGAAAATGGGGCACGCTAAGCTTGGCGTTGTGCGAGCTCAACGTACAACTTATCTCGCCTTCTATCGTATTTTGCAGTGCTGCGCGCTAACTTTTTCCTTCCCCGATACCGGCAATTGAAGTTCGATCCACATTCTTAGCAGCGGGACACCTTATTGCTACGGGTAAAAACTAGAGTCGTGCGTTCATATCCGGGCCAAAATCGTACGCGACACCACTAAATGACGGGCCGCCTTCGTGAAAGAAGATATTGCCATATCCAGAAATGGATAATGGCCGACGCGTGTGACCGCCCAAACTCTGTCCTGTATACGCTCGCCGGCAGTGGTTGTTTTTTTTTTCGCTCGTGACAACGCTCTCATCGTAATCTGTGGCGCTCATTACAAACGTAATTATTAAACAGCACCACGAAGCAGGAGCCCCGCTGCGGTGGTCTAGTGAATAACGTACTCGGATGCTGACCCGCAGGTCGCGGGATCAAATCCTGGCTGCGGCGGCTGCATTTCCGATGGGGGCGGAAATGTAGGCCCGTGCACTCAGACTTAGGTGCACGTTAAAGAACCCCAGGTGGTCTAAATTTCTGGAGCCCTCCACTACGGCGTCTCTCATAATCACTTGGTGGCTTTAGGACGTTAAACCCCACATATGAATCAACCCCGAAGAAGGATGAAATTGACAACGGAGCACACGAAACACGTGCAAGAGCCGGCGCTTGTGAATTATGAATACCTAACGAACTAGCCCACTTGCAGGCTCTGCTAATTGTCATTACAAGCATCGCTTGAAAAATCCGCAAACGTCATGGTATAATGCGTACCCGTAAAATGTCCCATATTAGAAAGCTTTAGTGCAGAGTGTAAACAAGCGGCTTCAGTATACACAAGCTGTCGGGCTCCTTTGTATTCGCAGCCACGCCCAACGAGAATACAAAAGAACGCAAAGACATGGGTGCGCGAACAGATAATGTGTCGTGGCGGTTTAAAACTCTTCTTATGAAGAAGTTGGTTGTAAACCAAACGATGTAGTTATGCAAAACACTACAACATTTTCAATAAAAGCAGTATTCTCAAAACCGTCGTTACGTTTTATCATGCTACATAATTATACCATAGCGCAGACTTCTAGAAGGATAGACTGATGTATGGGAAAAGGTCGTGGCCTTTGCAACTTCTACAATGATGCACCGTTTTTTTCAAGGCATAAAAACGTATACGGGTATACTTCGCCGCTTCTTTTATGAATGCACATCGGCAGATCGAGTGACAATCCGTGCACCCTCGGTCTCACAAGTATGCCAATCACGCGGTAACTCAAACACGAAAAAAAAGAAGAAGAAAAATAAACTGCTCGTCGTTACCGAGCTGTGCCAATAGGCACCGAGAAAAGGCAAAGGGAGTACGCTGATTCTGTTTGACGTTCATTACGTGCCCCTTCCAATCCACGTCGTCCAGACGCGACGCAGCACCCCCTTCCACCCCCTCCCTCCCTGCTGGTGCAGGAGTCTGAATATTTCGGCTCTTTTCTAGCGGCCCGTTCCATATCTCACTCCGTCTAATTTATGGACTTTTATTAGTTTTTGTTTCATCGTCTCTCTGACCCGGAGGACGTCAACTCCAGACGCCGGCGAGATTTCGCGAACCGACGTGATGAGATTCCTTTTTCTGTCTGAGATTATATATATATATATATATATATATATATATATATATATATATATATATATATATATATATATATATATATATATATATATATATATATATATATATATATGAGGTATATAAAACTGTATGCATTATTGGATGCACAGGAAGAAAATAAATAAAGTTTTAACCTGTAATGGTACTCAAATCATCATCCCCGGGCTTGTTTTTGTTTTTGTGTTTTTAGTGAAACGGAGGAACCGCGACAGAGACAAAACAATGTAAAAGCGCCTCTTTTTTGGCGCACGTTGCAATGACAGCGCGGCAAAGAACTTCGTTTCTTTTGCAGATGCGAAACGAAATGAAAGTTTTTGTTGTTGTTATGTGCCTACTGGCTTCGCTTTGTCGTGCCTAGTCTCTGGGTGAACAGATATTTATTTATTTATTTATTTACTTATTTATTTATTTATTTATTTATTTATTTATTTACAAAGTACACACATCGCCATATAAGCACTACGTAGGGGAGGGGGGACAAAAAACAATCTGTACAAATAAATTTGTAGCAAAATACATAAACGCACATAAAAATTACTTTCAAATTTATCAGAACATAATAACGGATCACAAATACATTTTCATACACACAAAACGTGTAATGCAAGAAGAATTTCACGGCATAGAAAAAAAATCATTATTTGTTATACTAACCAATTCGTCACTTAAACTGTTCCACTCTCTTATTGTTTTTGGAAATAATGAGTACAAAAAAGTATTGGATCTGCATTTGAAGGTAGATATCTTTTGGCTATGGTCACAGCGAATGGATGTGTGGGGGGGTTGAACAAGGTAGCTATGGTGATTCATTCCTGTGTTAAAATAATATATCTGGTGCCACAGTTTAAGCCGTAGTTTCTGTCTACGTACACGTAGCAGATCCCATCCCAAAGATGCCTTCATTTTTGAAACGCTGGCTTAGGGGCAATAATTGTTCAAAACAAACATTGCCGCTTGATTCTGAAGTTTCTCTATTTTGTTTATAAGATAGTCTTGGTGGAGGTCCCATGATACGCACGAATAATCAAGTAAAGACCTGACCTGCAAGAAATATAAAGTTTCCTTGATTTCGCGCATCACCCGTTTGAAATTCTTTCGAATACAGTATAACATACTACTACCTTTTGCTATGGCCGTGTCAATGTGTTTGTTCCATGTAAATGATTCAGCAAAATAAACACCACGATACTTATAATCACAGTGTGTGTTAATGAGTACGCCATGAATGTTTTATTGATGAAATGATTTGGATATTTTCCTTGAGAAGCCCACACTGGAACACTTTTTAATGTTTAAATTCATTTTCCATTTCTTACAACAGTCTGCTATGTGATAAAGGTCGGTTTGCAAAATGCGAGTATCATTCAGTTGTGATTTCTCTGTATATGTCGCAGTCGTCAGCAAATAATTTTATGGGTGAAGTAATATATTCAACTATGTTGCTTATGTAGATTAGGAACAGTAAGGGTTCTAGAACGCTCCCTTGGGGAACGCCTAAAGTTACTGCTATGGACGAAGATTTGACATTATTTAAAACAGCGGACTAGCTTCTATACCATTCAAGTAATTACGTATCCACGTTTGACCGTTTTATTTATGTCCAATGCAGCAATCCAAGAGCTTAAGGGACACACTGTCATATGCTTTTCTTGAAATCTATGAAAACCGCGTCTACACGACTATTCTTATCAATAGCTTTGTATACGAAATGCTGAAATTCTACTAGTTGTGTGTTACAGAAATAACCTTTCCGAAAACCGTGCTGGGAGGGAGTAAAGAAAACGTCTGAATCAAGAAAATTAAACATATTGGTATGTGAAATGTTTTCAAATATTTTGCAAAACACCGACGTTAATGAGATTGGTCTGTGATTTTCTCTGAGTTTTTTATCTCCAGATTTGAAAACGGCTGTAACGTTTGCTGTCATCCAAGCTTGGGGAATAAGACCAGTTTCGAGGGAGAGTTCAAAGATTATACCTAAATATAGAGCAATAATGTCATGACACTCTTTAATAACTATTGGGAACAGTCCATCCGGTCCAATGGCTTTTGTTGCACCTAAGCGGCGTAATAATGAATCGACGCCACTAACATCAACTTGAATGTCTGGCAGCATATTGTTTTGGGCGGCATTGTTCATAAGAAATGGCTGTTCGGCAGTTTCATGCGAAAAAACTGATTGAAAATACGGATTGAAACATTCCGCCCCTGTGGTAGTCTGATGTCACGGCTTTGCCATCGACAGTTAAGGCTGGTATAGATACATCTTCTTTCCGGTTCTGCTTTACATACTTCCAGAATGACTTCGGGTTTTCTTTGCGGTCTTTACCTAATTTAACAAAAAAAAAACATATTTCGCAGGTTTAATTGTTACTTTAATATATTATTTATTTCATCTAGGCACTTGTGGCTTTCCAAACTAGAATTAGCAGAAAATATTTTATACGAGTGTCTAGCTTTCCTGGCAAGTTTGCGTGTTTCTGCGTTAAACCAAGGTTAATGCGTTTTATTTTTACGCGAGTACCTAAATGGAACATGACTTTCGACCAATCCGAGTATTCTGTCGCGGAATGTCGACCCCAGAGCTAACGGACAGCGTGCTTTTGACATAAGCTGGAAAGTAGGAAAGAAATTTTCTAGTTAAGTTTTAATAGCAACATAATCTCCTCTGTCGTAGCTGAACACTTTTATATGTGGAGACTGAGATGTCCGTACACGCTGTACGCGAAGCTCCACGACAACGGCCCTGTGGTCGCTAATACCTGGGCACACGGTAATCCATGACACTGAGTTTGGTTCTTTGCAAAGCACCAAGTCTAAGACTGAGTTTTCTCGCGTAGGTTCCAGCACGTACTGTTGTAAGTCATACAATCCAAACAGTTCTTCAAACTCCGAGTAGATACGGGAACCGTCCCCAGAACCACATCCCGCACTCCAACTAAAATTCGGCAAGTCAAAAAATTCCCCGAGAAATATGCTGTTAGGCATAACAGACAGCACGTCAGACAGCAAACTTAAACGACTCGCCTCAGCCCGGTGGGCCACAGAATGTCCCGAACACGACATTGTTTGCCTTGGGTAAATTCACGAGGCACCAGACAGATTCCGAGCCGTTTTGTGTAAAGCCCCGGAGCACTGGTCAGCACTTGAGGATGTTGTATGTACATATAAGAAAGCTTTAAAGCAAGCAAAACATAAGTTTATGAATGTTACATTACCTGAACTTTTTTCCGCAAACCCTAAAAAATTCTGGAGCCTGATTAAGGATACAGTTGATTCGACAATTTCTCTTGTTGATTTGCAGTCAAACCGAATTAGCAACGCTGATTGCGCCGCCGCTCTGAATGACACGTTTGCAAAAGCATTGTCCAGTTGTACTAACTCGTCACTCCCTGTCTGTCACACTCATTATGATTTCCCCATGGACCCTGTTCATTTTGATTTTGATGGCATTGTACGCATTATTGAGAGCCTAAAATTATCTTCCAGTTGTGGTCCCGATGACATTAATACAAAAGTGCTCAAAAACACCTCGGTTTATTCTGCTATAATATTGTTTAAAATATTTAATCAGTCTCTTCAGTCAGGGGAGATTGCAGATGACTGGAAAATAGGTAAAGTGATTCCACTCCATAAATCTGGTGACAAACATTCTGCTTCGAACTATCGCCCCATTTCGTTAACGAGTATTTCTTGTAAAATATTTGAACACGTCATCGCTTCCCACTTGGCAAAATTTCTTGAATCATTCTCATTTTTTTCACCTGAGCAACATGGCTTTAGAAAATTATTTTCGTGTGAAACGCAGTTGGTAGCCTTCACAAACAACCTTCATTCTGTACTTGATAATGGTTCCGCGGCTGATTGCATATTCATAGACTTTTGTAAGGCATTCGATAAAGTTCCCCACAGCCTGCTTCTTCACAAACTAAGCCAACTGAATATCGACCCTAACGTTCTTAAGTGGATTAAATGTTTTCTAACAGATCGCTCTCAATTTGTTCATGTTAATGGTTTTAACTCTTCAACTCTACCTGTCACTTCAGGCGTCCCACAAGACTCAGTTTTAGGTCCACTGTTTTTTCTTATATATATTAATGATCTGCCTAGCAATCTGACTTCTGTGAAACTTTTTGCCGATGACTGCGTTATTTACCGCGAAATAAAAAATGCTACTGACGTTTCTTTGCTTCAACAGGACCTTGACGTTATCGATAATTGGTCCTCGATTTGGCATATGACACTTAATATTAATAAATGTAAAGTAATGCGGTTCTCGCGCCAACGTAAATTAAACCCTTCCTCTTACAGTATAAGCAGCTCCCCATTGCTACCAGTGTCGTCCTATAAATACCTCGGGGTTATTTTAACAGCAGACCTGAGTTGGAATATGCATGTCTCCTCTATTATCTTAAATGCTAACCGGACGCTTGGTTTTATTCGGCGACATTTTTCTCTAGCCCCCGCTTCTGTTAAACTGTTATTGTACAAGTCACTTGTTCAATCTAAACTCGAATACGCGTCTTCAGTATGGGATCCATGCAATAATTCACTAATAAATGCACTTGAAGCAACCCAAAACAGAGCATCGCGTTTCATCCTTCACGATTACGGCCGTTTATCAAGCGTAACGCAAATGAAAGCAACTCTATCTCTTGAACCACTCACACTGCGCAGGAAGATATCGCGCATGTGCCTTTTCTTTAAAATCTATAAATTGAACGCCACCCTTAAAACTGCTCTTATCTTACCCCCTGCTCATGTTTCATTGCGCATAGATCATTCTTGCAAAGTTGGTATCTCGAAATGTCGCACTGTATCATATTCGAATTCGTTTATTCCTAGAACTACATCAGAGTGGAATCGCCTGCCACCATCTCTAGTGCTTACTAACAATATTGACCAGTTTAGGAAAAAAGTGTCTCATTACTTCACTTCTGTGTAGCTTCAACTTCACAGTTTTTATTTACCTTATAATGTGTCAAATGCATGCAGTTGTCAATGTTAGTTTTGTTATCTTTTCATGCTAGAGGCAATACCTGTGTAGATTTGTGTTAAACTTTTGTATACTTCTACGCACCGCTGGATACTTGTTTGTTCAGTGCTTTTGTATATTTGCTCATATGTGTGCAATGTTTGTACAATTCGAACACCTTTCAACATCCTGATCCTGTACCACTCCCCTCAACAATGCCCTCTGGGCCATGAGGGTACGTGAAATGAATGAATAAATAAATAAAGAAATAAATAAATAAATAAATAAATAAATAAATAAATAAATAAATAGTGTAAAGCCCTTCAATTGTTGTATACGCCTATATTCCCCCGAGTATAGTGTGACGGAATATTTTCTCTTTGCAGAGGTTGAAATCGCGTCGCACTAATCTGAGCTCACGTTGGGGATTTATGATGTTTGTCGGTGACAGGCGTAAACGAACAGATGGTCCACGATGATTGCGAGGTTTTGCAAGATGGCTGACTTTACGCGCTGAACGAGCTTTTTTCCCGCACAAACGCACATGTCACCCAGAAAACACTGCTGATCCAGAATACGAAACCATTGCATCGTCTCGGGCTCCACAGCATTCCGACCGGGCAGGGCTCAGCTTCTGTTTTTGTGCGTCGAGCGTGGCCGGGTGGGTTCGCATCCTTATATCATCGGGCTCCGGTGGACCTTAGACGCCGTCGGTGAGCCAGGACAGGGCTCGCGCTCAACAAAACGTCCCGTGCACAGCTCTACGCGGTATACTCAGAGAACGGGATGGTGTCATGCAGCCCACGGACACACTCGCGTGACCATGCTGTCACGTTTCGACAGAGATGAAATACAGAAGCGCTGCTGTAGTACAGGAATGAATCTCGGCTGACCAAAACCAATTCAGAGCATTTGACCGCGGCGTCTGCCTTAAGTCAGTATGACAGTCTTCAAACGCTATTCACGGAATCTTTTGTACTAGGCATCAGCAGGGTTGAAAATAGATGTAATCTCGAAAAGGTACGTGACCATTTCATTGGCGAATGTATTTCACCTATTCTTCACATACATCTTGGTAGGAAGCGTGGCAACCATTACACAGGATACACAACACAAGCGCAATACAAACACAAACACACTCACTCTCTGTCTATCAAAGCGTTAAACTGAAAAACTTAATTTCTGAAAAGTGACGTCAGCCACCGAAAAATACTCGCAGGGTTCGTCATCTATTCACCTGGGACGACTGGAAGGTAATCTCCTTTTCAGTCGGGGCATTGATGCTTACTACAGCTAACGGGTTTTTGCACTGGCTCCAAGATTGGAGGCCCACCTTACCTTTTACTGCCTCCGAGATCGGACCACCTTTGACCATTGATGACGTCATTATGTCCCTTGACGTCACACTGAAGTGATGATTACGTCACAATGTTTTCCTATCAGTGACGTCATCACGTGACGATTTTTCACATATCTTGTGACCGACACACCGACACAGGAGAACACGCAGAATCACACACAGTGCTACCGCTGTCTCTGTGTTCTTGTCTCTTGTTACCTTGCGCAAACGTTGTTGTTCAAGTTTTCCGTACCAGGAAGCCCACCTTGTAACTTTAGCGCTGCACTACACTGACGCCGATGATCGAATTGCGCGTTTCATGAGGCACTTGATGATTTCGCCTTAATAAACATGAACAAAACAGAGAAGTCATTAACGACTTACAGAGGTTGCAGGAGAGCCGGTACCAGAAGCGGAAGCAGGCCCGGAACCTGAGAGGGCGGTAAGGTGGCGACACCAACTGAGCCGGCAGGTTTAGGTCCTGAAGCGCAAGTCGATGACCGAGGCTCTCCAGGGCCATGTAATGGCCGGAGGGCGAAGATCCAGAGGCCACTGCTGGAACGGACATGAATGTATTGTGCAGAGAAGCCTTGAGATGTGCGTCTTAGTCACAGCCGCTCTCACAACATTACATAAATAAAATTTATTTTGCGAATCTAACAAATTATCAGGTATATTTCTAAACTTAGCAGGACTCAAAATTTTCAGAACATTGAGTGGATGTTTTAGCAAAAATAACTCATTTCTAGGGTCACGAAATCATTTCAAGCCAGAATAACGAAATTCGAGAAAAACTTTTGCTGGAAGTTTCTCTAAGAACTGCTTTAGTGCTACAAGCATTTCATGAATCGAAACAGGTGTGTAAATAGGGCAGTACGAAAACGTTAGAGGTAATAGAGAGAATAAGTGAACCATTTGCGAGTTCTGCTATTATTTGAGCAAATCCGGTAGGGGTCGTTAAACATGTACACATTTTCAACACCATGCAGTTACTGTTCTAGTGCCCATATCACCTTATTTGTTATGTGACAGCTTTTTATATGCTGGCTTTTGTGTGTTAATTTTATGTAACAGCTTTTAGCTGCTACGCTATGTCAGTGAAGAGACCTGTTCCTTAATTTCAGCTCCGAAATCGTTTTTAGTGCTTGCGTAACAAACTGCTTCTCTAGTTTGCATTCTCTACATTAGGAATAGAAATGGAATTACTATAAGAATAATCAATTTTAACTAGCAAATTGTTTTAATGCTTTCTTAAGAATGACTTCTGAAACACCACATTTCTTTCCAGAATATGCCTCGCATCGCGATGAAAACACCAGCATGGTCGAGCTTCGCCTACAAGTGTAAAGCGCATTGAGCTATAAGGCCCCACCCGCATCACCTTCAACCGCTGCCGTAAGAAAAAAGTTGGCCTCGTATCTGCATGTAATCTGCAAATGTCGTCGAAAGACGATAGTCTTGCGTATGGAGAGAGTGAACAAAACATTTATTTGATGTTCTTCGCAAGAAAATCGGTGAATGCTATCCGGAGGCGCTGCGTTAGAGTGCCTCAAGCGTGCAGCGGAGGCGAACGGACGCATCAAGTCACGTCACACGTGAGACATGAGCGCCACTCTGGCAGTTTCTTCTGGAAAACAAAGCGCGTGGCCATGCGCGCCCGTCTCAGAGGTGATAAGCTGTTTAACGCGAGGCGACGGGATAGGTGCCACCACCATCTCGTCTTAGCAAAGCGTTGGAAATACTCCCCGTTCCGTGCAAGCGTTGCATGGTAAGCGCAGCGTGATAAGCGCTACGGTCCTTCAAATTACTTATATATGCGTGTGCTAGTAAGAGATGCATATGCAGAATATACGCGTGTTGTTATGCTGCCCCAGACATGCGAGATAATTGCATTTTAACTGACAATTGCACAAGCATGAACACTCAACCTTGAGCAACATTGGTAGTTGCTGCGGATGGGGTCGGCCGTTTAAAGTACCCGATGCTGGTAAGAGTGGACAAATAGACGTGTACAGACAGACAGACAGACAGACAGACAGACAGACAGACAGACAGACAGACAGACAGACAGACCAAAAGTTTTGCGTCGAAGGTCCCCTAAAAGATGGGGGGAGGGTTGCTCGTAACTTTCGGCGTGCAGTACTATCGCAGAATTTCTACAGCAAGTGCAGTAGCGAGTGACCCACTTCGCCGCGATTATTGATTGATTGATTGATATGTGGGGTTTAACGTCCCAAAACCACTATATGATTATGAGAGACGCCGTAGTGGAGGGCTCCGGAAATTTAGACCACCTGGGGTTCTTTAACGTGCACCCAAATCTGAGCACACGGACCTACAACATTTCCGCCTCCATCGGAAATGCAGCCACCGCAGCCGGGATTCGAACCCGCGCCCTGCGGGTCAGCAGCCGAGTACCTTAGCCACTAGACCACCGTGGCGGGGCCGCCGCGATTCTTGCTTTTGTGAATTGGCGCAGTAGTCACTATGCGTGCGTAACAAGACACACGTATCTCCACAGCTACAATCTTTGTATACTGGGTGGGCAGCTTTATGCTACCCACTTTTTTGCGTAATTCACACGTTTTTTTAAAGACGATAGTCTTTCTTGGAGACCTTCGACAGAAAAATTTTGGTCTGTCTGTCTGTAGATTTGGCTGTTCGTTTGCCCTTACGATACCTGAAATTGCACCAAACGGCCAACCCCATCTGCAGCGCACTCCGATATTGCTCAAGGTTTAGCGTTCATAATTGTGCAGTTGTCAATTAAAAAAGTAAATATTGCTCATATTTGAGGCGCCATAACAACACGTCTATGTTTTGTATGTTTGCATTTATACTAGAAGAGGCACACACAAGTAACTCTAAGGACTGTAGCATTTATCTCGCGGCGCTGACAGTGCAACGCGATGCTCAAGAAGGTGTTTTCAACGCTTTGCTACGACAAGGTGGTGACACCTGCCCGTCGCTTTGCATTCGACACCTTATCACCTCCGAGACTGGTGCGCATCTTTCTCCGCGGTCGCGCACGCCTTAGTTTTCGAAGATAATTGCCAGATGGCGCTCGTGTCTAACGTGCCTAGTTGCGCTTGTTCGCCTCCGCGTTACACTCGAGCCATTCAAACGCAGCGCCTTCAGAATACCATTCACAGATTTTCTTGCGCAGAACATCAAATAAACATTTTATTCACTCTCTCCAGACGCAAGACTATCGTCTTTCGAGGACATTTTCAGTGCAACATGTAGATTCAGGCCAATTTTTTTTACCTCTGTTGCGATGATACGCTTGGGCCAGGCGATACCAAATGCGTTAAAGAGTCACTGCATAAGAGGGAGTTTTCGAATAGCGTATACGCTCAGTTAGTGGGCGTAGCATATGGGTATCGATGTGATACGAGTTTTCGAAAAGCGTTTGTCCTCCAGAGTGGGCGATCTCCTCGAGATCACCGCAAAGGGGCCTTGCAGGCCACACGCAGTTTCGGATTTTCTGCGGGTGAACTGCGAACGCTAACGGCGGTTAGCGTTATGGTGCATGCGCAGCGACCACGGCCCCAACGAACAGCGTACACAAAGCTTTGCGTACCCTATTCTAAAACTTCCAGTATTCATAAAAGTTCTTTTTTACAAAAGCCTTAGAAGCACTGATGTGTCTACCGTAGTAGATCATTGCTTTCCGCGGAGAAAGCCTGGGTTTAATTATAAATTCAGCCAAAGATACTTACAATATACTTATTTTCATTTATCTCCAGTTTTCCCATTACAGCTAACGACCCCGCCGCCGACGCCGACAGAACTTCACGCTGACTTGAGTTCTTTAACGCTTGTACGTTCAACGTTACTAGAATAAAAGTCCATTCTATAGTAACGGTGGGTACGCTGATGCGTGACGTGCGCTGAGCTCGCGACCAAGCGGGCGGGAGGATGTTTGATACTCACCGGCGATACTGGTGACGTTGTCAGCGGGCTCCACGTCATCGTCTTCGTGGTCATGCTGCCGTGAAAACTGGACTCCGCTGCTCAGGTCGGATGACCATCCGCACTGGTCAAGAGCCTCGAAGTCGCACGACGGGTCGGGGTCCGAAATGCTCGCTGCCGAGGGAAGCAAGAAATGTACTCGTCTCGCCATTATTGCTCGCAAACTGAATCGGTTGATCATTATTTGTTCACTTTTTTCCCTTCGTTTATGCGAGTTCAATTCACTGTTGCGGATAGTCAAACAATTTCTTGCATGACAGTATCATTTTTTTCTATTTTTCTTTACCTTTATAACAATTATCACGTTCCTGTTAAGTATATATCCAAAAAAGGCCTCGCTCTAGCATTTAGGTACGGGACCATGCGCTTGGTACATAATTCGAAGGAGATATGTGCAATAAAGAACATTCGTTCACTTATTCATTCATTCATTCTAGCTGTACGAGCACCGACTAACATTGCTGTTCTTCCAAGCACTTCAGATCAAGCACCTCCAGTTTTGTGACCATTGACGAAATCTCGTCAGCGCGCACCTGCGAGGGAAGCATAGGTACAACGTGACCTACTTGGCACTGAACCAACACCTGCGGCAAAGAGAAAGCCTTGCGGCGAGTTCGTACGGACGCACGTACGTACGGCGTTACACACGTACGTGCGTCAAAGAGCTTCTTCGCATCTAGGGTTTTTAGCTGACCGACTCTCCAGTACCACCTCCGTTCCACTCAAACGCTCCACGTTACAGCAGCGCAACGTGCGTTGTTCGTGTTAGCCAAGCGTCTTTCGGTCAAGGCAGTTGCGATGCCACCGGTGCATGATTGTCAAACGTGTGTTGAAAAGAAAAAGAAAACTTGTACTTATCCCAAAGCAAGAAAGCAAATTCTGTTATAAAACAGTGTGAATTGATTTACTTTCGCGTTACGGTGGTGCTTGATTTTTTGTCACCTTTACTTGGAGCTGGACTAGAATATAAGCCTTCAAGTTGCCTTCAAGGCAGCACAAACGTGCTTCAAACGCGCTGTCCTGACGTAGCCCGTTTGAAATTGTTTTACGCATAATCTTGGCTGTTTGTGTAGCGTTTATATAGACTGAAGGTATGGGCATCTGATATTTATTCTCTTGAAGACAAAAAAACATACTTTTATATCGTAAACTTTAAGTGAGGTTAGTCCTAGCCGACGTTATCGTACCCGTGTAACAAGGGTATTAGCATGCCCTGTGCCGTCTTCATCGTAGCAGTACTTCAGTAGCAGCACTTCAGTAGCAGCACTTCAGTAGGTTAGCTGTAGCAGCACCAGCAGCAGTAGGTAGTAGAGCCAGTCGCGGTAGTGGTAGGAGTAACTCATATCAGCCAGCCCGCCTTTCAGTGTTTGTTTCAGCTGGCCATCGCCGCAAGAAAATGCAACACACACGCCTCTGTTTCGAGCAAGATGTGTTACTCACGGAGGCACACGGGTCCGGAGCCGTTCCAGGCGCGGCCGTCGCAGAAGGCCGTCGCGCCTCCACGAAGAGAGTAGCCGAGGCGGCAGCGGAAGCGCAGCATCAGGCCCCGGCCACGGACGTTCTCCACGGTGCCGCGCGGTAGGAGGTCCCGGGTCGGAAGGCGGCAACCGGGGGCTGCAGGATTGTAACACGACCAAACAACCTATTTCAATGTATACTTTCCCCCAGCATTTTTCGCACAAAAACAAAATACAAATTAAAGAAACTGCTACGGCGTATCTATCTACAATTGTAATGCATGTCGTGTGTTATTTCACATACACTCATTCGCCAGCACGATGCACTCTAAGCCAAAACGGAGCAACAGGGGTATAAGGGTTGCTCCTTTCAGGGAGCAATTGCATTGCCACTCCCATTACTCTCCTAAAAGGAGTAACTGCAGAGGGAGGAACCGTTGCTCTCCTTTCAGTTCCTCCTTCGGGGGATGAACAGTTACTCCCTCCAGTTCCTCCTTGCAGACCAACAGTTACTCCCACCAGTTGCTCCCTGCCGACCAACCATTACTCCCACCAGTCGCTCTTCTAAGAGCAACAGTTACTCTTTACCGTTCCTCTCACGTGTTCGCAGTTACTCTTTGAAAACCAACTGCACATGCTTCCAGTTACTCCTTGGGGAAATTAGTATTTATCTCGAGTATGCTTGTCACACGCTTAACACATGGCGAGAGCTCCTTGGAAGAGCACTGCTTGGGTGCTTCTAACACAAAAAGTGGACAATATTGAAAGGAAAATAAATGCTTTATTGTTCTTTTTATGAGGCGACGTGTGACCACACGTAAAAGTAGACTTCGCCACACCACAGCCAGCACTAAACAAACACCATAATACATCAAAGGTTTTCTGCGTCATCCATGGAAAAACAATCTTGAATTTCTAGCATAGGGCAGTCTGTGTCATCATTGGTGAGAGAAGGGCAACTTCTCCAATTCTGAAGAACTCAAGTTTCGCAGCTGGTGTTTCCATCAGGCTAGCGCAGCAGAACGTCACCGCAGGCATATGTGAAGCATCTCATTGCTGCAAGAAAAAAAATAGAAGTGTGAGGTTAAACATGCCAGAATCAATTCATAACAATGAGTCACACACACTGCAGCAGCGCTTACATTCTAGGATGTCTACTGCAAAACGAAATGTGAAAAAAAGGAAGGTTCGGCCAAACGTTACTTGGCAAGCCATATAAATGCTGATGTGGTAGACGCTCTTCACATGATGTCTCAGACAGCAATATTCTGGAAGAAAATGTGCAGCACCTCAACAAGGCATATTTGTAGCAGTTAAAGATACCCTTAGGTTCAGTTAACTTGTTTCCTATACACAGCTGAGCGACATTTCTATGAGCCCATTCACCAATGGGCATTCTAAATGAGGTCATGTGTGTGGCAAATAACACGTACTGTCCGCTCATGTTAAAATACTTATTTAGCTCGTGCACATAGTTGCTCTCGATTCTACTGTTCTATCATACGCTGCTGCGTCTTGCATTGTGCAATACCTGTAGGCACAAGCCAAGCATGCAAAGCCTGCTTGAAAGCAACCATTTGCAGAGGCTACATGATAATCTTCAGTATATTTCTTTGTACCTGACGGAAACAGCTGGACAAAACTATGGACAAATAAATGTAGACCGTGCTACCTTCAAAAAATGCTTTAAATTTAGAAAACTAGGGTGCATTTGTTCACTCGGTTGACGAGTCACAGCCACGAGGTATGTAAACGAAGCAATATATCTTAAGGCATGCACAGATATTCTGATTCATTGTTTGACAGTGTCACAGATAGCTTGCCAATACATATATATTTGAGAGCAACATGATGTGAAGCTTTTATTAGTTCAACGTCTTGTTGGTTCACAGCCAAACAGGTTACTGCTTGTTAGACAAATTGGAATAAGCACACCATGCTTTCAAAAAAAAAAGCATTATTAGAAGTTAGCTCCCGGTGTGAATGTCTGCCTATTTATTTTGTACTGCCTTCTACATGTGCCACAAAGACATTTGTTGAGGATGTGCTACCAGTCAAGCCAAGATCGCATACTTGGTCAATGTGATGGAAATACAAACGTTAGAAACACTGCCACCTCTAGTAAGAGCATAACACGTCAGTATCTTGGACTAGCAAAGAGGTGCACAAGAAAGTTAAGCCCACTCTTGCGGAACTTTGAACGCGAATATTTCAGAGTGGGGGAGGTCAACATGCTGTGGCACTTTTAAACCCACGAAACATCTGCAGAAAACAGGGTAAAGGCAAGTCAAGAAACGCTGTTATGAAGGCCTGCGCATGGACAGCTTTGTGAATCTAGGCCCAAGTGTTATGCTTTGTGCAAGCCAAAATCCATGTAAATAGGGAAAGCATACTTTTAGGAGTACCAGCGTAAACAAATCTAGGCAGTTGGCTTTTTAGTACAAACAGCAATCCCTGCAATGAAAACATAAACATTTTATCTTAACGGTAACAGTGTGAGCACACACACGGGCCAGCGGAGCCATGTCGAGTTGTCAGTGCCAGTGTAACCATGTGGCATAATGAACTATTCTCTGGCCAACACATGCACAGTTTGCCCCTAAAAAGCGATGCTTTCATATACGTAGTATAAAAAGTCTGCACTTACCAAAATTCACTTGCTTTCTGTACTTTGGCATCGTTGGGAGCATCTTTATCTGCAGTATAACCAAATTTGTGTCATATCCCTGAAAAAAAAGTAAAAGACATGCATCAAATATTGTTTCATTTCGTAGCAGTGAAGTCAGGTTAAGAACAGCCAAGTGGGAATCAGCCTAATTATGTGCATGCGGCAAATCCCAAACGGCGTTATTGAGGTTGTCGATATTTTCGACGATTGGTATTAACGTCGATATGTGACTTCAACGGCATGCCAAGTTTTCACAGCGCATAAAGATTTCATGATGCAGAATAATGACAGCGCTAACGAGAACATACCGCATTTATGATTGTCTTTTACAATATTCAGTTTTGCTAAGGTTTTGCATCACTAAAGAAATCTGAAAGATTTGGGTCATTCCTCCTCCAATTGTTCTGTCAATATGTAAACTGCTCGCTGGATGGTGCGCTTATAAGATAGTACGTTCAGCGCAGAGGTGAAGCAAGTGACGCAGTGATGTGGGCATATTTTTTTTTTTTTCAGGCGTGCGGGGAGGGGGGGGGGGGCGCTTATCTGAATAGGCCGGGCAAGCGAATATGGTCATCAATTTGGGCTCCCTACACCCGGCCTAAAAAAAATTCTGTGCGCAACCGCCTGGCTATGCCAGTGAAGTGATGCGACAATGATATGTTCACTTACTGATTTGCATACACTTTACATCTCTAAAAAATGTGGCCCAAGGCCCCAACACTCGGCCGTTAACATTACATAAAGCCAATGGTAGAAAAGTGCCAGTATGAATGCAGCTACAACCCCGCCCCAATGTTTTTTCAAGCGAGGTAGTGTTGCGGAAATGAACTTTTAACTGCAAAAGTACACTGGCACTGCAGTGGTGACAGGGGAAGCAAGAGGGTATGCAGGCGGTAATAGAGGTAATTTAGTCCGATACGGCTAGCAATGGATACGGTGAATAAGAGCAAATCATTTCTCTTTCAATAGCGCAACCACTCAACAATGTATTGTAAGAGCATTAAATGTTGCTGGAAATGCCACTCACCTGCACGCTGATGCATGCACAGTCCTTTGTCCGACGAGCGAACAGGCTTGCAGATAGCTGAAGACGTGTTTACGATGTGTTTGTTCCACCCAGCAGCAAAATCCACAACTACTTCGCGCTCCATAAAGATAAATATACACTAACCTTCATCACGAATAAGTAGAAACGCAAATCTGCGACACACACACACATGATCAAAACATAGCTCACAAGCTCGCACGTCCATGTGCTCGCCAACCACAGACCATATGAAAATAAGTAAGTAGTGCGAACGCGAACCTAGTTGCGCCGAAAAAAAAAAACGTCGAGCAGTGGCAGCACAGGCGTCAGCGCAATAATTTCAGTGTGTTCTCCTAATACAATTATAAAAAAAAAACTGAGGTACACTGAAACTCATAAATAAATTTAAAAAGTTGAGTGTAATTTCTATTTAGTGCTAGTCAACATAAACACTGAATAAAAATTACTTTGTAACTTACATCGTTTGCTACACTAGCGCCACACTTGTCGTGCGGGCGCAGATGGCGCAGATTTGTCATTCTGCCCTCAAACTACACGGTGAAGCGTGCTACTAAGTGAATGGCTGATGAGAAGCGCGTCTGGGTCCGCTTTTTTTTTTCTCCGATATATCTGGGCGGGGGGGGGGGGGGGGGGGCTCCTTATGCACGTGTTTCGGTGCTTGATCGACTTTGACGCCCTTACTTCGCGGACGAACGGCGTGTCTAGGCTTTTTTATCGTTGTTTTGCACGTGTTTCGGCGTTCGGTCCGCTTTGACGTGCCAACTCTCTATTCTGCTGCTGCGTGTGTTAGGTATTTGCCGTACTGTATTCTCAGGCCTTCTGTGTTCAGCCAGCGCTGCTATCTTATTATCTACGGATGCTAAAATAAATCACTGTTTTGGTTTGATGAACTTTGGCACACAGAACAAACAATAATCTGGCCCATGAATATCAATGTGGGCGGCATGCATATTTGTGTGCGGTGTCCTGCCGGGGAGTAACCGTTGCGTGACGAGAGCGTTTACAGCGGTTCTTCCTTCCGTTGCTCTCTTACAAACTTAAGATGAATACAGTTGCTCCCCCATTCTCGAACAAGTCGGCCATCTTGTTCCGATTGGTCTTTTCGGAGAGTAACAGTCTGTCTGAAAGAGTAAAAACAGCCGTTGCTCCCATTTTGGCCATTTTTGGCTTAGAGTGTGCTGCACGATTATCCAGCGTGTTACTTTGCTTGAGAAGCATTTGCTCTAATTCTTTCTTTTTTTTTCCTTTACACCTTTTCACTTTCAATTGCTGTAACTATTGTATAATGCTTGTAACTATTGCTTACATGCCCTGTTGTTTCTAATCTTATATGCACGTTGTTTTTTGTCCTATCATCCCTATTAGGCCATGAAATACAATCTTGTAACACGTCCGGTTTGTTTTGCTGTCTGCCAGGCTCTGCCACTCAAGCAACCAATTGGCTTTGGCAGGCCTAATCACATGTACTGTTTTATTTGAAGAAATAAAAGGTATTATTATTATTATTATTATTATTATTATTATTATTATTATTATTATTATTATTATTATTATTATTATTATTATTATTATTATTATTATTATTATTATTATTAACAGGTGACTTAACGGGACGCATCCGGATGCTTTGACAGCACAGTATACCACTAGACTTTTGAAGGACTGCGAGCAAGCCTGCGAGTATAGTGAAGAGTGTTCGTGGTGACTTGTGACGATAAAGGCAGCACGAACGTGATGGCGTGGAAAGAACAAAGAAAGCACTTGACGCCATGACGGCAGTGCTCATTGGTGTAGCCGGAGGGTAACTCACCGCCTTTTTGGATTCACGCGTCTTGCTGTCCACCAATGTACCCCAATCCATCGAAGAATATGATGTGTTTCGTTTCGTTAGTGTAAGGAGGTGGCCTTCCATTCCTAATTACCGCAAATAAAGAAAGAAATGCGAGGACTATTGAAGTCTTTTTTTCCCTTACTCTCATTCAATTTGACTGCCCTAATTTCGGACGCAGCTGTTGTCAGAGTACATGGCCGTAAAGCAGTGGTTTCCGCCAGCAAGAAAACCATTGGTCGATTCCGTAACTACAAAAACAGCGCAGAGAAAAAGAGACAGGAACACAAATCGTGCACGTATTCTTGTCTCCTTTTCGAGCAGTTTTTGTAGTTATGGAGTACAAACTCGCAGAGTTCGGTCCTCTGGTCGATTCCCCATAGTTCGCACGCCGTATCCTATTCTATTAGTTTCGTCAGAATAATCCCAACATCTCATTGCAGTTCTTTCAACACTGACAAAAAGAAAGAAAAAACAACTAAAAGAAAGCTCTGCAAAAACTTGAAAGCTTCCCTGCGTTGCTCTTCTTCCCCCTCCGAATTTTCGTTGTCCCTAAGCCTTCCACGCTTACTTACACCAAAGGGGGCCGTCGTCCGGTAGCCAAGAATTAATCCGAGCCAAAGACGCAGCTTAAACTTAAACAAAGGCATCGATTTTCTTGTTTCTGGCAAATTCGCCTCGGCGAGAAGTCAACTTGGAATAGAAAAAACAAAACAAAAAAGAGCCAAAGGCTTTAAGGTGTGCCACTTGGGCCGTTGTGTATTTGACCTTTTTTCCTTCTTTATTTTACGTCATTTCTTCTCAGCGTCCCTGTTTGAAGGACAAAAAGAAATTCCGAGTCTATTAAGCGCTGCGTGTACCGACATCCTAATGACAGGCTAATGATGTCTCCTCCGGGCTAAATTTATTCTCAACGACAACCAACCTTTTCGTTTTATTTTGTACCCATCTTTTTTTCTCTCGAAACGATGGGAAAAACGTAAGGCAAACTTTGTAAGAAAATCAAGGGAATGTTGGGGTAATCTCAATACAAAAAAGAGCCCCTCAATCTCAACGACAGGTTTGATGCGAGCCTGTAAGGCTGGAGAATATAAAGAAATCGATTAGCGAGCCAAGTCTCAAGCCGACGCTTAGAAATCGGATCAGCAGGAGATTGGCGTGGAAGAAACAGATGAAAAAAAAAGGGGGGGGGGGAGGAAGCTGAATAGAACAGAAAAAGAAATGCTTTTTTTCGTGAGGCCATAATTTGATCCAATTTTTCAGCATTGATTAATGCCTCGAGCAGAAATTCGAGAAGACAGCGCAAGCGCAAATAACCGAGTTAAGCGTGCGAGGGGAGAATAGAATTACGGCGGACGAAGGATAGTGCGTAAAAGAAAAAAGAGGTTTCGGTGCGGTGCCTTTCTAACAGCACGCATACGGTAAAGGAATGTAAAAAGAAGAAGCACAAATCGGGAAACGTAAAGGTCACGTCCCCAGTCTACTTGTAGAGTGTCTTCAACCGTCAGCATTTCAGCAGCTAATGTGATGCCCTGAACAGAACTATTTTGTACATCATTGAAATGGCAGTAGCAATTATCGCTTTAGATTTACGTAACTTGACCCCTAAGTGGTTGCTCTCTTTGTGTGATTCCGTCGTTTAGTCAGACGAAATGTTCACAACCCGGCTGCTTGCCAATAGCTTGGATAATATCCGGTGGAGGACTAGCAGCAAGTATGCTCAACTCTAAGAATAAGGGGCGTTGGGCTCGCAGATGTGAATGATCGTTGATCGTTCGTTTGTCGCTCATTATTTGCTTCATATTTCTCTGTGAAAGAAAGGGGTCGTTCACACACGTTACAGTAGTCTCAACGCACTTTCTTGTAATTCAGATACAGCGAAAGGCTTTCGCGTCTAAGTTTATCACCAAATGTTGCGGTGCACACGACGGGACGTATGTCGCTGCTCAAGTTTTAGTAGTGAAGCTCGTCTTAGTCTAACCTTGCCATGCGTCACGCGTAACCGAGAGAAGAAGAGACGAGAAAGAAAATAAGGCAGTATCTCCATAGCAGTCTAATAGGTGGCAATGTCTCATAAAAGTACATACAAAGTGCAGTTGAGTGAGGATATTCTAGATGGCACTGTACCGCTAGTCCCCTATCGGCTGCTGCGAGGGTTCTGTCTGGGTACGCGAAGAACGAGTATGGGCGAAGCAGAGCGGCTGGCGCGTTGAAGACGCGCTCGGCTTCTTTGGCTCGCGTCGCGTCGGTGTTACCCACGAGCCGTCTGCATTCTCGAACGCGATCAGACGCATGGACGCATGCGTGGACGGATGGACACGCGGACGGAGGGGGGGGGGTCGGATTGACACTTCGCACCACTCATCATTCACTCTGTGGATAGCCCCACTGCGGTGGTCTAGTGGCTAAGGTACTCGGCTGCTGACTTGCAGGTTGCGGGATCGAATCCCAGCTGTGGCGGCTGCATTTCTGATGTAGACGGAAATGTCGTAGGCCCGTGTGCTCAGATTTGGGTGCACGTTAAAGAACACCAGGTGGTCAAAATTTCCGGAACCCTCAACTACGGCGTCTCTCAATCATATGGGGGTTTTGGGACGTTAAACCCCACATATCAATCAATCACTCTGTGGATATGATGCGATTGTTTTTCTTCTGTTTGACTAGAGTAAACAATATTGCGATCACGCCGGCTGTAAGCTACTGCGATGCTCTTTCAGATAGCCATTTTGTTGACACTTTTTGCGTCACTTTAGGGCAGAATCCCAACACGGCTGCGCCGTCTAGCCCTTTTTAGTATTTAGCGTGTTTTTGTGCTCGCGCTGGCATATTGAGCAGCTGTGTTTTAATCTCAGATCTCGCCGAGAATGTGTTTCTAAGTTCCCGCTTTATGATGCCTTGCCTTGGGGGCTATCCGTGCTTTTGAAAGTGGAACGCCCTCCGGCACACTCGCCAATGAGGCGTCTGGAACAGCAGCAGCATATGTTCCGGTTTTGCGACTTTAACGTAACGCTTTAACGAGAGCGTACGCAGCAAAAAAAAAAATGTGGCACTTCTCTAGCAAAGTGCACATGAAGCATTTTGTTTGATATTTGTTTCGAGTTGTCAATTATAAAGCAGGACGGAAAAGACCATACCCTAAATGTGTGATGACGATGTGTTTCGCAAGAGCGCTCTGAAAATGATTGAGCACTTCCGTTCAAAAAATGAGGAAAAAAATTCATTGTTTCGCAGCCTACTTTTTTCAGCGGAGTTCGCAAAGGTGCGCCAAGCTCTTAAATATTTAGGTGAGCACTTCATTTTCTCTTTCGGTTTGATAATTACAGCAACGTTTAAGCCTGCGGATCGTAGGCGTTGCAGAACGCTGATGTGATGAAAAATGCCGCCAGCGAGGCCGCAGGCACGATAATGCAATGAAAACGATATTGCGCATGTGTGCAAAGCTTATTCCCGTGATGGAAGCTGGAACGCAGACTCCGGTTCAGGCGAAGCACACATCGGGGTATAAGCAACATGCAATTACTCACCTTCAGCGGTAAGTGATTGCACCTCGAGAAATAGCAGTTAGTGATCTCATTCAAGGTTACAAAGGTCATGAAACGAGAACGAAGCTGCCCTGTTGCAACTTTCCCTGCTTCAATGAAGATTTCATATGCCGATTCCAAAATATTTCGCCTCGACATTCAGTCTTTAATTAATAGAGCCCGCTTGAAATGACACTTTTCTCGGGCTCCTACACGGTCATGCAGCCCTACCGGACGCCATAGGCGGTAACATGATTGATTGATTGATTGATATGTGGGGTTTAACGTCCCAAACCACCATATGATTTTGAGAGACGCCGTAGTGGAGGGCTCCGGAAACTTCGACCACCTGGGGTTCTTCAACGTGCACCAAAATCTGAGCACACGGGCCTACAACATTTCCGCCTCCATCCGAAATGCAGCCGCCGCAGCCGGGATTCGAACCCGTGACCGGCGGGTCAGCAGCCGAGTACCTTAGCCACTAGACCACCGCGGCGGGGCCCGTTCAGTGTTACACTAAATCACCCGTGAGATGAACCACTCACGCATGCAAATGACTGAGGAAGAGTTATACACAACGTTTATTGGTCATAAAAGGTATGTTGTGTAGAGTTGTTAACAGGCACCCTACAGTGGACCAGAGGGTGCAACGCAGCTCTTTGGGCTGCCTCAGCATTGTTGATGCCGACCGCCAGGGGATACTAAGAAAATGGAACGCTCGCTGAGCACAGTGAAACGCTGAAGTGTCAGTGCCCGTTTAGGCACGTTTCCAAAGAACGCTTCCTGGGCGCTTACATAATCAGCTGTGACTCCCTTGCTCACAACTAAAAAAGAAAATGATATACACGTGCCAATTCGGTTTTGCTACGTCTACTCGCTAGGCTACGCATCCGAAGACTGGGTTTTGCTGCGCCTACTCGCTAGGCTGTGTGTTCTGGCGCTAGCATCAGATCTCTTAAACTGCATTGCCGGGTGCCTATATCTATTTGAATTCGTTGATAAGTACTGCTTTGTGGTATCGCACCTAGCCTGAAGCTGGCAAAGACGACGTCTATGCACGTTCCTCTACGTGATTTTCGTTTTTTTTTCTAATCACACGTATAAAGCACTGTAGAGCATATCGAGACATTATATATACTGTGGAAGCTAGTCGTTGGCCGTAATCATCATCTTCAACGTCTTCAGCACCATCTTAATTGTCACTGCGTGGTTATACCTTCCACTGTCTGTACCGTGATGGCAGAAGAAGAATGTGTGGTTTCGAACGCACTTTTTCTTCGTCGTCGTCATCGAGGAACGACGGCGGTCATGGCTCGAGCCCAACGAGTTTCGCCCCTAAAATAAAGCTACAGGAACGTTACGTAGCAGGTTGTTGCGAACGACGGACCGATCCCACCGCTGCCACCACTGTTGCGAACGACGGACCGATCCCACCGCTGCCACCACTGTTGCGAAAGACGGCGATGCCAACACGGTCCCAAGGCGCCACTGCTTTCAACTCCGCCGGGAAGGTAACCAGCCGTTTGGTAGCGTATGTTTCTCAGCTCGCGACTGCTTCTGCGCAGAGCTGATAAGACGAGCGGACGAGACGACGGTGAGTTATACAAGGTTTATGTACAGCATATATACAGAGGCGTTACAATTTCGGCACTGGGGCCGACAGAGACTCGAAGAGCCGAGCTCTCCTCTCTAACACATAGGTCAGCCTTTCGCCTAAGACCGCTGACTCACACACATGTCGGCTCTCCGACACGGGGACTCCTCTCCTAGGACCGCCGATCGCGACGCGCCGCAGGGCTTCTTTTATTTACACCGGGTCCAACCAAAATGTCCAATCAGAAGCGCCGCTTGTCGTCAGGGCAGATTCCTCCAATGGGGTAACCGCGCCATGCGTCAGACCACCAGACACGAGGACGCTGGCGCGCTGTCACGTGCGCCGCTGACTCAATGCACGTGGGCGAGAGAGGCACCGCGCGTGTTCACGCCGTTGAGATGTTCGCGTCAGGCGGACTGCGGGCTGGCCTTGACCCAGATTGCCTTTTTCAGAGGCACGGACGTTTGACGAGGACTCGCTGGCATAACAGCACTTCCGCCGCCAGACAATGCACCGGAAAGACGAGCTGCTTCCACGGGGCTCGGATGTCAGGTGCGCTCGTTCGCCAGGTCCCTCCAGGTTCGCCTCCAGGGCCATGGGAGAATACAGCTCCAGACTGTTCCGGGAACACGTCCCATTTTTGACGACGGATCCCAGCTCCACTGGCTTGTCGCCACAACTTGTCGACCAGCTTCACTCGTCTCTTCTGACCATCTTCGGTTTCAGCACTTGTCGATGGTTCTGCAACTTGCCAAGAACGGATCGACAACAGACAACACACGACACACGCAAGTGCCTTCGGTCACCCGACAGAACACCAGACAAAGTATAGTACAACATATACCTATCTACGTGTCTATCGGAATTTTGTTCCCTCTACATCAAGAGGCACATGTGGGACACAAGACTCTTAAAATGACAACTCATTTTTTTTCCCCACGTACAACAACGTAACGAATTAGAATACCCCAAAGTTGGCCCCTTGAGATCACTCTAAACGAGAGCGCTCAGCCCAGGTCGTGATGAGGTCAAAATTTTGCCCCGAATCGCCAGCGAGAAACCGAAAGGTTGAGAAGTTACTAGCTGGAACGCACTGCTCAATGCACCTGCATTAGCGTTTACCTTTCCTTTTTTTCTTTAGCGAACGTCAAAGGTGCGCTGTGGAGCAACATGCTCCACTTCAGTAACCGGCCACTTTTAGGCGACGATACCTATGCGGCACCAAGAGCGGCTCACACTTTCGACGTTGCACATGGGAACAACGATACGGCTTGCTATGGATTGACTCCTCACCGCTTAGCTCGATATCGTGTTCGATCACCCTCGTGTTTCCGGGGCGGTCCGAAAACACGTCTCCAAACTCGGAACCAATCTTTCTCAATCCTCTTTCTCAGGTCCTCCTTCACTTAAGCTAGGCTCCAGGTTCAACTGTTCCCAGATTACTTCCGATTTCCTTTCGATTATCTCGCTAGAACTAAAAATTTCTGCTTCCTCTTCCTCCGAAGCACTTAAAAGTAAATTTACGACTGCTTTCAAGTTACTGTGATAAACTTTGTTCGGCTGCCTTCCTAATTTAAATTCACAATTGGTATCCGAAAGCTTCGATACTACTTTTGCGGGCCCTTCCCAATCAACCTCAAGCTTGTTCCTTTTGTACGGCTGCAGCAGCATTACCTGATTATCAACTTCAAAAGCGCGCTTCTTCACCGATTCCTCGTAGTGCTCCTTCGACAGCACTTTTGCCGCGTTTTTCTGGCTTTCCACTAGCGCTTCAATTTGGCTTTCCACTAGCGCTTCAATCGAGAGATCCTCACGCTGCTCTCGAATGAGCGTCTCTCGATCAACTCTCGGCAGCTCGCTCCAACTTTCCGCTACAGGCGAGAGCGTTGCAACCCTCTCGCTCTGACTCAATGGCGCCATGTCGTCTCCCCCAACGCATACCGCGCCGGCCGCTTCCGCGACGGGCCGCTCGCGTGACTGCTCACATGACTCACGCGGAAATTTTCCTCTCTGAGGTTCCGTCGACCCGCCGACAAGGTCACTTGAGCGTTCACCGCATTGAACCAGATCAAGCTCCTGCGAAAGCTTTCGCGCTTGCGATCACGTGAGGGCCATGCACGCTAAGTTGGGGAAGAACGATTTGCCCTGCTCTTTGAGAAGCTGCTCTGAGTTGTTGGAGAAAAGATAAGGAAAACGATCATTTGATGCGGCAGACACAGCTGCTTCGGTGCGAAGCTTACCGAACGGGCCTTCAATGACAACCGTGGCGATTGGTAAGCGAACACTCTGCACCTCGGCGACTTGCCTAATCCACGCGCATTCTCCTGTGAAGTCATCCGGAGACACCAATGAAGGATGGACAACGTCCATGGTTGCCGCTGAGTCTCTAAGTGCTCGGCACGTTTTCTCATTGACCCTAATTTCTTGGAGATACGGCTCCAACAACCGAATGTTTTTTTCTGATTCTCGCGATGTGCCCTTCCTTTTTACAGTTGTAGCAGATTAGCGGCTTCCGTTTGTTTTCCGATTCAAATGCCTGTGTGGTAGAAACCTCACTCGATTTCTCCGCTTCTGTTTGCCCTTCCCCTACACTGTCCTTCGTAAGAGACGGGTCCTTTTGAAATTACGGTGCGGAACGGGTTTCCGTTGATCAGGTTTCCTTGAAAAGCCCTCATTCCTTTCATCCTTTTCAACGCGCACTGCCCTGCTATGCAACTTTCGGCGAGCATAATACTCCTCAGCTAACTCAGCTGCCTTATTTAACTGTACTTCCCCAAGTCTGTCCTGCAGCCAAAGTTTGACATCCTCCTCAATGCAGCGGTAGAATTGCTCCAATGCAACGCATTCCACCACTTTATCGCGGTCGTCATAAACCCCTTCGCCCTTGAGCCATTCAATCAAATCGGCTTTAAGACGAAACGCGAAGTCAACGTGTGACTCATTCCCCTTTTTAGCATACCGGAACCTTTGCCTGAAAGCCTCGGGTGACAACTTATAACGTCTCAAGAGCACTTCCTTAACCTCGTCATAGCTCTCAGACGCTTCCCTCGATAAGCAAGTTATCGCGTCGGACACTTCACCGGGAAGAAGAGCTAGCAGGTTCCGCGCCCAAAGAGGCCGCTCCAAAGCGTTTCGCTCACAGACGTGTTCAAACTTGACGAGATACTTCGCCATGTCCTCGCCTACTACGAACGGTGGCAGTTGGTCCCGAATTCTAAAACCGCTGACCTGAATCGTCGGAGAAGCTGCGCTAGGCGCCTGCGAACACTGTAGGATTGCCAATTCTATTCGTTTCATCTCGAGGCGCTCCTGTCTCTCGGCCTCCTCGCGCTCGCGACGTTCTCGCCTTTCAGCTTCTTCACGTTCGCGAGCTTCTCGCCTTTCTTCACGTTCGCGAGCTTCTCGCCTTTCTTCACGTTCGCGAGCTTCTCGCCTTTCAGCTTCTTCACGTTCGCGAGCTTCTACTTCTCGCCTTTCAGCCTCCTCACGGCGTGCTTTAATATCCACCCAGGCCTCATCGACTTCCTCAGCCGACACTCCCTCATCCTTCATGATCTCAAGGATCGCTTGCTTTCGTTTCGCACGGCCCAAAGTAATGCCGAGTTCCTCACAAATTTCGATGAGTTCCTTCACTTTAAGGTTCTCCATTGTTCACACTAGCCTCTTGCTGTTTGCCCCTGTTAACAATTTACTTGCCGTACCCACTATAAGTCAACTAGCAAGACGCGCAAGCAATTTTTCACTCTCCCGTGTTTACCCCCTCCGCATTAACTTTGGTTTCAAAGCGCTTCGACTTGGCTTGAAACGATCAAAGCTCACTTCAATGCTTCACACAGCCCTTCTCTAAACTACTACAACCTGAGCTAGAGTAGTCTGGTGAACTGAGGGGAAAACATCAGGCACTCACCGCATCGATGTCGCTGACGCCGGCCGATCCCGCACCTGCCAACCGCTGTTGCGAACGACGAACCGATCCCACCGCTGCCACCACTGTTGCGAACGACGGACCGATCCCACCGCTGCCACCACTGTTGCGAAAGACGGCGATGCCAACACGGTCCCAAGGCGCCACTGCTTTCAACTCCGCCGGGAAGGTAACCAGCCGTTTGGTAGCGTATGTTTCTCAGCTCGCGACTGCTTCTGCGCAGAGCTGATAAGACGAGCGGACGAGACGACGGTGAGTTATACAAGGTTTATGTACAGCATATATACAGAGGCGTTACAATTTCGGCACTGGGGCCGACAGAGACTCGAAGAGCCGAGCTCTCCTCTCTAACACATAGGTCAGCCTTTCGCCTAAGACCGCTGACTCACACACATGTCGGCTCTCCGACACGGGGACTCCTCTCCTAGGACCGCCGATCGCGACGCGCCGCAGGGCTTCTTTTATTTACACCGGGGTCCAACCAAAATGTCCAATCAGAAGCGCCGCTTGTCGTCAGGGCAGATTCCTCCAATGGGGTAACCGCGCCATGCGTCAGACCACCAGACACGAGGACGCTGGCGCGCTGTCACGTGCGCCGCTGACTCAATGCACGTGGGCGAGAGAGGCGCCGCGCGTGTTCACGCCGTTGAGATGTTCGCGTCAGGCGGACTGCGGGCTGGCCTTGACGCAGATTGCCTTTTTCAGAGGCACGGACGTTTGACGAGGACTCGCTGGCATAACAAAGTGGAGCCTCTATCTAGTATAAATTCTGTTAATGTGTGCTCAAAGATGCCCCTCTCATTTGTCCTCAATCACGATAGCAGGTGGACGCCAAGCACTGAAGAGAGGAAGAGGGGGTGCTGACGAGCTTTGCGGGGCGAGAGCGATCACCCCTACCGCCCCGCTCTCCTAAATAAGGAGACTTCTGTGGTCCTAAATAAGGAGACTTCTGTGGTCCTAAATAAGGAGACTTCTGCACACGAAGCCGATTTAAGAGCTCTTGCTTCCACCACGCTCATGCCTTCATTCGTACTACTGCGCTATGCGTGAGATAGAGAAGGAGAGATGATTAAGCGCTTTAATTTTACAGCGCAGAGCAGTGCCGCTAGCAGCCTGGCTAAATGGTGACTCTTTTGTATGCGACTGCGTTTCCACATTTAAGGTGCTTAGCAAATACAACGTTGACCATTTCGTTTATCTTCGTTTCTTCTCTTCTTCATGTCATTCATGTTCATGTCGTCTATCTCATTCATGTCATTCATTGTTCATGTCTATATAGTACAGGTGCACCTGATTGGTGTTCATGTGCGCTTTTATCGTTTATTTAACAAATGTGTTCCCGCTACTGCTGCTGTTGTAGTGGCACGGCTCAGTCAGGCAATGTTCGCCTTTAGCGATGTCCCCAAAGACAATTTCAATATTGTCTCACTAATTGATTATTAGGGTAAGCAAAAGGTTTACTCAAGATAAAAGTTCAGGATAAAAATATTTGCACCCTTGTGAGAAAGAAAGAAGAGGGAGAGGAAAGAAAGGGATGATTAACCTGGTTTGCTACCTTACTCTAGGACAAAACAGTGGTCAGAAAACGAACACAACGAAAGAGGAGGCACGAGTGAAGAAATGGTCTCCACACATGCACAGCAGCGTTGATACCACGGATAGTTAAGACCAGAGACAAGGCAGTGCCTTCCGCGGAATACAGTTGCAGTTGGAAAACACGAACGCTGCGCGCCAACGGTTGGGCTCTAGATGAGAGGCCGCCGCAACGGCGTACTGCTGCGGGAACAACAGACAGAAAGCGAACAGAAAGAAGCCAGCGGCAGCACACATCGAGGCCAAGATAAATGCGCTCGCAAAAACCAAGGACGCAAAACGGCCCGAGGGGTCTTCGCCTTAATGCAGAAATCGATGAGCAGGCAGATTTCGGGGAATCAATGCGCCGTCATCCAGCCCGCCATTGCGGCAGAAACGGCGGCGACCGCTCTCAGCATGTGCGGGCCAAATGAAAACGACGTCGGTGCGACGGGTAGGCCACACCTCGGTGTATATACGCGCCGGAAGCAAGAGCTTTATCTCCATGCCTGCGTCCATGCTCACGCCCCCTTGCAACAAACGCGAAGAGAAACAACGCAATAGTATGCACCAACACGTCGTTATACTTCGTGTGGCATTTTTTTGTGCTGTTAAGACAGACTTGTACATCAACGAGTGCCGATCAGCGCAACACAGCTCACGCCCATCACGTGGCGTCCTGCAGCGACACGTTAGCACCGCCAATTCCGCAAGTACTGCATTGTTTTCGCGCCTCGTAGGCGCGAAAACCTTACCACACCAAACGCTTCGCCTCATGACATACATGGGCGTGAACAGGTTTCGCAATAAGGGTGGAGGTAGGGGGCAATGTTTCCTTTCAACGCCCCCCCCCCCCTTTCACTGATCCAGCGCGAACAAAAAACTTTGCAGTGGACGCATAAACGAAAATGAAAAGAACAGTGTCTTGCCACAACGGGTCCCCCGCCTTTCCGGCAATAAAGGTGGGATGTAAACAGTTCTATTAAGGCAACATTACACGTGTCCACAGCGACCATTATTGTCAAAGACCTGCATGACCTTAAGCAATGACCAGACCCGTCCCAAGGAGCGATGGCGTGGGGCAGATTCTGCGGTGTCCTGCCTAGATTATTAGGATGAGGACAGCCACCTCCTTCACGAGCCCGCCTACGATACGTACGCTTATCTATATGCTACGTATGCCACGGTAGTACAGTGGCTAAGATACTCGGCTGCTGACCCGCAGGTCGCGGAAGCGAATCCCGGCAGCGGCGGCTGCATTTCCAATGGAGATGGAAATGCTGTAGGCCCGTGTGCTCAGACTTGGGTGCACGTTAAAGAACCACAGGTGGTCGAAATTTCCGGAGTCCTCCACTACGGAGTCTCTCATAATCATATGGTGGTTTTGGGACGTTAAACCCCGCATATCAAGCAATCAATCAATGGCACGCCCCGTACGCTTGAGCTATTTTTCGCTTTTTACTCATCCGTGTCTGCGGCTTTGCGCGTGCTAGTTGTGGTGGCTGTCAATGTGGCGCCCGCTCTCGTGCGCTGCGCCCACGTAACAATTTTGCGAAGTCACGTGGCCAGCTGTGTTTACCTTGCTACCGGAACTGCTCCTGCTCTGCTCGGTGCTTTTAGATGCGGAGCATCTAATACTCGAGGCTTGTAGTGCGGCGCCGTCCGCAAGCTTCCTCCTCCTTCTTCCACCATCTGTGCATCCCTTCCTCCTCTACACACCGCGCGCGCTTCACTCCTCCACCATCTGTGCACCCTTCCTCCTCTACACACCGCATGCGCTTTTCCTCTTCACGAACATTCGCTAGCTGTATAATGTAGCGCGCATGCGCCGTCACGCTTCGAGAACATCGGCAGCTGACGCGCGCGCATGCGCCGTCGCGCTTCGAGAACATCGGCAGCTGACGCGCGCGCTAACTAAGAAGAATGCCTGGCGTGCCATTATCTCTCCAAACAGTCTGAAAACGGCCGTCCATGTAATAGTCAGCGCTTATGTCCCTCACTCGAGGCCCGTGTCTTTGATGGAGCGAGTAATTACCCCACTTCATTTTTCCATATATGGATGGTTCAGTAATAGATGATCAGGCCAACGTGACGATGGTCCTACATGTGCAGGACAGATAATTGGTAATCGCACCAAGTCCTAATGCATTTCAGCGCGCATTAGTGGAAGACAGCGGTGTTCCAGGTTAGGCCCCGCCACTCGCACTGCAATCATCTACGCACATTAGCCGCTGAATGATCGATTACTAAAGCGCGAGGGTAGTACAGGGAACACTCTTTCTCTAGCATTCGATTTGAAGTGAAACGCTCGCTTGACCCACAATGCGCTTTGCGTCAACGCGTTGAGCAAAGCGTCCAGGTCTATCTAAACGATCAAGACTATTATACTGCCTACACAGCTCACACAATATGCACTTGCAGGCTAATAACACTAGGAAGAACTACCTTTGCGTTTGAACTGGTCACTTATCAAGGTTCTTGGACAAACAATTCGTATGCACGTTATGGATCAATCTCAATTTTAAAATTCCTCGGTCATACTGATTTGTCCACCACACGAGTTCGCTTATACGCTTTTCATGTCGCCTAATAAGCTTTCTCGCCAGCAAAGCGGCACAAGACGCTAGGCATCAGCATCGACTCCGTGTTGGCCATTCTACGGGACCACAGCCCTCAACCAGCCTCCTAGAAAATGTGTCCAGAATAATGCATATACCTTCGCTGAAGACCTGTCTCCAATGCATCCAACGAAGTAAATATCATGGTCATCAGCCCGGCTACACCCACTGCAGGGCAAAGACTTCTCCCATGACCTGCTAATCAACTCGGTCTTGTGCTTTCCGTCGCCACGTTATACCTGCGAAATCTTTATTTTAATGGCCAACCTAACTTCCTGTCTCCCCTTCATGCGTTTGCCTTCTATGGGAATCCTGTCAGTTATCCTTAATGATCAGCGACTATCCTGCCTACGTGCTACGCGCCCTGCCGGTGTCCTTTGCTTCTTTATTTCAGCTATGGTATCCTTCACCATAGGTTTGTTCCCTGACCCACTCCGGTCTTGTCTTGACTCTTAAGGTTAATCCTATCATTTTACTTTCCATCACTCACTGCGTTGTCCTCAATTTAAGCTGAACCCTATTTGTAAGCCTCCAGGTTTCTGCTCCGTAAATAAGCACTGGCAAGATGCAGCTGTTACATGCCTTCCTCTTCAGGGTTAGTAGCAGATTTCGCACTAAGTTTATGATACATGCCACAATTTATCATATTGTAAGATACTAAATACATTGTCTTTCATCAGCACAGGTTAGGTAATACAAGCGTCATAAAAATTTCTTAATGAGAAGTCAATATCGGCCCATTGTGTAGGCCGGACCTCGTAACGAGAATGTCGCATATTACATTACGACGACTTCGTTAAACACGATACCTCGTTAGGAACGTACTCATTTAACACTTCATTAAAAACAAGGTTACTTGCTTATTTCGTTAAACCAAATAATTCGCCATGTCCACTTTTGTTAGACCGAGATATGTCTATACAAAGTGATAGCCGATTCTGTAGTGAGCGCAGAATGGCATTTTCGCAAGTGCCCGAGTTCCCCGAAGCTCCATTCTTTATTACGCATGGATTTCATACACGATTTGCATAATATAGCAGCCGCTTTGCTTCAGGCGCACAGATGTATACATAACAAAGTTTGTTGAATATTCAGCGTTCCGGCTTTAATTATACAGCTACGTCATTGCTTCGCCGTCAGGACGTTCAACTGAAATCGTGATGGCATTCAGATTAAAATCTGCGAACGCTAATACCCTCGACTCCTTGTCATAAGTAAACGACACAAAACAATACAGGGAAGCACCAAACGAAGGCTGCGTAATGTGGAATCTGCGTTTGTTGTTTTTTGGTAGTGTACGGTTTAATAATAAGAAAAAAAGGACCTAATCTTTTCTAATATTTGTCGATGTTTTTGCTCTATAAGTGCCTGCTTTTGTGTGGTATAATCTATACGTACTGCTCTTTTGTTTTGAATATATTTATTTTTTCTCGCTTATATTTACTGAATAAGGTCATTTTTTTCTAATGAGTTGCATAGTGATATGCAGGAAAAAACAGATGGCGTGCCTCAGACAGTCTAGCCGACCTTGCGATAGAAGGGCCTACCTTTGTCAAAGGCGCCTTGTCGAAGACAAAGATAGGTTCTTCGACAAAGATAGACGACTTTGACAAAGATAGGTCCTCCTCTCGAAACGTCGGCCACCTTGTCTGGAGCACTTCCTCTGTTCTTTCTGCGTATCCCACTACGTGTTTCCACATATCAGCTCCCATATTGATATCTAGTTACATGAACTTCAGACGTTGTGGGCATACGATCAGTGCAATTTCGCAACGAGGCGGGTACATGAATCTCTGCAATTAAGCGCCCTACATTAAGTCGCGCGATAGCGTTATGAACACGTTCTCGTCTTTTCCGCCTAATTGAAAATGCTCTGTCGGACAATCGCTTAGAGCTCAAGCACGGACACCACTGCCTCATCTAAATGTCACCAACAATCTTACAAAATAACGATGGAGGGATTAAGGACAATTTTTTTACTGTGCCCCGATGACCATGTTCATGGCCAACACGTTCTCAGTTTTGTTGTAACTATAATACAGTTTTTAAGAACATCTTCCCCCCCCCCCACCAAAAAAAAGCCACGGCATACTTTGGCTGCTTTACTTGCTGCTATAATTTTTACTTCGTCTGTAAACTTTGCTTTGCCAGCTGATTTATTTATTATTTATATATTTATTTATTCTATCATGATAAAAACTTTCAAGCATATTGGCTCCTGTAAAAAGTACACGAAAAGAAACTAGAGCACTAAAAGCCACAAAAATTTAGGCACAATTCCACTACGGGCGCCGAGCCTGAGGAGAGTGTGGAGCCGGGCAGCCTTCTGCGCTTGTCTTCGGTTGCCTCTTTTTTTTTTTTCGTTGTTCTCTCTCTTTTTAGTCTTTTTTTATTTCTATTTACTACTTCTCTTGTTATTTCTATTTCTTCTTGCTGTTTCTAGTTTTTGTCCTTTCTTCCTGAGTCCATTTATCGCCGGCTTGTTTTTTTTTATACCTGGTTTTGCCTGTATTATGCCAAGCTACGAAAGCATACAATGACGTCATACAACAGACTGGTCCCCCTATGCGCTCAGCACTTCATAAGTCTGGCTCGAATGCGTTCGACATCCAGCCGCAATCAACGTAATTGAATATCAACACGCCCGATGCCGTGCCAACATTCGTACTAAAAATTCACAAACGTGACACAATAAAGTTTGATTTCTCGAAAAGTATTGCTTGCGCAAAAAATAGTCAGGTAAAGTTACGGGCGATGGACGCCTGTCCTATCTAACCTTTCGCTATCTTTTTTAATCAATTTCTTTACTTGCTAATTCATATAATCGGATAACCAGCGTGCTTTTATTCGTACATCATTACTTTTCCGAATTTGTAATCAAGCTTGGTATGATTGATCACAAACTTGCGCCGATCATTCATTTTAGATGGCTTTGTGCTATAGCGGGCTCTGACACAGGACGGTCAAGTCACGTAGAATTGCTCGTACATCGGAAGATTAAATAATCGATTACGTGCGCTGACACGACACACCATTACAGTATTAGCGAATACCGCTTCAATAATGAATGGGACAGAATGAAATTTTGAACAAAAAACTGTTTTGGGTGGATTAGTTTAACTTTAATGTGTTAATGTAGCTTGTCCCCCGCGTACAAACAGCTCGTAAATAATGAAGGTGCGTTTTCAAATACCCGTGTTACATCTCAATACAGTGCATAAATAAAACGTGAAAAGTTCGTTTCTTCTAATTATCATCCATTCGTGACACTATGTTCAAGAGACGAAAAATCTGTGAACAGGGGCTGCGTCGAGCCGACGCTTTGGCAAGCGGACTTGTCTCCCTCGAGAGACATTAAGGTGGCTCCTCGGGGCAAGAATCTCCAGTTTCATCATAACGTGTTCCACGAAGAGAAATACTACGCATAAAAAAATCGACCTTAAAGGTATTCAGTTATTCACCAACGGCATCGTCCCGTTTATAAGGAACTAGGGTTGACTAGAAGTGCGAGAAAAGAATAACGTTAATTACGACGTTTCTTTGCAGGTATTCCTATTTTCAAACGTTATTTGTTTCAAGTGATGTAGCAATCAGTTGTTAAAAGGCAGCAAGGCTGTATCATACATTATTCGCAGAAATGTCGACCAAGATTCGAAAGCAACCTTTTTTTTTTGACTAAAGGCCACTTGCCATTTAAATCATAAGCAAGAATTTTTCCAAGTTTGTCGCAACAAAATGAACAGCCACGGTGACACGCCAATCATTCCACAATCTTTTTGTCACAGTTGGCATATTTATTTATTAAAACCTCTTTCAGTGATAAGAGAACTCGCGGGTTCTTTTAGGAATCCGCCTCAGAGAACATGAAAGCCAAAACCATCTTGTTCGTTTCGGTAAGTGTATTGTTCCTGCCCCCCCTCCCCCTACCCTCTACGAAATATTTCTGCGCTTGACATGGTTTCGCACTGCTCCTGTGATCGAGCGACCCTTTCATGCGGTGACGTAATCATAATGACGTGTTGTGGTGACGTCAATATGTCATAACTTTTTTTACACTTGCGTTGACACTGCTGACGGCCAATGCTCGCATTTGACGAAGCATCTGACGCAATTTCGCCGTGAATTTATGAAAGAAACTGTTGGCAGAACACAGCCCACTGTGATTCCGGAAAGTACGAGGAAGAATGCGCACGCCATTGCATTCGCTTGCTTTCGTTTGATAACGGCTAAACGAACTGTGCGCCTCTGAAGACGTAAGTGCGTCTCAGGTATGATAGCGTTTCGGTACCATGAAAACATCACGGTGAAGGCACTCTTCCAGTTTGCTGCGACCATGTCCATCTTTCCTATCTTCTTCCTACTTCCGTATGTGGCTGCCCTCTGCGCCTCGCTCTCTCCTTCCACTCTCTCTATACCTTTTGATTCCTCCTTACCCCCATCCCTCGTGAGCTACTGTTGAGGTGTCCTCCCCCTGAGAGACAGTTACGGGGCTCAGTTTTCCCTTCTTTTCATTTAAGAGTCACTTACTTCATCGCGCGTAGCTTGGCCCCTCTCTCGATTGTCGAAAACGTGGAGAAAGGTGCTAACTTGCCATCCTGCCATCCCATGTTCAATTGCCCATGGCAACTACGTGTGGTTGCTCATTTTTGCCCATTCACGACATTAAGGTCATCTTACACTTTTTTTATATTGTTCGAATTTCTATGTCTTAAAGCCGCAATGTAGTTGTGAGGAATGCCATAATGAGGCCACAGTATATAGCCAGGTCACAGTTGGTAGGGTGGTGAAGAAGTGCAATTGTACAAATGCAATGTTATCAAGCTCTGCTACACCCACATGGTGGTCAAGCTGTTACGTCATGCCACCGCTGACCCGAAGGTCGCAGAATCGAACACCGGCGCGAAAATGCTCTAGGCCCGTGTCAAAAATGCTGTATGGACAAAACTTTCAGAGCCCTCCTCTGTGACGTCCATCATAACCATATCGTGGTTTTGGGACGTACAATTATAATAATTACATTACCATTAGGTCATGCAGCCCCGGACGTACCTGCGCATATGGGTACGGGCCTGTCCCATCGTCCAGCGTTGCACGTGGACACTGAGTCGCCGATCAGAGTGTAGCCCGGTCGGCAGATGTACTTCACGACGCGACCTCGGAAGCGCAGTCTTGTGAGGCCATTGCGAAAGTAGAGCCGAGGGTTCACGCATCGAGCAGACACCAAGCTCGACCGGCTCGGTCGAATGCCTCCAAGTAACGACACTGCAACAGATAAGAAAGCGGAAATACGTCGGGTGTTATCAAGTTCAATTTCATTCATTCACGACACATTCGCCCTAGAGATATGAAAAATATGTTCAACCATAGCGAGACAGGTCCTTTTATAAGATGTACGATGTCAATTTTTTATGAAAGGGAACACGCGAGGCCCACGCGCTCCGGCGGCTGCTTGTAGCGCGTTCAAGCGGGAGCGATAGCAACCACAGCCTCTATACTTCCAAAAGAACCAGTCATTGGTGATATAGAATCGGCGGCCAGATAGAGACCGCCTCCCCTTCAAGGCGATTACGTAGGAGGCCGGGTGTAATCGTCTTGAAGGTTTGACAATTTTGAGCAGACAAGCGCAATGCGTAGACGAGTCGTTCATGATCACGTCTGCCAAACTTTGCAATGCTACGTGCCGCGGAATCGGGTCAAATTTCAAGATGAACGCTGCTCCCCCTCCCCTCTGCAGGCGCGCGCCTAGAGAATGAGGGCATGACGTGCGCGTATGAATTAAAGTCCCTGAAAAATTATTTTTCAGGGACTTTAGTATGAATGGCCCTAAGTACACAGCAATGCAGTGACGTTGGTCTTCTACGTAGACGCCTCTGCTCTGACGTTGCAGACAGTGGCACGTGATAAGGCAAAAATTATTCAGGACGGCACGTGTAGTTTATCTACAGTATAAAGTTGGGCATGTTGGTAAGACACACTTAATCGACGTAGCGCGTTTTGAAACATAGGACAGGTTCTGTCCTATGTTTCACATAGGGGAAGGTTCTGTCCCTTCCCCTGTCCTATGTTTCAAAACGCGCTACGTCGATTAAGTAGTTTATCTAATTTGTTGCTTGAAAAGATCAATAAAACTCTAGATAAATAATGAGACGCAATAAGAGAATGTGAGCGTCTTTTTTCCATTTTTCTCCCACGGATTGCAACGAGATCAGGGGCTAAAGTGCCGGCGTTTCGCATGCGTTCATGTCCCTGCGGTCAGCGCATGGTGCAGACGACGGCCGTGGAACGCTCCTACGCGTTCGCGCACTCATTGTGCTCATATATTCTACCACGTCTAAGCTATCGCTTCCAAACGATTCTGCAGAAACAGGCAGAAGACCACAAAATAACGCTGGTCAACAAAGCAACGCCGCTCGCGTGCTCGGGGGTTGGACTTGTTTGGGCACGTCATGCGCGCGTCAACTCTTGGTCGGATGCCAGTTAGAGTGGAGAAGAGCTTTGGCTTGCGAAGGCTACGCGGAGGAGCGGCGAGGGTTTCGAGCTCGCCTCCTCTCATCCTCGTTTCGCGCCGCTTCAAAAAACCTGTTTTCTCCGCTCGAGATGAACCGATTCAAAAAATTTTTGTGGCAAAATGTTCCTCATCGGGCACCCACCAACTTCCACTGCCTAACTAAAATTTGGTATAGGGCCTGGTGAGCGGCCCTTTAAAGGGAGATTGGGGAGAGGGGACTTTACGCCACTTTACCGCTTTGGAAGGGCGCATGCGCTGCAGAATCGAGGCAAAGGAGGATTCTCGACACAAATAAGAGGGACAGAACGAGCTTCAACGCAACTCACGCAGTCTCTAGAGATCCGCTTTTCGCCGCGCAACTTTCGAAGGCCACGCATAATCATTGGTTATAAGATCATGGTATAGTCCTCGAACACGCCAGTTAAGCTCGGTACGAATTCCCTGCATCGTTCTGAAGCATCGGAGACACGCATGCAAGGACAGTATTGTCAAATATGCTCGAGTGCTCCGTTGTTTCGTACGCTAATTTAGCTTCTTACGCCGAGATTCTCCTGAACGGGTTTGATGCGTCGACGCGTTGAAGTGCGCGACGGCGTCACGGCTCACACCTTCCTCGAGAAACTGAATGCAATCCCCCGAAATGGACGTGTCCACCAAACGAACACCTACAGAATATAACCCCAGAATTGAACCTGTAGGGGACTTTTAATTTACGTAAAAAGTACGAGAAGAACAGGTACAAGACTACTATTGAGAAGAGCTGAGGCATATAAAAACGATATCAGAGTTCACTATAAATAGCGTTTTTGTTTCTTTAGAGCTGAAGATTCTTATTGTATATGGCAGCCCATCTTTCTGGCGTAGCCAGCCCAGCGTATCCACAGACGCTTCGCCTCACTCACCATCATTTACTCCGTGGGTATGCTGTAATTTTTCCCGACTTCGAGATTCCATAGAACTCGCAGCGAAATGCGCAGTTTTTACAACAAACGTCCTAACAGTTCTTTTTTTTTCTTCCTAACGGCTTTTCGGCGACAATGCATCCTGCACCACAGAGCCGATGCCGGGGAATCGGCAGATTCAGTTCAAGATACCGGTGGTGACGAACACTATCACTGTGTTAGGCCAAAATTCGGTGGATGCCGGCTGCCACCCACGTGCCGAATTTGGTTCCCTGATAATATGCGTTAATGCCACTTTGCGCCGGCAGGAAACATGATACTGAGAGCGTTTCAAAGACAATCTTCCACTGCAGGGCTACGGAGGTTTAGCGTTATCCCGGAGAACGCGTTATGAAATGCTACCACCATTTCCCCCTCCCCCCACCACCACCACGGAGAGCCGAGAACCATCTCCCACTGAAGGAAGCCATGCGAAGATGCGAAACAACGGGTGTTAACGCTTATACATTGTCGGTGGCGTTGACGTTGGCGCCCATCGCGGCGTTGCGCAGGAGAGAAATCTGGGAAGGTGCAAAGCACGCTTTGATGAACCCGTGTTTTCTACTGGAACATGCCGATCATTGCTAATGCGCAATGAGAGACAGAAGAGTCCGATTGGGGCAGAGAGACTCGCAGCCAACTTTCAGTTAACGCGCACGCTGCGAAATTTTACTCTTACACAACGCACAGGACAAATCTCCCACCGGTACTACGTCTCCTCTACCATCATTACGTCTTATTCTACCACAAGCTCGGATCTGTTTTCCTCTACTCGGATACTGCCTTTCACGTCTCAGCGAAATTATAAAACCGCGGTATCGATAAATTCAGTCATTAACACCAACTTTCCACTACATGTGAGTATACGTTTTCTGCAGCTACGCGCAACACAAGGCACGCAGGCAATGGCAACTTTAACCTTCCGAATTGTAGGAATGTATAGGGCGAATGGTTAATTCAGTTCGCTGCATGGTGCTAAAACTTGGAACATGATTCCTATTGAAGTTAAACTTGCCCGCAATTTTAATTCGAGCTTGCAAAATACATGTTGTCAATCAGTCATGTTGTTGACCACAGTGAAGATCACGTCCATGATTTTTCTTTATGTCTCACCAGGAACATATCTCTCCCTTTCTTGTTTTTTTCTTCTTTGTTCTAATGCAAGTTCGTCTGTTATTTATTCTTCAACGCAGCCTTATGCGAAAATTCTGCACTTTTTTTCGGGTACCACAGCAATTTCGTATTCATTGTAATGTGCGTTTCATTAAATATAAAATACCTTAGAAACTACACAATGATTGAACTTGTATAGATTCATAATCATATCATGTGCTCCTCTGCTCCTGACATGTAAAAATGTTCATGTATTGGATTGGACCAGTGACTAGCCACACAGGCTAATGATGCATATACTTTGTAACAACTTTTGTATTAAGTTCATTGAATGAACACTGATGATTGAACCTTGGAGGTCAGAATCCAGTGCCTGCATATACGGGGTGGCCAGTGAACGGTTGCGCTGCACGAGAGGTGTGAAACTCGCTAGCAGACGCGGCCTGCGTCGATGTTGCGAGTCGACAGAGGGGGAGCATAAAAGAGGAGGAAAAAAGGGGAGGAGACGCGCATGCGCAGTGGGGCGCGGACGCCACCGGATCAAGCTCGCCTACAAGATGCTTCGCATCTAAGAAATGAAAGCGCATAAGTCTGCTACTTCTGTGCTCCGTGTTGAGGTGTGTCCGTTCTATGCAAGTATGTTGCAACGCGATTACCGAATAACACACGCACACACACACAAGCACACACACACGCACATACACAAAGTGCTCCATAATTTTATCTTATGTCATCTTTCAGACCTAAACGACGACACACTCAAGTTTCCCGACATGAGAAGAAGTGCTGCAGTTCAGAGCTTTAAATTGGAAAGTACATAAGTCTGCTACTTCCGACGTTGTCCTCTGTCGAATATAGCATCACTCGACTATAAGAAGTGAAATTATAACTGCGTCTGATTTAACAGCGCCTTCGTGCGTTCACTTTTTTCTGCTCTATTCATGTGAGTGTGCTTTGCTTGTTCCTTGTTTTGCAAGCGGACTTACACCACGGTGCATCGGCTGAAGAGATTATTTGTACGGCCTCCTTCCACCGCCCATAACATTTTGGAACTCTGGCTCAATTAACGTAGCCACTTCCCTACAGCGTTTCACTGTTTTAACGATCGGCACCGCGCGCTACAGTAAAGGTACACGGCTCTCTGTCGTGTGTGCCGCCATATTCCGGACAGCATTCGTCGTTTCGGTGTGTACCAACAGATCGAAGCGGTCTGGCGTTCCAAACGTGGAGGGCTGTAGCTTGTTTTCCGGCTGTTGCTTCGTTGTTGTTGGTGAGGAGCTTCTTGTTCATATTGTTTCTACTTCGCTGCTGTTGTTCAATCGCTTTCTCTTAGTTATGGTGCGGCATTGAACGTTGCGGCGGGCACCCTGTTTCTTTGCATGCCGACTCCCCGACGTCCACCTGGTGCTTATGTAAGTACAACTTTCATTATTTTTTTTCCTTTCGATTTTTGTGTGTTGCTGTTTGCGTGTTTTCTTTCCAGTTATCGTTTATCCTGGCGTTTCTCGTGCCAGTGGTTCGAAATATGTAACCCGTAAGCGATAGGTAAAGATGTTAGTACACCCACAAAATGAAGTAATATACGTGAAATGAACAGCAAGGGAAAAAAACGAATAATGTGAAACAGTAATAACGAAGAGAAGCTTACCATGCTTGGCGTACAGGCCGCGCGTAGTGATGAAAATCCTCGAGATCTGTCGGGGAAAACACATGTAACATCAGTCCGGCTTTCCACAGTATACATCCGAGTCTGAATGTCATCATTGCACCGAAGTGGGCTCCGTTGTAGAACTCATCGCGACGTTGTTCTACAGGCTCGGGATCTCTAATTAAGTTGTTTTAACCAATCAATCAATCAATTGGGATCTCTTGGACGTCGTGCGCGGTACTAACTGACTGATGACCACTTGAACAACGCGGTAGCTGTACCCGTCGTCCATGTAGAATTCAGCACCCGTACGTGTGCTGTGTTTCTGTGGGCTCGTCCTTTTCGCGCCCTTTTTCCCCAGCTAAGAACGTGTACCGTATACCAACTCGCCCAAATCAAAGTCCCGCTCGTAAAATTCAGGTCAGTTTGCACCCCCATTACCACGGTAAACAAACTCACGTCCTCTCCCATTGCATCTGGTTGGTTAAGAGGTTTGCAACTGCTGACGCGTGACAGAAAAAATGCAGCAGCGAGCGAAAGCAATCGCCTTGCGACAAAAGTGACCTTTCGCGACGACATGCCCTATGAGACCTTGCGACGCGATGTTCGCCTTCCAAGCAACAACCTACTGCGTTATGACATCATAGCACCCATGCCACAAAACACAACGTTGCGGTACATCATGAGAAAATGAAATTGATTCTCGGTCTACTAGCAGTTACCACTGTGCGACATTTACTGCCGTTGAGATCGCAGTTATGCAGACGAAATTCGATAGAGGCCCGTGCATACTATGCGGCATCAGTACGCGTCAAAGAACACCAAAGTCAACTTCGTAGTCCAATCATGGGTCCTACGCATAGAACAGCAGATATAGTACAGTGAGATATTGAAACTATTCTGAAGCTGACCACTGCACGGGGTTATTGGGACTGTGGCATTTCATTAAAGCGAAAAAAAGGGGGGATGCCGAAACTTCCACGTAAATACTCGTCCTAATTGTTTGACGATCAGGCATCGGCACATGTTCCGGACACAGGAATCAGATGCGGTACTTGGCGCTTCTGCGAACTTGGGATGCTGACAATGAGAAGCTCGCTGAAGTGGCAGTATAAGCCTTCATTTTTGCCATAAATGCAAATGAGTGCATTTCCGCTCCATGTCGTTGCTTCTACAATATATTTGTGCATATTACTTACCGTATACCTGTCGTAGCGGTAGTTTTTCACGTAGGCTGTCGCGCTAGGACGTGTGCCTCCATGCAAGCACATATACATGCGTGGCTCTGCAGGCGTACGTGCTGCGTCGCTAGCAGAAACCGCTGGCGTGATTAAGTCATGTATATTCACACAAGCCTCGATTCAAAGTTACTCCTTCAATTGACCGAGCTGAGCACAGCACCGCTGCTCGTTTGAAAATGATATCGCTGATACGCTGGGACTCGTTCTACATATAAAGACGGCGCTCCCATCGACTTTCTCGAGTCAAGGGTGAAGCGTTCAGTGAAGGGACGTTTTTTGGAATACGGTGGTGAGCGCCGTCACACAAAGGCAACGTCTCATCCTGGGTAGGTTGCTACACAAAATGTTTTTTATCTTTTTTTTCTTCATTCTTCTGTTTTTGTGCGTGTGGCACGGCGTGGCATGCTGAAGCAGTCACGTGCGCTTCGAATCCGAGCATCATGCGTGCATGTCGTGCACGTCACCGGCGATAAAGGGAGAAAAAGATGCCCGCATAGCGGACGCGATATTTGCCCGAGATGAGTTCTCCTAGCGACGCTTCCATTGAATACGTGTTATTTTTCCAGCTTCTTCCCGCCGCGTCGTTCTCGTAACCATGGTACTCGACAGCTGACCCAAAGATTGCGGAGTATAAGTGTGGCCCCGGCTGCCGCATTTAGACGGAGGGTCCTTCATAAATCATGCCGCGATTTGGGGACGTAAAACTCACACGGATATACTTTATAATTCAAGTTTAGTGCCGCCGTAATCGCGAGCTCAGCTGTGGCAAACGTTTCTCATGAGACTAACGTATCCTCAAGCAGAAGTTTAATAACAAGATATATTCGTGGCTAATGTTTTGTGTCCCAGAACCACATTATTATTTAGAGGACGCGGTAGTGAATGGCTCCCGAATTGGCCGGCTGGTGTTTTTTGGCGTGCACTTGATCTAAGTACACCGGCTTCAAGTATTTAGCCTCACCCAAGTTTGAGGTGAGGTAAATATTTATTCATGGGTAATAATCCGTGAAGCGGTAAATATCAAAAACTTTTCAACTGTAGACGCTTGTCAGCAGTTAATTGACTGAGTTTCACAAAGAACTCTTTGCTTAAGGGCCCATACTTTCACTGATGATGACACAGTCAACTGGACTAGCGCGCGCTATTATCGCCGAATGGGCTTGTTTTCATCGTGACACCTGCCGAGCAAAATGCGTTAAAGGGGCTCCGAAACACTTTTTCAAGTAACCATGCAACGAATTCACTACAATAGCTCATTGCCTCACGAATTCAACACCGCGAAAATACTAAGAATTCGTCCAATGCGAGTGGAGTTACAAAGGTTTGTCGCATGCTGCAATTGCATTACTGCTTCTCTGTTCCCGACGAAAGCGCTGGAAACTAAGCAGGAAGGGGTGGCAAGGCAAAAAAAAAAAGAGAGAACAACCGCACTTCGTGACCCTGAGCACTTTTTTTTCTTCAAATGCACGGCTTTTTCAGTGTGATGTGCGCACGTGGACCAGGAGCAGCATTTGCGGCTATCTCAGTAACTTGATTTTTTGCTCACAACTTAAGGGGGCTGACGCCGGCAGCGGGTTTTCTGCGACACGAGCTCTTTTACGCTAATGCGTATAAAACAAAAAATACGTTACTATCGAGATAGCAGTGCGTCTCGCCGCTTATACGACCCCCTCCTAATCATCAACTTGAAGGCCGTGCTGAAACGCTGCAGCTCGAATTAAGGCTATAGTAAGTCGCATTATGCGCGACAAACGATTTATGGCCGACTCGTTGTGGCCGATTGATGGATGCTAAGCCGATAGTTCAACCTTCAGATATCAGCCCGCAGTCTATCTCTGTCACGATGCCACCGCGCATGCACCCGTCTCCTAGTGAACTGGTATCGAAACACAGCTTTATCTCGGAGGCTTTCACTCTGGAAATGGCAGCTGTCGTGGTCTCCACCCAAAATCCTACCAAACGGCAGAAAGCAGCACAGTATCACGAAAAGGGTGTGTTGCAGTAACTGAGGGGAAGCGCAGAATGGGGGGAGTGGTTTTGTAAGAGATGAAAAGAAGAGAAAAGTGAGCCCCGCAACTGTCTGCAATAGGATGCCTCGATGCGGGCATCGAGGCACTCTAGTCTGCAGCGAAGTGCGACACTTCGGTAGTAGCTCACTAGGGAAATAGGATAAAGACTGATTAAAAGGAATATAGTGAGAAGTAAAGATCAATAAAGAAAGTTTGGGACATGGTCGAAAGAGACCGAGGTCGGGGCACCGATCGGCAAGAGCTATACGGTGTCCAGGAGATCGCGGATGGCGGGCCATCGGCGAGAGCTGCGCTGGCGTCGAAGATAGCGGATGATACAACCATTCAGCACAGAATCCACCAAGTGAGTCTCCTTTTGCAGAAACTGACAGTCTCACATACATTGTTTTCCTAATTGATTCTAGTTTCAAGTACCGCTAGACCTAGCAGAAGTTAAGAATAACCAAACAATTTCTTGTGGTGTGCAGTAACACATTGATTGTCGTCTTTTTAGACTTAATTACATGAACGGGGCACTGTAAGGGTGTCCCGGTGTCTGCAACAAAGTCCTACAATGGACAATAGCGTAAGCCACGTGCAAAAAGGGTTCAATATATCTCGCATCAACGCACATATTGCTTCGTGTATCACCTATACAACAAATTTCCCCAAGACGGTCGCCCGTAAGCATACACTGACCTGAATACCGCTGAGTCTTCACATGCGTCAGTGTCTGTATCAGCAACGCGACACCGAAAATCCAGAACGCTCGCATGATTGCGGGCTTCGTGCGCTTGTTCCTTTACGGGGTCTCCACCGACGCTCAAACCTTCTTACGACTCGATTTGCGAACGCGACTCCGTTTCCCGCGCGCGCCGGGCACTCTCGCCGCTGCTTATTCCGCATGTCCGGGTCGTCAGAAGCGGTCCCAGTTCCGACCGGAAGACAGCGGTCCAATCTGCGAGCCAAACCGGATACGGCACCGGAATCCGCGTATCGGACCAAGCCAGTGCTCGAAGGGCCCATGAGCGTGTGGCGAAGCCCTCCCCACCCTCCCCGTCACCGTTAATTGGCACCGACCAGAACTCTAGCAGCAGCATCTACGGGATGCTTGCGTGGGCAAGACCCTGCTGCTACGCGACCCCTGCTCCTTTTTCTCTTTCTCTTTTTTTTTTTTTATTCTGCCGTTCCATATGCGTTCCGCCGCGAGTGGTATGTGTGTGATCAACCGCGGGACGGGATGGTGACAACATCTTACTCTAACCGAGCTGTGTATTCGGTACGCGGGAATCGCGGAGGACATTGCGCGTATCCGACATGACGTCGGTCCGGGGGCTCATTGTGTTTTCACTGGCGAGATAAGGGACGGCGGCTAAGAGTCATTCAGTTGTGATGGTGGTAGTGGTTACAATGAAGAGGAAAAAGGCACCTAATTTCTGTCTGCCTTCAGGCGACACGGCGCAGTGCCTTATAGGGGTGGGGGGAAGGAGGGATAAAAAGAATAGAAGGAAAGTAGAAGCAGAAGAAGACAGCCAACGAGAGGAAAAAGAAGGAGATAGGAAAGTGGGGATCCGGTCGAAGCAGTCCAAGGGCGGGGTGCCACAATGCGAGAGCTACACGGCATCAGGAGACCGCGGAGGGCAGGAGGTGCGTGCACAGATTGACAGTATAGTTTAGGTGTGAGAGGGTGGGATAGAGAGAGTGGGAAGGAAGGCTTCTAGTTTACACATTATGTTGGCGATAAAGGACTTAGTCACCGACAGAGGGACACAGCACGCGACAAATCTACGCTGTCCGGGATGTTACTTCGTGGTCGATTCCAAGCGTATTACTGTCGTTGAAAGATGGTGATTCCAATGGCTGGTTATCTGGCCCACTATATGGCTGACGTGGCAAGCATGTGGCACTGTTTATCCTTGATTTGCTTCCCTTTCGCATTTCTTTTCTCTCAAATTTCCAAATATATCTTACGGCAATATTTCTGACAACTTAAACTGCACTGGGGACGACAGAGTAGAGTACGATACAGAAAGAACGAAGGATGAACTGCTTCTTCTCGGGTGTCGCGTCCGCGGTGCCATCAAAGTAATGTCTTGCCAACTAACTTCGCGACACACGCTCTTTGAGGTAATGTGTGCGGGTGATCCATCTCGTTTTCAACGCGTCTCTGGTGGGCATCGCCATGATGTCACCTTGCATGTGCGTACGCTAGTACTAAGAAACCAAGTGAAGGCGGGACCCAAGACAAGGAAAGTAAGGCCGTCCTGATTTCATGACGTAGATTATCGGAGAAACAGGTATTGCTGAATCCTGCTGTGCAGTACATTGAGCCTGTGAAAGTGGGTCACTGGCAGCCATGCGAGCCGTTCGGATGCGACAAAATGGCGGATGCGAAATTTTGTAGGAATTTGTAGGAAATTTTGTAGGAATGTCTAAAACGGCAACTAATCGTCCCTTATTGATCATCGCTGTGTTTGAACCGTTATCAAGGGTACAAACGGTGTCTATATTTGAGGTATTGAAACATTCCTTTGTTTTAGAATGCACAACATTTCAATGATGATGATGTTTGATGTTTTGTGGCACAAGGACCATTTCACGGCCAAAGAGCACCGGTTCATCTTACTAAAAATATGGGCAATGATTGTGATAAGCGGCTGTATAAGGGCCATAAATATCTCGCGGTAAGGCGGGTAAAGACATACAAGTAATAAATCGTGACCATGCCATGAAAGGTGTGTGTGGTGTGAATAGATGACAAAAGTTGGTGATAATAAAAAAACGACGGTGGACATGTATGGCACTAGAACAAGTGCCTCACTCGTTCATACCCTTGCGTACAACGGCCGTGAGGCAAGTGCTTTCTTGTGTAGCCACCGCAGCAAAAACCTCTCTGGAGAGGTGCTACGGAATGCCTGGGTATATGATATGAAAACTATGAATTTCTTTTAAAAACGTTAACAATGATTTATGACTAAAAAGCGGTTCCCTACCGACGGACATTGCAGGTTGTAAAGGTATATGCTGTCGGTAGTGTAATGGAAAATGTTGTTTTCTTAGAGTTTCTAACTGTTTGCACCGGACTAACATGTGAAGGACTGTCAATGCTTCACCACATCTGTCACACAATAGTGGATCGCCACCGGACAAAAGATATGTGTGTGTCGTGTATGTGTGTCCTATCCTGAGCCTCGTTAGTATTACCTCTGTATGACGCGATTTTGATACTAGCAGCGAATGACCAAGGTGTGACTGAATAATGTGTAGTTTGTTTTGTGTGTGTCTAGCCCACTTGCTCTGCCAGTAGTTCCTGAGGTTTCGTTTCAGAGATGGCTTAAGATCAAGGGCTGTAAGGGATGGGGGACTACTCGGTCTCTTGTGGTAGCGTGGTGTAACCGGGTGGAGGGGTGGAGGAAACGAACGCTGACAAGAAGGGGATACGAAAAACAAACAGGTTCATGGCACTATTTACACATATTTACAGCAAAGAAAGGTTAGGGGTTTCCCAAACCACGAGCGTGGTGGTTGAACGTTACATAGTTCAGAGCGACGTCCAGCACTCTGCGGCGTCGTTTTAAGCCCTGTCGGGCTCCTCCTCTCCGAGTGGAACACCAATCACACGCACACAACAGGTGAGGGGGATGAGCATGCACGGTCCACGTGAACGTCCATTATTGAGTCGTGATCACTGCACTGCAAGGTGGCGCCAGTGGGGCTCTTCCTCGTCGTGTGTGTGCCGCTAGTCGAGATGTCCCAAGATCCTGACAGCATACATCAAAGGGTCTGCCGCACAGCTCGCCTAATTAGCGGGGTGATTTGTGGTGGCCGCGGTGGTCTCTTCCAGGAAGATGCTGTCTTTGTTGTCCTCTCTCGAACGGTTAACGGCGTCGTGGCGACACGACGTCTCATCCTCCGGCTAGCAGGGACAATGCCTGACAAGCATAGGCAGCCGGCCGGTCGGCTACTTGATTGAGGATTAAAAGAGCGCCGCTCCCCCGTCAGCTCTGGCGCCGGTCACAACAGCTTCCCCATCGCCAGATGAGTCGCCGAGGGCATCAGTCATCGCTTCTGCTTGAAGAGACGACGAAAGGGTCCGTAGCTGAAAGTCAGGAACTCGCCTTCGCTTGCCACATGGTCTGGGTAATTGCTCAAATCTTCGACAGCATCTGGCAGACTGGGCGCCGAAGGGATTGAGAGCCTCCCCAGTAGACCGGCTTACGCACAATGGCGTCTGCCCAGACGAATTTCCAGGCCAAACTTAACAGGGCCGGGATCGATATGGGTGTAGGGGGCAGTGCTTTTGTGGACGGATACAGCGAGCTGATCCACCCTGACGTTGCCTTGGATCTCATGGTGCCCTGGCACCCAGCACACTACAACATAGTGTTTGAGTGTGCATAAAATGGAGTAAAGTGAGACAAGGACTGGGTTTTTTTGTTTTTGAAGAGTGTGCAGAGCAGTTACCACACTGAAGGAGCCTGTATAAATTACTGCTTTTGGTATTTCTAATTGCTTGATGTGTTTCGCCGCCAAAAGTATCGCATAAGCTTCCGCTGTGAAGATACTTGTGCCTGGTTGTAGAGGGCCGGCATCGGAAGAGGATGGGCCAACAGCAGCGTAGGACACAGAGGAGTTAGAGTTGGAGGCATCTGTAAAGAACTCAGGACGTGTGTATTTGTGTTGAAGTTCCAGGAAGTATGCTCGAATATGGACAATAGGCGCATGTTTTGTAATTTCTAGAAAATACTCATCGCAGTCTATAGCCTGCCACTGCCACGGTGGCGGGTATGCTACAGAAGCCATTAAACTGTGTTCAAGTTACACTCCAATTACCTCAGCTAGACCCTTCCTCAGCTAGACCCTCAGCTAGAGCCCTCATCGAATGCCTGTTTCGAAACAGAATGGAGCTCGACAAATCATTAATAGTAGAGTCTGAGGAGTGATTCTTGTCTGCTTTCACCTTAAGGAAATAAACAAAGGACATGTAAGTTCTCTGCAGATGAAGCGACCACTCATTTGACTCAACAAAAAGGCTTTCTACGGAGCTGGTGCGAAAAGCACCCATAGAAAGGCGGATGCCCAAATGGTGCACGGGGTCCAGATCTTCAAAGCGCTTTGAGTCACAGACTGATAAAAAATGGCCCCATAATCTAAGTGGGTGCGAATGAGGCTTCCATACAGATTCATGAGTCATTGCCTGTCACTACCCCACGTAGTACGTGACAACACTTTTAAAACATTCATGGCTTTTAAACATTTTGTTTTTAAATACTTGATGTGCGGTACGAAGGTCAACTTGTTGTCCAAGATTAAGCCTGAGAATTTATGCTCCACATTAACAGACAGACGTTGACCATTGAGTTCAATGTCGGGTTCTGAGTGCATGCCTCTCTTTCAGGAGAACAAGACACGCGTGCTTTTTTGTGGGTTCAGTCGGAATCCGATTTCCTCTGCCCATTTGGAGACCTTGTTTAAACCTAACTGAACCTGCCGCTCACACATTGCCGGATTGCAAGATCTAAAGCCAAGCTGCACGTCATCGACATATGTACAATAAAACATTGCGAGGGATGGACAAGCGCAAGGAATTCATTTTGATGAGAAAAAGTGTGCAGCTAAGTACACCACGTTGTGGCACGCCTGTTTCCTGGACAAATGTTTGGGAAAGAACCGTGCCCACTCGGATACGGAATGTCCGGTTTGACAGGTAACTTTCGATTATGTGAAACATTCTTCCGCGCACGCTAAGGTGGGGCAGATCTCTTAGAATTCCAAAATGTCATGTTGTATCCTAAGCCTTTTCGATATCGAGGAACACAGAGAGAAAATATTGTTTATGGACGAAGGCGTCTCTGATCTGTGCCTCGATACGAACAAGGTGCTCTGTGGTGGATCTACTCTCTCGAAACCCGCACTGAAATGGGTCGAGCAAATTGTTTTTTCAAGGAAATGTACAAGTTGGCAGTTTATCATTTTTTCGAAGACTTTGCACAAGCAGCTTGTAAGTGCAATAGCCCTATAACTCGAAGCTAAAGAAGGGTCCTTGCCCTCTTTAACAATGGGAATAATAATAGCCTCTTTCCAGGAAGTAGGGATAGTGCCAGAAAACCAGATAGCATTGTACAAAGAAAGTAAGATTTTTCGTGTTTCGATTGGTAGGTTTTTTAACATTTCATACACCACGCGGTCAGGACCTGTGGCAGAAGTACTGCAGGAGTTTAGAGATGTTCGGAGTTCAGCTAGACTGAAAGCTTGGTTATATGCCTTGTATCTAGTGCTTTTGAGTTCGAGTTTCTGCTTTTCTATTCTTGTTCTGTATTTTTGAAAAGTGTCAGTATAGTGGGCCAAGCTGGACACCTGTTCGAAGTGTGCACCGAGGAAGTTTACCTGATTTTCCAAGGTATCACCCTGAGTGTTTACGAGTGGAAGTGTGTGTACTTGTTTTCCTGCTATCCTACCGACCATGTTCCAGACTTTAGCCTCCTGTGTGTATGAATTGATCCATTACAAAAACTTCTGCCAGCTTTCTCTTCTGGCCTGCCGACGTGTTCTCCTACCTTGAGACTTTATTTTCTTGAAAGTGTCAAGATTTTCGGCTGTCGGTGAGTTCCGAAGCAACCTCCATGCTCTGTTTTGCTGTTTGCGCGCGTTTCGGCATTCAGAGTTCCACCATGGCGCATGTGCACGCCGTTCTCCAGGGTGTCCATTTGTTTGTGGGATGCATTTTGTTGCAGCATCAATCAAAAACGCAGTGAAGTAGTTGACAGCAACATCAATGTTCAAAGTACATATGTCACTCCAACCTAGACGAGCGATGGTATAAAACTGTTCCCAGTCGGCTCTGTTTATGAGCCATTTGGGAACACGTGGTGGACACTCAGTTGCTGTAGTTGTGCTCAAAACTACGGGGAAGTGGTCACTTCCGTACAGATTACTGATGACTTTCCACTTGAGTGGAGAGGCAAAAAAGATGGAGATACTATGATTAGGTCTATAAAGGAGTAGGTGTTATTAGCGAGATTATAATAGGTTGGTTCTTTTATTTTCACGAGACACGCGCTCGACGAGAGAAGGAACTGTTCAATCAGTCGACCTCGCGCGTCGCACCGAGAGTCATGCCATAGCCTGCTATGCGCATTAAAGTCTCCAAGGAGAACATAAGGCTCCGAAAGTTCATCAATTAAAGAGTGTAAATCACGTTTTTGCAGCCGATAGCTAGGAGGGAATGTAAATAGTGCAGATTGTGATCACGTGTTTCCAATGCTCATAACAGAGCCGACTGGGAACAGCTTTATACCATCGCTCGTCTAGGTTGGAGTGACATATGTACTTTGAACATTGATGTTGCTGTCAACTACTTCACAGCATTCTTGATTGATGCTGCAACAAAATGCATCCCACAAACAAATGGACACCCTGGAGAATGGCGTGCACATGCGCCATGGTGGAACTCTGAATGCCGAAACACGCGCAAACAGCAAAACAGAGCATGGAGGTTGCTTCGGAACTCACCGCCGACAGCCGAAAATCTTGACACCTTCAAAAAAAAAGTCTCAAGGCAGGAGAATGCGTCGGCAGGCCAGAAGAGAAAGCTGGCAGAAGTTTTTGTCAGGGATCAATTCATACACACAGGAAGCTAAAGTCTGGAACATGGTGGGCATGATAGCAGGAAAACAAGTACACACGCTCCCACTCGTAGACACTCAGGGTGATGCCTTGGAAGATCAGGCAAACTTCCTCGGTGCACACTTCGAACAGGTGTCCAGCTTGGCCCACTATACTGACACTTTTCAAAAATACAGAACAAGAATAGAAAAGCAGAAACTCGAACTCAAAAGCACTAGATACAGGCATATAACCAAGCTTTCAGTCTAGCTGAACTCCGAACATCTCTAAACTCCTGCAGTACTTCTGCACAGGTCCTGACCGCGTGGTGTATGAAATGTTAAAAAACCTACCAATCGAAACACGAAAAAATCTTACTTTCTTTGTACAATGCTATCTGGTTTTCTGGCACTATCCCTACTTCCTGGAAAGCTAATATTCCCATTGTTAAAGAGGGCAAGGACCCTTCTTTAGTTCGGTTATAGGCTATTGCACTTACAGCTGCTTGTGCAAAGTCTTCGAAAAAATGATAAACTGCCAACTTGTACATTTTCCTTGAAAAAACCAATTTGCTCGACCCATTTCAGTGCGGGTTTCGAGAGAGTAGATCCCACCACAAGCACCTTGTTCGTATCGAGGCACAGATCCGGATGATTGTCATGACATCATCACGGTCCTTTTGAAATAACGTATTTACGAAGCAAATTTGTGTGTTTTTGAATATTAAGGTGCGTCTCTTGTGTACACACAGCACTTTTAGTGACGTGTTCGTTGTAAAGTTCTTGGAGTCCATCAAGGTTTGCTGAGAGGCCCCGGACGTTCCATTGTCTAATTTGAGTTTCATGGTGACATGTAACATCATGCTGTGTGCTATTGAAAGCGAGTGGCTGTTAGGACAGGAGATTGAGTTCACGTAACAGGGCCATCACCAAGCCCTGTTATCTGCTTTTTTGATTTCTTGGCGCGCTCCAAGGAGCCACGCCGCTCTTTCGGCACCAAGGGTACCGACGTATCCATTGCCTCCTCGGAGGTACTGGATGCCCGCACGTGCGGATATTAGTTCAAATGTTGGGCCTCGCCTGGTGAGGTAAGGCCTTGAGACCTGAGGACTCTGGAGTCTCCGGTCTCTGTTGGGGAATAGGCGGTGTAGCCTGGACTACAGCCGCCTTGGGGGCAGATGCCACAGCCGCCGGTTCGGTATGCGCGGGCCGAAGGAGTGGCGAGGGCTGGTGCAGCGGTGCCCCCTGACGCGCCGCATCAGCGTAATGATTGATTGATATGTGGAGTTTAACGTCCCAAAACCACCATATGATTATGAGAGACGCCGTAGTGGAGGGCTCCGGAAATTTCGACCAACTGGGGTTCTTTAACGTGCACCCAAGTCTGAGCACACGGGCCTACAACATTTCCGCCTCCATCGGAAATGCAGCCGCCGCAGCCGGGATTCGAACCCGCGACCTGCGGGTCAGTAGCCGAGTACCTTAGCCACTAGACCACCGTGGCGGGGCGCCGCATCAGCGTATGTAGGTCCATAGAATGGTGCGACTCTTCGCCGTGCTTCCTTAAATGAAATGTTCTTCACCTTCAATGTAATCATTTCTTTTTCTTTTTTCCAGTACGTGCAGGAGCGTGAATACGCGGCATGGTTTCCTTCGCAGTTTATACAGTGTGGCGGTTGTTTGCTGTTCTCAAACACGTGACCTAGGACTCCACATTGTGCACAAGTCTGGCAACCATGACAGGTTTTAGAGCCATGGCTATACTTCTGGTATTGGAAGAAACGACGAGGGTTTGTATGTACGGCCTGATAGATATTTTCGTGTACCCTGTTTGAATAGATTCTGGTAATTTACTGGATGCAAACATGAGTATTAAGTGTTTCGTCGGTGTTTCGTTATTGTCTATTCTGATGATAATTCTCTGTACATTAGTGACATTTTGGCTCTTCCACCCCTCCAAAAATTCAGTTTTGGTCAGGTTAAGTAAGTCGGCGTCAGATACCACTCCGCGAGTTATGTTCATAGATCTGTGTGGTGTTACGGTGATCGGAACGTCACCAAACGTTGAGAGGCTGTGTAGCTTTACACATTGTTCTTTGTCCCGAATTTCGAGGAGAAGGTCTCCGCTAGCCATTTTGGTTACTTTGTATCCAGCCCCGAGAGTTTCAGTAAGACACCTGGCAACTACGAATGGTGATACGGTCCTGGCTTGCTTTCCAGTTTTCTCGCAGTGAATGACGTGGAAGTGGAGAAATGTTTTTTTTTTGCTGGTTGAAAAAATTTATGTCATCGGTGCGTACCCGCTTTAAGCCGGTGCGATCAGACAGTCGGGGGAACGCTCCATGCATGCCTGTTTTATTTTTGTTCAGCAACGTTGGCGGCCACCCACCACGGAGCCTAACGAGGGGACGCTACAAGTTTGCGGATGCTGAAACCTGCTGACGCCAGCCGTACAACGCCACTATAACCCAATGCACCTAGGTCAAGGTAGGCTATTTGCACAGGGTTAACCCTAGCTGCCAGGAAGTTTGAAAGTAAACGGAAGAGACTAGAAGACAGGACAGATAAAAAGTGAGAGATAAAGACGAAGATGGAGGGAGAGAGAGATAGGAACAGGCGACTGCCGATTTCACCTGGGTAAGTCAGCCCAGGGGTGCTGTCTATATGAAGCCGGAGCGAAAGGGGTGTGTTGTCCCTACCGGGGGGCCTTAAAGGTCCAATCACCCAGCGTCGGCTCAACCCTCAGAATCCCCTTTTCCCCGGACACGACAAAGCCACGCACGGCTAGGCGTGGGAGGGAGCCAAACTCCCGCCCGATCTAAAGGGTACAGCCATATCCATCCATCCATGCATCCATTATTATTTTCAACGAGACAGAATTCACTTCGATTGGCGGCTAGGTCATGAGGTGGGTTGGCGACTTGCAGGACACGCAGTGGCATTTTTGGGGGGCAAGCGAGCCCTTCGGGGTGCAGGATAGCTAGTAACGAGGAAAACAACCAGGGAGACTCTTCGACAGGTGTTATGGACAGATACGATTCTAAAGTGGCACCAATGTCTAAGATAGGTAGAGTCCGGGGCGTAAATAGACGTAGCCACGAGCGCCGAGCCAATTCAGACATAGGGTATATTAACATGCAGGGTGGTAGGAACAGGCTGAAGTGGGAAGAGATAGAACAGCTAAGGGAAGAGAGGCCGATGGTATACGGTTTTGTAGAAACACATCTCAGGGACATGGAACAACCTCCGAACAATCCGGACTACGCGTGGGAATATTGTAATAGAACAGAAGGCAGCAGAAAGGCGGGGGGGTGGCATTGGGGCATTTCTTCATAAAAGTACAGACTGGCAGTGGGTCAAGCAGGAGTGCAAGGAACATTTATGGCTAAAAGGGAAAGTGGCAGGTCAAATGACACTCCTTGGTTTCGTGTACTTGTGGACGGGAGCAAAGGCCAGAGAGGAAAACCAGGCAATGGTAGAGTGTATATCCAAGGACACTCAGGAGTTAGGAAGAGAGTGCGAGATTATTATACTAGAAGACATGAATGCGCACATAGAAGATATGGATGGGTATACCGACCCGACAGGCAAAATGATCATGGATATGTGTGAGAGGCTTGATTTGATCATTTGCAACAGTACCGAGAAGTGTGAAGGGCAAATAACATGGAAGGTAGGAAGGCTGCAGTCGACGATAGATTATGCACTGATGTCACATAGGATGTATGATAAGCTCAGGGGAATGCACATAGATTAAGGTGGCTCCAGAAGTCTGGGTAGTGATCACAAATGTATCAAGCTAAGTTTTGGAAGAGCAGTGAAAGAGGGAAGGACACAAGATGAGCAACTACAGGAAAATTTTTATTCAGAAAGGCAAACTGAAATAGCCACTAAACAAATTGAGAAAGTAATCACGGAGGATAATAAGACAGTGTGGACATACACGAATCTAATTAGACTCTTTAGGCTAGAGCTTGCTAAGACGCGTAACAAGTCACCCCGGAAAAGAAGACACAAACCCAAAAGTTGGTGGGATGAGGAAGTTAAGAGAGCCATTGCAAAACGTCAGGAAGCCTCTAGGGAACACAGACATGCTAAGCAGCGGGGTGAACCGACAGATGATGTTGAAAGAAAATGGGAAACCTTTCTAAGCTGTAGAAGGGCTGCATTCCTTCTGATCAATGAAAAGATTAGAAGAAAGGCAGCTCAGTGGCTGGCAGAAGTACATAAAGATGGAAAGGCAGCTGCGAAATTTTGGAACCATCTAAACTCCCTAAGAAATGAGACGAGCCTAGAGCAGAGTTTTATAACTACAGCCCAAGGTGCCAGGCTAGAAGGGGACGAAGCTATTGAATATATAAGAAGAAGGGTGACAGAAAATATTCAACAAAGAAGTACTTTATGCACCACAATAGAAAAGGACGAATCAAGTGGTGCAATGGCTCCATTTTCACAACGAGAGTGGGAAAGGGCTGAGAAAAGGGTTCCTAGTAGTACATCAACAGGACCAGATGGTATTCCAATTAGGCTGATAAAGACATTAGGTCCGAAGTCTAAGCAGGCTTTGAGAGAGGCAGTGAGCAAAATAATAATCGATGGTGAAGTTCCCGATGGATGGAAACTTAGCAGGATGAGCATGGTCTATAAAGGAAAGGGGGACAAAGCTGACATAAACAACTACCGTCCTATAACAGTGACATCAGTGGTCTACAGGCTGGGGATGCAGATTATAAAGGAAAGACTGCAGGCATGGATAGAAGATGAGGGGGTGCTGGGGGAACTGCATAATGGGTTTCGGAAACACAGGAGGTTGGAAGACAATCTGTTCTCACTGACGCAGTGCATCGAAATAGCAGAAAAGGAACACAGGCCCCTGTGGCTAGCATTCTTGGATATCAAGGGAGCTTACGATAGCGTGGTTCAAGAGGAATTGTGGGGAATACTGGACACACTAGGCGTGGAACATGTAGTCACTAATCTTTTAAAATGTATCTATAAAGGTAACAAGGTAGTTATAAAGTGGAAAAAACAGGTATCCAAGCCTGCAGAGGTAAAACGGGGGCTTAGGCAGGGGTGCCCCGTGTCACCCTCATTATTCATGATGTACCTACAAGGATTAGAGGCAAAATTAGAAGGAAGTGGGCTGGGCTTCAACCTCTCTTTACTCAAACAAGGAAAACTTATTGATCAGGCACTACCAGCATTAATGTACGCAGATGATATAGTGCTAATGGCCAACAACAAGGAAGATTTGTAGAGATTGATGGACATCTGCGGTAATGAGGGATATAGGTTAGATTTTAGATTCAGTAAGGAAAAATCAGCAGTCATGATTTTCATTTACAACGAAGGTAGTGAGCTTAGGATACAGGAGGTCACGCTTGATATAACAGATAAATACAAATATCTGGGCGTATGGATAAGCAATGGGACCGAGTACCTGAGAGAACACGAAATATACATGACGACTAAAGGTAACAGGAATGCAGCAGTGATAAAAAATAGGGCAATGTGGAATTACAATAGGTATGATGTTGTGAAAGGAATATGGAAAGGGGTCATGGTTCCTGGGCTGACGTTCGGCAATGTGGTCTTGTGCATGAGGTGAGAAGTTCAAGCAAGGTTAGAAATTAAGCAACGTGGAATAGGTAGGCTTGCTTTCGGAGCTCACGGGAATACACCAAATCAGGGAGTACAACGTGATATGGGATGGACATCATTTGAGGGCAGGGAAGCTAGCAGCAAGATAAAAGTTGAGAAGCGATTGAGAGAAATGAAGGAGGAGCGTTGGGCTAGGAAGGTTTTCAGCTACTTGTACATGAAGAATGTCGATACAAAATGGAGGAAGCGAACCAGGAAGCTGACTGGTAAATACTTAGAAAACAGCAGGCGGCCAAACCAAAAAGAACTGTCGGTTAAGAAAGAAGTGAAGAAACGGATACTGACATGTTGAAATGGGCATGAGTAAGAAGGCTGCACTAGAGATCTTAAGCAGGGAAAATTGGCGAAAAGCGAGTGGCTGTTTAGACAGGGAATTTGAGTTCACGTAACAGGGCCGTCACCAAGCCCTGTTATCTGATTTTTTGATTTCTTGGCGCGCTCCAAGGAGCCATGCCGCTCTTTCGGCACCAAGAGTACCGGCGTATCCATTGCCTCCTCGGAGGCACTGGATGCCCGCACGTGCGGGCTATTAGTTCGAATGTTGGGCCTCGCCTGCGGAGGTAAGGCCTTGAGACCTGAGGACTCTGGAGTCTCCGGTCTCTGTTGGGGACTAGGCGGTGTAGCCTGGACTACAGCCGCCGGTTCGGTATGCGCGGGCAGAAGGAGTGGCGAGGGCTGGTGCAGCGGTGCCCCCTGACGCGCCGCATCAGCGTATGTAGGTTCATAGAATGGTGCGACTCTTCGCCGTGTTTCCTTAAATGAAATGTTCTCCTTCACCTTCAATGTAATTATTTCTTTTTCTTTTTTCCAGTACGTGCAGGAGCGTGAATACGTGGCATGGCTTCCTTCGCAGTTTACACAGTGTGGCGGTTGTTTGCTGTTCTCAGACACGTGGCCTAGGACTCCACATTGTGCACAAGTCTGGCGACCATGTTAGAGCCATGGCAATACTTCTGGCATTGGAAGCCACGACGAGGGTTTGGAATGTACGGCCTGATAGATGTCTTCGTGTACCCTGTTTGAATAGATTCTGGTAATTTACTGGATGCAAACATGAGTATTAAGTGTTTCGTCGGTGTTTCGTTATTATCTATTCTGATGATAATTCTCTGTACATTAGTGACATTTTGGCTCTTCCACCCTTTCAAAAATTCAGTTTCGGTCAGGTTAAGTAAGTCGGCGTCAGATACCACTCCGCGAGTTATGTTAATGAATCTGTGTGGTGTTACGGTGATCGGAACGTCACCAAACGTTGAGAGGCTGTCTACCTTTACAAATTGTTCTTTGTCCCGAATTTCGATAAGGTCTCCGCTAGCCATTTTGGTTACTTTGTATCCAGCCCCGAGAGTTTCAGTAAGACACCTGGCAACTACGAATGGTAATACGGTCTTGGCTTGATTTCCAGTTTTCTCGCAGTGAATGACGTGGAAGTGGGAAAATGTCTTTTTTTTTTTTTTGGCTGGTTGAAAAAATTTATGTCATCGGTGCCTACCCTCTTTAAGCCGGTACGATCAGACAGTCGGGGGAACGCTCCATGCATGCTTGTCTTATTTTAGTTCAGCAGCGTTGGCGGCCACCCACCACGGAGCCCAACAAGGGGACGCTACGAGTTTGCGGATGCTGAAACCTGCAGACGCCAGCCGTACAACGCCACTATAACCCAATGCGCCTAGGCCAAGGTAGGCTATTCGCACAGGGTTAACCCTAGCCGCCAGGAAGTTCGGAAGTAAACGGAAGAGACTAGAGGACAGGACAGATAAAAAGTGAGAGATAAAGACGGAGATGTAGGGAGAGAGAGAGATAGGAAAAGGCGACTGCCGATTTCACCTGGGTGGGTCAGCCTAGAGGTGCTGTCTACGTGAAGCTGGGGCGAAAGGGGTGTGTTGCCTCTACCAGGGGGCTTTAAAGGTCCAATCACCCAGTGTCGGCTCAACCCTCAGGATCCCTTTTTCCCCGGACACGGCAAAGCCACGCACGGCTAGGCGTGGGAGGGAGCCATACTCCCCCGTTAGCAGCACAACATTTCAAGCACGTATTAATTTGTCAACAGCTTCCACGTAACTCGTGTTTTACTCACACAATTCCTGCCGTAGAGACGTTCAAACTTGTCGTTCAGACAAGAAACATCCTTCTCAGATCAGTTTTAGTTCAGATAAGCTTGGACCATCTGTGGATCTTTAAAGTGCACCAAAATATAAGTACACCAGGTTGTTTTTAGAATATGTCCTGTTTCGCACGTGGCCACCGTGGCTAAGGATCACATCCTTGGTGTCTGTCTTAGTAGAGCAGCAAATTAGTCACGAAGATACCAGCGCTATGGGCGTCGGCAAGGGGAGCAAGAGGGCGCTTGCCCCACTCAAGCCACCCCAGCACTTGCCCCCCCCCCACCCGCTCAAGCTATACGTCAGCGCTCTCCCCATGCCCCAGCCCCGATGCAACACGAGCTTGCAACCCCCCCACCCCTCCCACTCAAGACAAAATATTGTCCATAAGCCGAGCGTGCACAGCGCTTATGCATGGTGATGGGGCGGAGTGGGATGTTTGCAAGGACGAAGTAGTGGGCAGTTGGCAAAAGTGGAACGAAAGGTGATCACGTACATACATACAAGGGATGGACAGACCCACGCCTTCAAGAGCTTTTTTCCTAGAAAGAAATGAAGAGGACGAGCGCTGTACTCACAAGTAACGTTTTCGTTATTGAAAGAAGGCCCTTTTTGTGCAGTCTTTTGAGGTTATCTGCTCATCTCGCTGACATCATATCGATGCCATTCGGTTTTCACCTCCAGTGATCATATTTGTGTGACGATGTTGGCTGTATATAAAGGGCTTTTTTTGTCATAAAGGCTTCAGTTGTGACTCGTTAGTACAGCTCATATCTTATCTTCAACTCGTATTTTGTAATTCTACTAGCGATACCCTTTTACACCAGCATAAACTCAGTTATATGGGGTTTAACGTCCCCAAACCAACATATGATTATAAGAGATGCCGTAGTGGAGGGCTACGGAACTTTCGACCACCTGGGACTCTTTAATGTGCAGCCAAATCTGAGCACACGGGCCGACAGCGTTTTCGCCTCCATCGAAAATGCAGCCGCCACAGCCGGGATTCGATCCCGCGACCTGTGGGTCAGCAGCCGAGTACCTTGGCCACCAGACCACCGCGGTGGGGCGCCAGCATGAACCCAAACGAACACACCCGCATATTCGTTTTTCCTGCTTCCTATCTTTTTTTACTATAAAGGATAGTTTTTTATCTTTAAAGGCCAACTCCGGCAATTTTTCGAGGTCAGTGGATCTCAATAAAATTCACTGGGTACGTTCATTTGAACATTTGCACCTTTAATGCCAAATTTCAGGCTTGAGAGCTTCGCTGATTCTTTTCAAATGAATTTTATAGCTTGCCTCGAAACGCTCACTACGCTTGCCAGAACTAATGGCAACATTGTGTGTGTGACGTTAAGTTTTGCCAGGTGGAAGTGACGAGCTGATGTGCCACTGCGGCGTCTGCTTGTCTGCTATGGATTGTGTGGGTTTGGCTGGCGCTTCTTTGGTCGAGCGTGTGATTTCCTTTTCCGTGTTGGTGGGCGTGTGATAGGTTCCAAGTGGTGTTGCGTTGTGAGCCGCACCCGACTCACCATATATTTGCATAACAGCGTAAGCGTATTAGCCGATCGCCGCGGACGGCGTGGACTGGTAGTGCCATCTGGTGGGCATTATGTGCCATCAGGCAGGTTCCGGCAGTGTAAGGCAGATCTTTACGTCACACGTAGAGGTGGACTTGGTTTGGCTTAGGTTTCGGTATTGCGGTTTTTCGGCCATCGAAAATTATTTTCAAACTTTTTGAGTGTTTTAGTTATCAGGCATGTGAGAAGAGTGTCAAAGGAACATCAAAGCACCATTATCCTGACATGGTCAAAAAATCGCCGGAGTTGGCTTTTGAAAAAGCCACGAGTTTTACGCATCGCCAAAGAAACGTGCCTCGGTTGCATAGAAATGAGCGTTGCTTAGTTGTTGAATAAACTTGATTTGGCCCATAACTACGACTCTGTAGTTCTTTAGGAGCAGAATAAAGTTTGTTGACCGGCCAACCGACCAACCGACCAACCGACCGACTGGCCAACGGTTGTTGCTGGGTCCGGGGCTCGGCTGCCAGAGATCTACCGTTCGAGGAACATCTCAAATTCTCACGATCTTCACACACTGGAGTCCGTGAACAAAGTTCAAAGCATTTCAGTTTGATTTTAAAGTTTCCGGCGCCCAACATCTGGAAGCTGTACCCACCGGAATGGACATTGTCGTGGCAAGTCAGCAAGATTGAATGGGTTCGCCAAATATGCGTACTGTGTGCCACCAAAATCGCTGTTGGAGTCGTTGTGCGGCAGTTCAGTCATCATTGTTTGCGCGCACATATATAACAAGCAAATGACGACAGAGCTGCTGTTATCACGCCACCAGGTCTCTTAGGCCTACGTCACACTTTGCCCATACGCCAATTTCATACCACCACCTCAATTCGCAACGAAAAGCTTTTTTCTTTTTTTTTACGACATAGGTGTCAAGGAAAAATGCTACTGAAAAACGGCCATTTATTTAATTTACATAATTTCTTGCTTTAACTTTCTCACTCAAGTTTGCTTTCCCTATTTTTATGACGAAAAACATCGATGTAGTCACTAAATTCAGATCAGCTTCAAACCTCTTTTAAATAGCACAACGTGGCTAATGAAAACTGGAAGATCCTTAAGCTTTGATCACTTTTAAGAGTTGAACGCGATAGCGATATCGTGTCCCTCGTGCGTGCTGACTTCAAAATGGCTTGTGTCAGTGAAGCTTTCACATACAGCTGGATTCTGTGTAATGGACAGCATTGGTCAAATGTGCGCGTGAAACGTTTTCGATCTTGCTGTGTACCTACTACATGGCCTCAAGAGAAAAGGCGCAGTAACGTTTCTGCATTTTGTAGTGGGTGGCCCGCTGTAAACCGTGAATCATGATGATCACGTGTTCTGGGGCTCGATCGCAATGTACACGCTTGTATATGCCACGCATTATTACTAGGACATCACACGTTTCATTTTGAAGCGTCTGTACAGGACGTGTGTGTGTTTATAAAGCATATAATTCACTTTAACCGCATTCCCAAACAGAGGAAGTTATTTTCCGCTTTATATCCAAGCAGACACGTGGCTCACTAGTAAACACCGGCTTGCCACGCAAATGACCCGGGTTCGAACCTCACTTAGACCCGTAAGCACTGAGCGCAAATGAATGACACGGGATTATGAACGACAAACACCCACCATGTGTTCTGCACTCAAATATTTATTTAATCTTGAGATTACAACTAGCCTACCTAGCTATCAAGTGGCTCGCTCAACGTAGATACTTTTTCCCATGGGGCTCTGCGCACCCGCGACACGTTCTGGGATTGCTATAAAAAGGTCTTTTGTCTTTCTATCGAAGCTTCCTGGTCTGTAGGTGAATATATATGGATAAACACTGCACGGTGAAGGTATACACGGCAAGCATGAACTTTGGACGTTTTCCTGCACACTGTGAAGAAAAATCGCTCCTGTTTTCAAAGAGCAACAACCACGCAGAACACCTACGTGGACAAGCTTGTCCATGCTGAGCACTCCTGATGAGATTTCAGTTTGATAGCTTCAATCCCGAGTTTTTAAATGGCAAAGATTGTACGACTTTCAGTCGTCGAATTGTCAAAATTAACCTTTTGAAAGACCTTCTAGTAGAAAAATGCGCAATCGCTCGCCAACGTCTGTCATCAAGCCGCGTAACGTATAACCTTTTCGGAGCCGTGGGAAAATCTCTAGGCTCAATAAAAAGACGCTGAACCCATAAAAGAGACAAAAAAGCTATTATAGTTTTAGCATCGCTGGATGTCACATTGAGCCATAAAGTGCGACGTGGGACACCCTGAAGCATAGAGCGCTCCACGCTCGCCGCGTTGACTGCGAGAGGTGCTGGCCGAGATTCTTTGGAATCGCACGTAAAGAAACACCCAAATAAGTGTACGAGGAAAGCGTCTTATTTCTACACTACAGTTAAAAAAAAAAGAACTGCAAGAATTATCCCCAAAACTTTCCTTGCCTTCGTCCTGTTAATTGTCTTCTTCAGGTTTGGTCAACAATTAAACGTGTCCCTAGAACCGTAGAAATTCCTACAATTCACTGTAAAGAACTCTGGCGCACAGATCGTTTCGCCACCATGGGAATTATGACAGTACGCCCACTCGCCTGGTCTTCGTGCTTGCCTGCTTTATATATATTTTATTTATTTATTTAATTATTTATTTATTTATTTATTTATTTATTTATTTATTTATCAGAGTACCATTAGCGCCAAAAAGCATTACAGAGGGCGGGGGGGGGGGGAGGTTAGCAATGCATAATTGATAATAAATACATCATCATCATCAGCAGCAGCCTGACTACGTCCACTGCAGGACAAAGGCCTCTCCCATGTTCCGCCAGTTAACCCGGTCCTGTGCTTGCTGCTGCCAATTTATACCCGCAAACTTCTTAATATCATCTGCCCACCTAACCTTCTGTCTCCCCCTAACCCGCTTCCCTTCTCTGGGAATCCAGTTAGTTCCCCTAATGACCAGCGGTTATCCTGTCTACGCGCTACATCCCCGGCCCATGTCCATTTTCTCTTCTTTATTTCAACTATGATATCCTTAACCCCCGTTTGTCCCCTAATCCACTCTGCTCTCTTCTTGTCTCTTAAGGTTACACCTACCATTTTTCTTTCCATTGCTCACTGCGTCATCCTCAATTTAAGCTGAACCCTCTTTGTAAGTCTCCAGGTTTCTGCTCCTTAGCTAAGTACCGGCAAGATACAGCTGTTGTATACCTTCCTCTTGAGGGATAGTGGCAATCTACCTGTCACAATTTGAGAGTGCTTGCCGAATGTGCTCCACCCCATTCTTATTCTTCTAGTTACTTCAATCTCGTGGTTCGGCTCTGCGGTTATTACCTGCCCTAAGTAGACATAGTCTTTTACAACTTGAAGTGCACTATTACCTATCTCGAAGCGCTGCTCCTTTCCGAGGTTGTTGTACATTACTTTCGTTTTCTGCAGATTAATTTTGAGACCCACCTTTCTGCTCTCCTTGTCTAACTCCGTAATCATGAGTTGCAATTCGTCCCCTGAGTTACTCAGCAATGCAATGTCATCGGCGAAGCGCGGGTTACTAAGGTATTCTCCATTAACTCTTATCCCTAACTGTTCCCATTCTAGGCTTCTGAAAACCTCCTGTAAGCACGCGGTAAATAGCATTGGGGAGATTGTGTCCCCCTGCCTTACACCCTTCTTGATTGGTATTCTGTTGCTTTCTTTATGAAGCACTATGGTAACAGTTGATCCCCTGTAGATTTCTTCCAAAATGTTTATATATACTTCATCTACGCCCTGATTCCGCAGTGTCTGCATGACGGCTGATATTTCTACTGAATCAAACGCCTTCTCGTTATTTATGAAGGCTATGTATAGTGGTTGGTTATACTCTGAGCATTTCTCTATTACCTGATTGATAATATGAATGTGGTCAATTGTTGAGTAGCCTATTAGAAATCCTGCTTGTTCCTTTGGTTGATTGAATTCTAATGTTTTCTTTACTCTGTTAGCAATTACCTTTGTAAATAGCTTGTATACTACAGAGAGCAAGCTGATCGGCCTGTAATTCTTCAAGTCCTTGTCATCTCCTTTCTTATGCATTAAGATGATGTTAGCGTTCTTCCAAGTCTCTGGTACCCTTCCCGTTAGGAGACACCTCGTAACAGGGTGGCTAGTTTTTCTAACATAATCTGTCCTCCATCTTTCAGCAGATCTGATGTTACCTGATCCTCACCAGCGGCTTTGCCTCTTTGCATGCTCTCCAAAGTTTTTCTGACTTCTTCTATCATTACTGGTGAGGTGTCATCTGGGTTACTGCTAGTTCTTATAGTATTAAGGTCGTGGTTGTCTCGGCTACTGTACAGATTTCTGTAAAACGCCTCCGCTTTTTTAACTATCCTATCCATATTGAAAGCTATTTTGCCTTCTTTGTCCCTTAGTGCATACATCCGACTTTTGCCTATCCCCAGTTTCCTCTTCACTGTTTTGACGCTTCCTCCGTTTTTCAGAGCGTGTTCAATTCTCTCCATGTTATACCTTCTTACATCGCATTCTTTACGTCTATTAATCAACTTCGAAAGCTCTGCCAGTTCTATTTTGTCTGTTGTACTTGACACTTTCATGACTTGACGCTTCTTAATTAGGTTCTTCGTTTCTTGGAAAAGCTTTCCAGTGTCCTGTCTAACTACCCTGCCTCCAACTTCCACTGCACACTCCGTAATGATACTCGTCAGATTATCATTCATTGTATCTACGCTAAGGTTGGTTTCCTCACTAAGAGCCGAGTACCTGTTCTGCAGCGACACTCTGAATTCCTGTACTTTCCCTCTCAGTGCTAGCTCATTGATTGGCTTCTTGCGTATGAGTTTCTGTCGTTCCTTCTTCAAGTCTAGGCGAATTTGAGACCGTACCATTCTATGGTCACTGCATCGTACCTTGCCAACCACTTCCACATCCTGCACGATTCCTGGGTGTGCACTCATTATAAAGTCTCTTTCGTTCTTATTTTCGCCATTAGTGCTCCTCCATGTCCACTTGCGGTTTTCTCGTTTTCGGTAGAAAGTATTCACAATCCGCAAATTATTGCGTTCAGCGAATTCTACTAGTAGCTCTCCTCTGGCGTTTCTAGTGCCGATGACATAATCTCCTACTGCCTGGTCTCCAGCCTGGTTTTTCCCTACATTTGCATTAAAGTCTCCCATCACTATAGTATTCTGTGTTTTTACCTTACTCATTGCCGATTTCATGTCTTCATAGAAGCTTTCAACTCAAGCGTGATCATGGCTGGATGTAGGCGCGTAAGCCTGTACTACCTTCATCTTGTATCTTTTATTCAGTTTAATTACAATACCTACCACCCTTTCATTATTGCTATAGTATTCCTCTATGATGCCAGCTATGGTTCTGTGAATTAAGAACCCCACTCCCAGTTCTCTTTTATCTGCCAAGCCCCGATAGCAAAGGACGTGCCCATTCTGTAGCACAGTATAGGCCTCATCTGTCCTCCTAACCTCACTGAGCCCTATTATATCCCATTTAACACCCTCTAGCTTCTCGAATAGTACAGCTAGACTTCCCTCACTAGACTTCCTACTAGACTAGACTTCCCTCACTTTTAACATTCTTCAACAACTCCTGGCTCAGCGGCAGTGTTCCCCGAGAATGGAAAATAAGTCGACTAATACCACTTTTGAAATCGGGAAAATCACCATTGGACTTGACAGCGTATCACCCTATTGCCCTCGCAAGCTGCCTCGGAAAAGTGATGGAAAGAATGGTTCTATTTCGTCTCGAGTGGTACTTGGAACGATACACCAAATACCCTTCTTGCATGGCAGGCTTTCGTCGGGGCCGCTCCTCCATTGACTGTGTCCTTGACTTATTGACATTTGTTCAACAAGAAAAAAGTCGCAAGCGCATATCAGTGGCACTCTTTCTTGACGTGAAGGGTGCATATGATAATGTAGCTCACGATGCCATCCTCACTTCTCTCGCAGCAATGGGCATTGGTGGACGAATGTTTCAATGGATAAAAGATTATATAACTGGCAGGAGTTTCTTTGTACAAACATATGAAGGTACAACTGTCCAACATTACACCTACTGCGGAGTACCTCAGGCAGGTGTTTTAAGCCCCACATTGTTCAATGTGGCCGTCATTAGTATGGTGAAGGTTCTGCCAAAGTCGGTGTGCCTATCCATATACGCCGATGATATTTGCCTCTGGAGTGCTGCAGTTACTCGCCCTCAGGTGCGTGCAGGAATACAGCGCGCAGCAACCCTCACACAACAGCCTACCTTCGGAAACAAGGCCTAAATGTGTCAACTGTGAAGTGCGCGATGATGGCGTTTACACGCAAACCAATGACGCCATATCCTGTTTACATCAATGGGCAGAGTGTCAAATATGCACGGACGTATCGTTTTCTGGGCATAATAATCGACAGAAGTCTTTCGTGGAGCCCACATTGTGCGTACTTGAAGAAGAGACTGCTATCTATTGTGCATATCATGAAATTCTTGTGCGGTAAAGCATGGGGAACTTCTGTGGCCTCCATGCTACAGCTGTACAGGGCCCTATTTCTGGGTCTATTGCGCTACAGCTTGCCGGTACTGACTAACACTTGCAAATCGAATACTCATTCATTGGAGAGTTTGCAGGGTCAGGCACTGCGTATCTGCCTAGGACTGCCCCGATGCGCTTCTACTTATGCCACAATCATGCTTGCCAAAGACCATCCGGTCAGGACATATATAGTTGTGGATTGCCTCAGAGCGCACATTCGACATGCTAGCCGTGTCCCCGACCACCACTTGGCCCTTCTATCTTCCGGAAGACCACGTGCTACGTTTTCAGACGTCATAGCCAAGCACCTAAACAGCATTCTATAAGGGTATACGCCAGCTGCCAGAACGGCATGTCCTTTGTGGTGCCTCGACCAGCCGCAAGTACGTCTAGAAATTCCGGGAATCAAAAAGAAAAGCAGTCACTCCGGAGTAGCATTGAAGCAAGCAACATTGCTATTATTACATGAGTTGTACTTAGACCGAATGCAGATATACACTGATGGGTCCGTCTCGTCCAGCAGCTCATCAGGTGCCGCTGTAATTCCGGCTGTAGAAATAACAATCAAGTTCAAGTTGTCGCATATGACTACATCTATGGCATCAGAGCTTGCTGATATAAGGGCTGCTTTACAATATCTCGTTCAAGAACGTCCAGGAAAATGGGTCATATTCTGTGATTCGAAGGCAGCGCTTCAGAGTTTGCAGTCTGCCATGCGTAGGAGGAGTCATGAACAATTGGTACAAGAAATAAGACATTGCCATCATGAGGCTCTAGCACGAGGGCATGATACTATATATCAATGGCTACCTGCACATATCGGTATTACCGGAAATCAATTAGCTGATGATGCAGCCCGCTCAGCCCATGAAGAAACCCGTGTAGTCCCGATTCCTCTATCAAGGAATGATGCAGCAAGACAACTTTACCTGCTGGCTCGAGATCTCACACGCACGTTCTGGTCGTTTACCAGCTTCTAAAGGTGTCCATTTTATGAACTGGATCCTTCGCTCAAGCTAAAGCTACCATCACAACTTTCCCGCTCCGATGCGACACTGTTATGCCGCCTTTGGTTGGGTGTTGCATTTACAAAGGTGTACTCCTTTCGCATTGGTATGGCAGACACTCCTACATGCGACTACTGTGGAGCTGAAGAGACCATCGAACACGTCCTGTGCAGCTGCGCTTGCTACGACACACAGCGATGCCAGCTCCGGATGGTTTTGAATTGACTTGACCCCGGACCATTTTGTGTGCAGAAGATACTACGACCTTGGGCATCTGCCTCAGTTGCGCAGAAAGCAACTAAAGCACTGCTACTTTACCTAAAGTCAACAAACCTGAGCGACCGCCTGTAGACTGTGTGTGCTCCCCGAGTGTGCTCGTGATTGTGTGTACCTTCTCATCTTTCTGCAACCTCTTTTTTCCGCTTTATCCCTTCCCCAGTGCAGGGTAGCAAACCGGATGTGCGTCTGGTTAACCTCCCTGCCTTTCCTTGCATTTATTCTCTCTCTCTCTCCCTCACTAGATAAGCTCCTAGCGTTAAACGTTGCCAAGTTCAGGTTCCAATGGCGGCCTGTCCGGATCCAGAGATTCTTAGCACCCTCTGCTGCGTTGCAGATCTGACCGCCGCCGTGGTCAGTTGCTTCGCAGCTGCTGGGGACTGAGGGCCGTGAGTAATTTGACGTATGCATGTGGGAGGTAGTAGCCAGATACTGCACCAGGGTGGCCAATCCTTCTCTGGTGAGGGAGTGCGTTCCCGGCGGTGGTTACCGGTGAGGCCGCGTCCCTGGCCTCTTAATGCAGTTCCATCAACACGCGGATTTTTTTTTAACCGGTTGGGAACTGCGCGGCACCGGGATTTGGACCACGGACCTCTTGCATGCGAGGCGGATGCTCTAACCACTACGCCATCGCCGCACCCCATAATAAATACATACTTACAGGTTTTGTTACACAACAGAAAAAAAAGATAACGATGTATCAAGAATTGAACTCCACACTCAAGAATTATTGATGACAACAAAATTAAAGGGCACGTAACATTATAAAGAAAAGTACAAGGCAGAGTTAGTGATGACGATGGCAATATCATCAGTAAGACGATTCCATTGTCAAATTGTGCGTGGAAAAAATGTGTTCCTAAACGACTCAGATGACTTCATTGCAAAATTGTGCGGGGAAAAAATGTTTTCCTAAACCACTCAGTTGTGAATTTGTATTCCGTAACTTTGTTTGAATGGTCAAGTCGTGTTCAGGTGTATTTCGGTCAAAACGTGTACTTATCTCCACCTATACCTGTTTTAGAATGAAATATGCTATGAAACATTTTTCATCTTAACTTTTTCCCCCACATTTCCAGAGTTTCCCACCCTAAACTCACTTTTGCAAGGGATATGTTGAATTACCATCTATAATTATTGAGAAAAAGACCTTACGGCTAAGCTTTGTACCCTCTTTAGTACCTTGATGTCCTGTTTTAACCATGGAGGCCACGCTGTACAAGCGGGCTTGATTATAGGCCGGACGTTCATTTGATACAGTAGTTGTTTTGTTTCTATCTGGAAAAGTTTAGCGTTCATATACGCTGAAAGCCCTACATTTCACCGGCTTTAGCTGTTATATATCGGATATGACAAGCCCAACGTAACCTTTCTGTTAATATTACTCCAAAATACTTAAATTATCTCACTGACATAATATGGTTGCCATTTAGCTTATCATTAAACTCGTAATTTAACTGCTTTTTTGTAAGTTACGTTTTTACCGTCTTATCAAAATTTATGCGCATTTCTCAAACGTCGCACCAATTAAACAACCTGTCCAAGTCGTCTCGCAATCAAGTACAGTTGCTCGGACCATGAATTTTTCTGTATAACACGCCGTAATCTGCGACTAATCGCACAAAAGACGAGAGACCATCACCGATATCCTTTAAAGAACTAAAGAAACAAAGGGCCAAAAACAGAACTTCGCACAACTCCAGATGGCGCTCGAACTTCGTGAGGGCTTGTGTTGTTAACAATAACCCTCTGATTACGTGCACTTAGGTAACATTTTATCCGAGTAATAACTGATATGTTTATGTCATACCATCCTAGTTTTTCAACCAACCGGGAGTGGGGAACGAGATCGAAAGTTTTTTTGAAATCTATGAAGACCACGTCTATTACCAGTCCGTTATCAAGAGCGCTTGATATTTCGTGTACCATGCAGTTCTGTTAACTGCGTCACACAAGAGTACCGGCTACGGAAACAATGTTGTTGTGGTATCGGTAATGAGTGCGCATTCAGGTGGGTCCTGATGTTGGTGAACAGGACATGTTCAAATAATTTACACACAACACTGGTGAGCGAAACCGGTCTGTAATCCTGAAAGTCGTTGCGAGGACCCGACTTGCGCACAGGAACCACATTTGCCATTTTCCAATCGTTGGACAATACACCTTCATCCAGTGATCTTTTTTTTTTTTGAAATAAAATACTCGAATACCTAGAGACTGATCGGGCGCATAAGGAAAGCAGTTGGCCCCGCCGCCGTGGTCTACTGGCTAAGGTACTTGGCTGCTGTCCCGCAGGGCGCGGGTTCAAATCCCGGCTGCGGCGGCTGCATTTCCGATGGAGGCGGAAATGTTGTAGGCCCGTGTGCTCAGATTTGGGTGCACGTTAAAGAACCCCAGGTGGTCTAAATTTCCGGAGCCCTCCACTACGGCGTCTCTCATAATCATATAGTGGTTTTGGGACGTTGAACCCCACATATCAATCAATCAAGGAAAGCAGTTGGGGTGACAAGTCATCTGGTCCTGCTGCCTTTGCCTTATCTAAATCGTCCAGTAGTAATTCAATACCATGCTGAGAAAAATGATGTCATCTATTCGTACTGGGCATAATTTATCATAGCGCGATACTAGCGTATCATCCCTGGTATCGCAGCACGCCAACATTGAGCCAAAAAAAAATGAGGTAAAGCACTTCACCTTAGCGTGGCTATCGTGAACAATAGTACCATCGTGCAGCAAGGAAGGTACAGCTATCTTGTCTTTTTTTATTGGTTTTGATAACACTCCGAAATTCTTTAGGCCGATCTTTGGGCTTTGTATAAAAAGTAGAAAGAAATATATCTTCAGCTTGTTTTACCGCAGTCTTCATATCCACTGTCACGCGGTTCAACTTGTCTATTGTTGAAGGTGATGCGTGCGCCGCATAAGCAGCACGGGCACGTTTCCTGCACGTAGTGACCATGCTGATTTCCTTAGTACGCCACGGCTTTTTTTTTTTTTTTTTTTTTGCTGCGGCAAGTCGTCATTGTCCACGATGGCACGTATTGCCCACGCAGACCCGACAACTTCTCTTTAAATATTTTCCGCAGCTCATGTACAGTTTGGGTTTCAGCCAACGTTTGAAATACGCCGTAATAATCGTAAGGTACTTCAGAGATGGCGCTTGTGTCGGCTTATGAATAATTACACATCAACCTGCGGCCACTACTTGGCGCTTTTTGCATTTGTATATTTGTTTCACGTACCGCAACACTGTGACCATTGCTGTGTTTCGATTTTGTTTCAAATAAATAACAAACGAACCATTGTGAACTTCGTGACGTGATTTAAATTGATGAGCCTGAAAAGGTGAGGTGGCGAAGTGCCACTGCTGAATATTTACAGAGTATTGTTTCGTAACAAGCAGTTTCAAGCAACTCGAAGCCAAGCGAATCTAAATGTGCGAAGATTAGACCAGTTTGTGTAATATTTATCATTTCCATGCTGGCTGGAACGCCGTATACGTCGCAGCCTCCCGTATATAGACACTAGCGCCAGAGTTCTCTAGTGTCTTTATAGCAACCCTAAGCCTAGAACCGCCCCGCCGCGGTGGTCTAGTGGCTAAGGTTGCTGACCCGCGGATTGCTGGATTGAATCCCGGCTGCGGCGGCTGCATTTCCGATGGAGGCGGAAATGCTGTAGTGCGTGTGCTAAGATTGGGGTGCATGTTAAAGAACACCAGGTGGTCAAAATTTCCGCAGCCCTCCACTACGGCATCCTTCATAATAATATGGTGGTTTTGGGACGTTAAACCCCACATATCATCATCATCATCATTCCTAAGCCTAGAACCGTTGCCCATTTTTGTTATTAAACAGAGGCAGAATGTATATGAAAATAAAGAAACGAAATAAAGAAATAAAGAAAGAAGATAACAGACAAGGAGGCAATGCATCCACGTGCGTTGAAAAAAAATAACTTTAGTTAAGCACTAGGCCGGATATATTAGCAGTCTACTAACCCTCTAATGCGCGTCAGGTGAAGACACGAAAAGGAAAAAAAAACGCCAAACACGTCAGATATCGTACATGTAATCATTATTCAATCTGGTAAGCCGCTTTTTTTCAGTTGATTTTGCATCTCCGGGCGCTGGAGATAAATGAAGCACTTTACACGTTCTACGTGTATGAGTTTTTTTTTTTTTTTTTGAAAAACTAGATGAGCCACAAAAATTCTTTCCTGCTGTTTCGGAAATGGCAACAAGAGATATAAAAAGAAAAGTGGCTATTTTTAGCGATGTTGCTACGCCAAGGCAGGAACGTTAGCCTGTTCTAACTTCTTAAACACGGCGCTGTAGAAAGGGGGCTAAGGGTGCAATGAAAAATTAGTAGTTAGCACGCCAACTACTCTGATGGTATTGAGTGCCGCCTGTTGGGATCATCAAGCATAATTAAAATAAAATAGCTGCTATTATCTATTTTTGGAGTTGCCCGGTCGGGACACTGTCACGCGCATAATTGCTATCAGTTTCTTAGTTGAACACAAAAGCAGTACGTGCGGAAAGCTGGTTTCCTCCTCTGCAAGAAGTAGCGCCGCAAGAGCTACCACCAAGTTTGCAGTAGCCCAGTAAAAGAAAAAGTGTACAGCGCGAAAAAAAAAAAACAGATAAGCATGTGCGCCCCAGACGCCAATAATAAGCGGTCCATTGTCGTATTCGGGACGATTTGCCGTTTTTCCTGACTCTCTTCTTTTAAATGTTTCTCACGTCAGCTTCCGTACTGAGATAACACAGCTGACGCATTTCCTGTGGGCTCGCTGCGCTTAAATTAGGTATAAACGGGGCCATAATTTTAAATGATTATATCGAAATACGTAGGTTTTCTTTCGCGAGTTTTTTTTTTTTTCAAGTTGGCGTGCCATAAATTATCACGTCTTACTTGTCGATATAAACAGTGGCTCACAAATTAACAAATAAGAGTTAATTACAAGGTTCTATTAACTACTCACTTCATTGTAGCTTTGGTAGCGGCAACGTTTTTCCGGCTTGACGTAAACTACGTTTGTAAATACTGCTGGGGCGTGACTGTCATAGAATTTTAATCAAAGTTCTGTATTTTCCTTTAGAAAAATTAAACACCCGTTGTAGTGAAGCGACCCGCCATATGGCGATGTGATGGAATTATGAGTAGGTTCCAAATAAAATAAAATTATTAATAACAGAATAGCTATGACGTAACCGCAAAACAATACTACTTAAGCTAACAATGTTCGAACGCCTTTTGACTGCAGCTCGAAACAGTTTTGAACATCGTTCAGTAGCAATGATACCAGAAACATGGCTTCACAACACTTGCTATAGTTGACAGTTTGCTTTGATCAGTAGCCAAGGTGATGTCGAAATATGCGCTAAAGCACAGTGGCAATACAACTTCACACCGAAACTCTTAAAATGCATATGCAAGGGCATTGTGCAACGTAGTGGCCTACGCAGCGAAGTTGGTGCGGTCAGATTTTGATTCCCGCTTTCGAAATAAATAGTTCCATGCTTCGTAAGATTTCGCAACAGGCGCAATAATTCCCTTGCGAGCATTTGTGGGTGAGACCAGAACGGTATTTAAGCAATATGTCTTACCTGTAGTATTCTTCCAAATCAAAGAGAAGCCCGTTCAGTCGCGCTTTACACCACCAATGCAAGAGTTGAAATGGCGTCTACGTTGCCATGATGTTTCGTCCAGACAGAGAGAAAGAGGGGGGGGGGGGGGGGAACGCTTATTGTCAGGGTGATAACAGATGGTGACACGAGCGACGACACGACGACAGTAGCCACTCGCCAGAAAAAAAAAAACGCTTCGTCATTGCGCTGCCCGTGCCAGTAACAATGGTGACGGGGTCCTGTCACTTTAGAATCTACGCCGCATGGCGATATCAAGCCATCCATTGCCAATGGGGAGATGACAGAAGGGAAAGAATATGAAGAACCTGTTGTTGGGCTAGTTGGTAGCTCATTTAAAAAAAAGTATAATTGGAGTGCAAACACGTGGCACGTTCACACTTGCACACACAGGCACCAGCGCCATACGTGTTTGGTGTCAGGGTGTGTGCATGTGTTATTGTGCCATGTGAATATACATATTGTTATTAAGCATGAATATGCTTCTGTTTGTCAGTGTGCGTGAGGACCTTGGATACTTTCTTCTCCGGCATAGTGCAGCCATCACCGCTAAAAGCACACAGAGACTTTCAAACAGCTACAAAAAAGGACAACTATGTCTATCTAGCGGAAAACATACCATGCCTTTCCAGAGGCGTTTATCAAGCAAGCAGCAAACGCTAGATAATGTGCTGCCATCTGTGAGGCATTGTGAGACTCTTTATGGCCTCTCAAACGGCGAGCGTGCGGCGTGTATCTCGGAGGCCATGCGACTCTTGCTTTAGATCAAAAGCCTGTATGTACTCTTCGCGCGCACTTGCTGATATAATATACTGTGTGCGTGCGTGCGTGTTCGTGTGTGTGTCTGTGTGTATAACAAAACACATGGTATAACTATCAGTTAAAGCGCACAAATAAACAGAAAATAAAAGAGGACAAGCGCAGAAGCGCTTGTCCTCTCTTCCTTTTTGTTTATTCGTGCGCTTTAACTGATAGTTATACCATGCATATCCAACTAGCCCAACTTTCGATTCTGTAACAAAACACACATTAACAAGTATGCACTTAGCGGTTCAAGGGCGAACTAGGGGCCGGATTTTGCTATCGCGTTCAACTCTCACAGGCGAAGCTTAAGGGTCCCCAATTTTCGGTTCATAAAACCCTTTTTCGAGAGAAAAGGGTGTCATTTCTAACTGATTTTGTCAATTACTTCTCGATTTGAGGCCACGCGCTTCGCTGTAACTTTTCACTTGCGTGCTCTCAGGAACTTCAACTACCGATCATGCTGAAAGCTGACCACGTTGTAAACACTGACAATGCCAAGAAAGTGTTGCAGGGACACTTGTAAGAGTTATATTGGATGCGTATGATATCAGAGCGTACGATTACTTTAGATGAGGGGTGATTAACTGCCAAGATAATTGATGAAAATTAATTTATTCAGTTCATAGAAATAGCAGGCTTCGCTTCAGAGCTCTTGGCATCGTTGCGACAACTGGCGGAGCAGATCTCATCCATCTGAAACAGGATTTAAACATACTCTATTTTTTTCCAACTTGGTTTTATTGCTAACACTGCATTTTGGGATTTGTGTTTGGGACTATCGTCTGCCGCGATGGTAACACGAAAGGCTTCGGTGGTCGGCTTCTAACCCGAAAACAGCGGCATCGGTCCCAGCCGCAGTGATGCCATTTCGGTGGAGGTGAAAATGTAGGCCGAAGAATAACTGATGGTCGAAACTTCCGGAGCCCTTTACGGCGGCTTGCTTCATAGACTCATGGTAATGTCGTAGTTCTGGCACGTAAAACGCATGATAACGTTGTTATCTTCTGGCAATTCCATTTTGATACTCGCTATTTTGGTGCACCGCGGACACCCTAAAGCCTCCTGGATGCAACGACGCGAGATCACCAGGTGGTTCACTCATACTCAATGGTTAAACGCAGAAAAAAATTCCGGCAGAGACCTATACCCACAGCCCACGGGATACGTTTGATTGCATGCACACTGCTGATATCTTGTACACTGTTTATGTTAATATACCATTTTGCAATATATTCGAAATTCATTTTCATAGCTTTCTTGCCAAGTCTAGAGAAATCATCACAATGGCATTTGTTTTTCTGAGGAATTCTTGATTTATATTTTGATTGATTGATTGATTGATTGAGTGATACGTGGAGTTTAACGTCCCAAAACCATGTCCCAAAACTATGTCGATTTATATTTTGCGTGCCATTGGAGTATCCAGACAGGCGTTTTTGCTCCTGCACCTCTACTCCTAGCAACTTTTTTTTTTAATTTCGCACGTATATACACGCACATATGCAAGCGATAGAAACGCACATGGATACAGCAAGACAAAACTCCTAACACCAGTCCTCATCTACACTGAAAATGATTATCGGCGACGCCCTAGTTTCGTACCTTACCGTTGCCCTATACATCTTTTCACGGGAGGGAAAAAAACACCGCCACTATGGGCTGTGCGCGGGAGTACAAAGGCTAAGGGCGCAGCCTGTTCGGTGTAGTTTAAGTGGTCACGCCAATACGCGCAGCCCAAAGAGGACCATGGCGGTGCCCAGGGAGACGTTTTTGAAAAGGTCTATATTATTCAGGCCCGGTTCATCATTTTAGTGCCTAGTGCACAAAAAGAGTCGGTAACTTGCACAACGTTGGAGGTAACTCAGATGGTGCTGTAAAGTAACCCGTCCACGTGTTATAATAGTTAGGTTTAAATCATATTTCGGCCAACCAAAATACCGGCGAGATATGGCGAGAATAAGGTAAATCTATGAAGACGGCGAGGCTTCACGGCAGCATGCTTACAGACACTCCCGAACAAAGTTTCGCACCTAAAGGCAAAAGAAGAAAACAACCAAAAAAGCAACGCAGCGTCCATTTCGACACAGTGTGCCTTTCTGAAAGCTCGGGGAGGAGGTCAAGGCAATCAGAGTTCAAAGAGCCCGGCGCTTGCTCCGGACAAACAACTTCTGAAGCACTTGCGACAGCATCACCCACCAGGCTCGAATCGCGACGCTCGAAGCGCTAGAGTCGTCACATGATGTCGTCTCTTTCCATCCTGTTGACACATGCTGTACTTCCTGCTGTCGCTTTTCATTTTTTTTTTCCGAAACGGTGGCGGGACAGCGATTAGTTCTAAAGGGGACAAGAACGGCGTAAAGCCGCTTCTAAAGTCGACGGCCAGTGCTGAGCAGCGTGCTGCGCCTGTAAAAAGCTTAAGTTGTCTCTTTTGCCTTTTATGTCCGCGTCGAACCGACAGCTAAATTCGTGCAGTATACCAGAAGGATGCCCGTATAGCTTCTTCATTCGAACCTCCGTGGTGACCGTGCGTTTATGGAGCTCGCCTACACACCTGTTGTTGCATGGTCGAATCCGGGCAGCATTTAGTTTGAGGCGAACATCTCCGAGGTCCATGCACTTAAGTTTAGGAGCATGCACCTTGAAAAACCGCAGGTGGTCAGCATTGCCAGTGCCCTCCACGACGGCATCTCCGATGATTGTATCGCGCTTTCCAAGACGTAAAACCCGTATATTCGTTCCCTTCTTCATTTTCTTAGTGTTAATTTCTAGACATTTTTTAGGAAGCTTATAAGACAACTTGGAGAAAACTTCTTTGTTCTTTTATACAAATGAAAAGGTTAAAAAAATTGATTGCAGTCATTGCGAGAAAGCATGAAATTTAGGTTTTCATTCAAATATTTCTCTATGTACGCACATAGAGAAATAACATACTTGGTGTTGGAAATGTAAACGTTTGATTTTGTTGTTAGTTTTCTTGTATAATCTACTGGCTGTATAACATAGTTGCAGTTCATAATAGTTGCTTTCCAGTGTTTAATAGTGTTCTAGTGTCTTGTCTATGTATTCTTCTTTAACATTGTTCGTCAGTGCCTGCTCCCCTCTGCAATGCTGTAAAGCCCGGAGGGTTTAATAAATAAATAAATAAATAAATAAATAAATAAATAAGCGTAACAAGGTTCTTGCGCAATGCTCTTGAAATGTTCTTGTGCAATGCGCGTAAGCACTATAACCTCTTGTGCAATGCTCTTACATCGTCTTTCGGACTTTGCTTTCAGACAGAACCAACAGTGTCTGCAGGTACTACTGCTTCACCGGGGTTTGTTCACAAGAACTGAAACATTCGTCATTCGGAGCAGCCACCTTCCCGTACATTTCGTATAGTAAACGCTCAGCAATCGAACGCACGACCTTGAATAAAGCGCCACAGTAGGGAGTTTTCACCCGTCCGACCTTTAAAATCGACCGATGGGGGAGCTGGGACATGGAAATGCTTTTTGAAGTTTTAAGCAGAAACATCATAAGCCGAAAAGGAAATGTGCAATAAAAGGAGTCAACGTGCCGATTTCGAGAGATGCCCTATAAGCGCACTCTGCTAAAAAAAAAATCACAATATGAACACGCGTCCAGCACAGCGGCATGTCTGAAATATAAGTGTAGCATAGCTGTAATAAAGGTTCACCAAAGACAGAACTACAATTACTGATAACTATGGCACCAGGTCTGCTAAAACACAGTACGCCGTCATGTTTTGCAATGCCGACGCTACATGGCGCACTTACCTTGGACCCAAAAACATGTAGAAATGACACTCAGTACCTCCCAAAATAGACTGCTCATTGTTACCGCGTAAAGAGGTAAAGGTGGCGGAGCGGGGAGGGAGATGACTTACTTAATTTTTCTTGATACTTTGCATGCGACAAATATGCATACGCATATACTGCTGCTCATTATCGAATACGTCATGCATCACTTGATGAATATCATTTTTTCCATGATGTTGTACCAGTGCTCCGAAGTTCCTTGTATGTGACTTTCAGATTTTTTTTGTACTATGCTGTTTTTTACAGTGTTTACAACTGTGTAAAATCCGCTGCATGTGCTGCTCTCTGTACGTCCCCAGGTCCCGTCAAGATGTTTGCACAGCTTTTGGCCTGGGAGACCCCCAACAAATCTGTTGGAAATACAGTGGATTCTGTTTCTGAAGTAGTAGCCCGCAAGAGACTTGACTACCGTCAGTTGTACCAGAATTCGCTTTTCCTTTTTCTCTAGAAGTGGAATATATAGCCTAATCATAACCTTTCAAGGGGCCTCCGGTTCAGCCGAAGGTGTAGAATGTGCAAGTATGTGTTTTGTGCCTTTCGACGCCCATTAGCGGCCTCAAACAGACCAATTTGCTTCAATACTTACGGTGCTTTTAAGCACTATCCCACAGTGAAATACGTACAGGCTGTGACTTTGGCGCCGGGGCATGAGGGCGTGACAGGGAACCTGCGCGCGGATGAGGCGGCTCGAGGCTTCACAAATCACCGAGCCACTCAAGCCAATGCAAGTGATGACCCTACACCCGTGGACCCTTGCTTGGCAACAATTTTAAAGTACTATAGAGAAAATAGGCAGCTGTATCCACGTCCTCACAGCAAGCTCAGCGCAGCGGAGGCAACAGCGCTAAGAAAAATACAAACTAACACTTACATAAATCTGCACAATCTTCACCTGATCTACCCCACGGCGTACAGAGATATGTGCCCGTGGTGTGCAGCCACCCCAACACTCTTTCACATCACGTGGGAGTGTGCAGAGCACGACGAAGAGCACGACACCACTGGCACGTGGGAGGAATGGGAGGCGCTGCTGTCTAGCCCAGCCCTAGTGGATCAGCTGCGACTGATCCCAAGAGCTGAACGGATGGCTCGCGCCAGTGGGGCCCTGGAATAGGGGCACCACCCTGCCGGACAGACTTCGCTCTCCACCCCGTATATTCTTCGGGGCACTGGAGTTCAAGCCTGTCTGGAATATGTATATAATAAAGTTTTCTACTACTACTACTACTACTCATTCGGCAGAGGTATAGAGTACGAAATGATTACTGCTAGTTCACCGTGCAGATATTAACGCCTGGTTTTGAGCGTGCGAATGCAATTTCTCTCTATTCACGTTGTATACAGTACCTAAGAGTAGCGCACAATAAACGAACATTCAAGTTAACTTTCAAGAGAAACGTTGGAGCTGCTTCCCAGCTCACCCTCGACCAAACAACTTGTTATGTGACGATGCCATCACGCGACGTCCGAGTGGTGTCATGGTGAAGTCACGAGTTATCGCATTCTTGGCGTCATGATGGCTTCATGCGACGAGGAGGAAAAAGGAATAAACTTTATTACAAGAAACGAGCAGGTCTAGGTGGCAGGGCCTGGGCCTCCCATAAGGGGACGTCAAGGGCCTGCTTCCACACCACCTCACGGGCTTGCTGGGTCACCCAGAGAATTTTTTTATCACAAGCGTTGACGTCAACGACCACTTTCGCAATTGATCCCCCGGGGCATATAATTCTTCTGTCCTGAAACATCAAGTATCTACAGGAAACACGTTAGACAACTTCCTATGCAGCTTATGGTCCTCTTGACTGCCATCCGATGTATAACACCATGATTGTGGGTGATCAAGTTCGATGGTAGGATAGCAGCCACCAGTCCGTAATTTACCACGTTTCCAGTGATACGAATCCGATTCAAACCGAGGTGGTATTGAATTTCACGGCTTCTCGAAGAAGCGGTCAAATGTCTTCATAGCCGCATCTGGTGGCGACCGACAGGAGCAATGTTGAAGCTTTGTTACACGTAGTACAAGTGAAAGCTCAATCGAAGTCCTAGCAATTTTTCATGCAACTAACAGATTTCTCTCGGCTTTCGAGGGGCTTCTTGGAGACAAATCCTCACAGGGTTATTTTATGCATTCGCGAAAGACAGGCCACTAGAGAGCGAAAACCATCTTATTTTCCTCCCCACTCGATGTTCTGATCGTCCCCGACACCCACTGAAAGGTTTCTGCACCTATAACGTGGTTTCGTGCTACTTCTGTGATCGTCCTAGCATTTACCAAGCGACGACACCCCTCGACGGCGTCACACCATGTGACGTAATGATGACGTAAGAAATTCGGGGGATACGTAATATCACGGTGGCGTCGTTTTGACGTCATCGCGTAATTATAATTTTTATCAGTCCTGTTGATGCCGCAAACGGTCAATTTTAGCACTTCACGAGACATCTAAGCTTCGACACAACGGGTCCATAAGCCAAGTAATAAAAACTAACACGTCAAACCAGCAACATAAATTTCTATTTAGGTGCATTTCGTCACTTGCCCTCGGATAATGACTGGCGGCCAATTTCAACAACACGCCGCACAGTTTTTCATGCGAAGGGTAACTGACTAACGCCCACAAGCTGTCCTCGCTCTTCCCACCGCTTTCGTATGGCAAACGTGCCGGCGTCACAGAGCGTTTCCCGAAAGCCGACCGGTCAAAAGAACTGGGCGGGGGAGGAGTTCTGAAGCGGGCAAGTGCTAATGCAACTTTGCTGTCCACTCCGGGGTGCGCCGGACTTCAAAGCGGGCTCCGGGGACGCACTCAATCCTCATCAGGTTTCTCGAGCGAAAAGCTTGAACCGACGGCCTAAAGAAACAAGGCTGTCGGTGGAACCAGAGTGCGCAACGGGTATGGCGCTCCCGCGGAGCGGACGTTCGGTTCGACAAGTTGTTTCCTCAGCGTTGCCTAATTTTGCAAAGGTCGGAAGAAGAACAACAGCAAATTGTACACAACACGAATGTTGGATTCACATTGAATTAGGATAGAGTGTTCGCGTGTTTAGAGGCCTCTAAGTCATTCCTAGTTAAGGCCAGTGTTCTGTGCGATGTCTGTGCACGCTAAAGAACACCAGATGATCGAAATTTCCCGAGCCCTCCCCTATATGGCGTCTCTCATAGTCAAATCATGGTTTAGGGACATAAAACCCACAGATATTATTTTATGTGATAGCATTTCTAGTTCAAAGCGGGACGGTAAAGTGTTTTTTTTTTCCTTTTCTGCCTATCCTACAGGCAATATCACCTGGTAACTTCTTTCTTAGCACGAGTGTAATGTCAGCACCACTTCGTGGTCAGCCCTAACCATTGAGCGTTACAGGACTTCGCGCTTGTCGGCTACAGGCCGTCATCTCCGCTTGCACATTTGTTAACATGCAAGACAAAGTGAAATCCGTTCATCACGCACGACAGCCACGCGAGACAAGAAAGAACGGGTGGCCGAGCGCGTGGCATAGCGTGGTAGGGGATAAATCAGAACTGATATTTCTCTAGCCCGGCTGTTGTTCACTAAATAATTTCAACTCGAGAGTGAGAGAATAAACATATCTATTTGAACATTATTTAAGAATCGTCTACGGGGTCGTCTCCAGCTTTCAGGTCATCATACTCTTTCGCCATGTCAAGAGCCTTTGCTATATACCAACTGGCGATGGTCTTCGAGGGTGGGGTTGGCTAAGGCTAGCTCTCAAAGGTCAGGAGTGTGGTATTGGCTGAAAACGTTAAGACGTGACCGTGGACACCACCCCACCATAGAGTAAAGTGTACCCTGTGCTCCACAAAACAGGCAAAGTGGAGACGGCATGTGTGTGAGGGTTGGCAGTGAGCGTAAGGTCGTAATTTCTTGGCGGGTGGGGAAGGATGTTGGTTTGCAGTGCTCTTAGAATGCGGTCTTGGCCAAGGGAAAGCATTCCGTGTGGGGGTGGGTACATTCTCCTTAGTACCCAGCAGTGAAACGTGGTGTCCTGATAATATATAAGTGGTTGATGGTATCAGGGAACCTCCTCACTTCTAGGGGCTGGATTGTTGAATCCTCGAGCCGTGAAGTGCGCCATCTCGTTACCTGGAACCTCGTGATGCGCTGGTGCCCACACAATCTTATCTCGTCTCTTAGACGAGTCCCCGAGGATTATTTGCCAGGAACCCTTATTGGGGACCCGCGAAAACCGCCGGGCGCGTCCAAGTCGGGCATTGACATCGTGATGTCCTACCCTTTTTGGGGCCCTGTGGATCACCTTGGGCTGCCTATACGGAGCGATGAGCTAAGGAGGGGCTCTTCCCAATCGGCTTCGCTGGATACGCGGCCTTCGGTAACGCGGGGCATTGTCGAAGTATGTGCGCCAAGGAACAATGCGTTTCATTGGAGAACTTGAATCAATTTCCGTTGAGATACGACTGAGAAGTGTGGCAGCTTGCGCTGGTTGGTATGGCATGAGGATAGTTATATCAAGAGAACAAAACGACGACACAGAGACAAAAAGTGTCTCTGTGTCGTGTCTTTCGTGTACTTCTGGTCTCTGTGTCGTCGTTTTGTTCTTGCGCTGTAACTATCGTCACGACTGAGAAATTCCCGCGAGCGGAATAGGCCTGTCTGGGGAATTCTAAGTGTGCCTGACTGAGACAGAGAGAAAACTTTAATTTATCTGTGATCGGATAAGAGCTTTTTTCTCGTATGGTGGAGCCTTCAGTTGAGGGCACCATCGGCTCGCGACGCTTTACGTACCTGCAGGATCAGTCAATGATGGGTTCTTGTGGACGGTGAAAAAAAGAAATCACGTACCTCCGTGAAATTTGCAACGCCACTACCGCGTTTTTTTTTTTATAAGTCGAAAGTAGCGAATCGATGTGCACGACACTCACAACGATGCTTCAGTGAACCACTGTGGCATTTCTTACAAATGGAACAAGTCAGACAGTACGAGATATAAGCGGCACCCCACTTATAAGCGGCTTCCGCTTTCATTGTAAAGGGCAGTAATATCCACAACTGTTCAGAACATATCCAAGTTGTGGTATAGTGCGGTGTGAGTGGCATTCGTACACAAGACCGCGCGCTCCTCCGCTCGAGAGCCAGCCGCGACGGATGAACTTTTCCAGAGCCACCTGCTCGGCGGTCGACCTGCATGCAGTACTTCTGAAGCCTCCTGACAGTGTTATCTGGTTTTGCACAGACTGCGTGATCGGCCACACTTGGTGAAGCGACCTCAGTGTCAGGTGACGCCAACGTGTGCGACGTTATGACGTCACCTTATGGTGATCATCTCGTGGTTATGATTTTTATTTTGTCATCACTCATGCCAACGCCAACGGCGTACTTTTGCGCTTGATGAGGTTTTTTTAAAACAATGCCTTAAATAGAAGAAGAAGACCTGTAATGAGAAGGAAGAGGAGAGGTCGGCTTGTTAAGCCGGTAGCTAGCCTGCTACTTCTAACGCGAGTAAACAAAAAAGAAAAAAAATGGGAAAAAGGGGGGGGGGGACATGACGAGAGGAGTCTGTGGTACCGCACAGCACAATGAGGGAGACCACCAGGTGGCGTCGAACTGTCCAGTGCGGGTACCGCACAGCATAAATTTTCTCAAAATTAACTAGAGGGCACTCTGGCGCTGCGATCGTTCAGCGACCATAGGAACGATGAGTAATACACACATTTGCCTAGTCTTCGTACTTGCGGCGGCGAATCGTACTTGCGGCTTCCTTTATTGCGGTGTTTCGATTTTGTTTTGAAAGAAAGATTCAACCCTTTTGAACTTCGCCACCCGATTTGGAAAGGCGATTCGAAAAAAAAAATAGGGTGGTGAAGCGCAATCGCTGAACATTTGCTGATTTTCGTTTCGTGAGAAAACAGCTTCAAGCCACACGAACACACACGGAGCCAAAGGCAGGCCAGAAGTACGAAGTTTAGACAAATTTCTGCACTACCCATAATTCCCACGCTCGCTGAAGCGCCGTGCTTTGCAGCTACCATAGACACTAGCGCCAGAGTTCCCTCTGGTGTATATTGGGAAACTCTATGCCGCACAGCATAACGAGTCACTGCTTACACTGTCCAGTGCGGGGTAGGACGCACACGACAGTCTCTATGCATTAGGTGCACAAGCACGTGCTCTAAAAACGAGCACCTAAACGTGTCTGACTCAGCTATTCGAACAAGACTTCAAGCTTCATCGGATGTGACATACATGCCACAGTCGAATCCATAGGCCTCCATTAAGAACGCACAAGTATGAGCTTTTATTTGCTGACGGGACTGTGCCGCTGCTTGCAGCTACCCCCTCTATTCCCTCGCTTTGTTTACAGTCGCTAAAACGTTCCTCTTCCTGGCGGTCGCCAAGGTCTTTGCATCCTGGACTGCGTGGCAGGCTGGTTTTCCCGGTTTATCGTGTGCCTGGGTCGCGGCGGGGGAAGGCAGAGTCGCGGCGCGGGATAGGAGAGCGATGGGGCAAGGCAGGGTGGCAGCGGCGGAACGTAAGGCCGAGGCGCGGGAACGTAGGGTCGAGGCGCGGGAACGTGGGGTCGCTGCTGGCCATACGGACGACAGAATAACAAGGGGTGATCAGGGGTCGGGCTGAAACAGCGCCTCGGCCGTCGCCATACCGCCGGGTAGAACTCGGTGATGAACTCCTCCTGCTCGAAAGAAAACAAACAAACAAACAAACGTTACGCTCTCTGTGACTCTTGAATACGGAAAGCCAGCTGCGCAGAGAGTTATTCAATCATAAACGAGTTGCGAAACTCCTCATGGGCTCCATGTATAGAAATTCGGACCCGCCATTGGCCCAGATGTCGGAAGTGGGCAGACTGTCGCGCCAACTGTTGATCAGCACACGGACTATTGAAATCATTGTTTTGCGTATTGCGTCACCACTCTGAAATGGCGCAACGGTCGCCGATTCCCGCGACATTGACCAATGGCATGTCCGGGTTTCGGAACGCAGGTGCATTGGCATTATCGAACAACTCTGGCTGTGTATACTTCGCGATGCATTAAGGTAAACAGTTAGGGACCAGACTTCCCGCAAGACATCACAAGCCGCAGAGCAAGCGCGGATTGAGTTACCTTGACGTTCTCTTTCGATGGCATTGTTCCTTCCTGCTGGAATGAGGCCTTCAGCACCTCTTGATGTGTTGCATTGTATCCGGGATTGGCCCCACCCTTTTGGCCGATCGATAACGTCAACCGATGGCTAGGTCATAGTGCTTTACTGCAGAATTGAAGGTATTGGTATTCGATCCCGGTGGCCACATTTCAATGGCACATACCGTCAGTCACCTGTGGCACATACCCGCTGGTATGCGGGTATGTGCCACACGTGACTGACACTTTGTCCCAGGAACGACGATAACTTCACATGGACAGTTTTAACGCACGAGCCTCGCCCGCCGGGGTGGTTTAGTGGCTAAGGTACTCGGCTACTGTCCCGCAGGGCGCGGGTTCGAATCCCAGCTGCGGCGGCTGCATTTCCGATGGAGGCGGAAATGTTGTAGGCCCGTGTGCTCAGATTTGGGTGCACGTTAAAGAACCCCAGGTGGTCTAAATTTCCGGAGCCCTCCACTACAGCGTCTCTCATAATCATATAGTGGTTTTGGGACGTTAAACCCCTGTTGGGACTCCGGGTCCTGCCGGTCTCGTTTTCGGTAGCTGGCCCCGTCGCAGGATCCATCGTCCAACAATTCAGCGAGAAGAAGCGCCCGAACGAACAACAGAGATTTATTTACATGTGGAGAAGTGGTCAACTGACCCAAAGAGAGAAGAGAGAGTGTGATACAAAACGTCTTCGGCATTTTATAGCGCCACGTTGTTGACACTGGGCGCCTTGTCCGCATCGTCAGCCAACACGGTGTCCCCGGCACCTCGGCCACGAGGGAGGGGGAAACACCTCTCACAACACATGGAGTGGCACAACCTAACACGGAGTCCATATATGGTCACGGCACCCTAAAATGTTACCAAACATGGTCACGAACGCACAGCAGAGTCCGGAGTTCTCCCGGTGAGAGGAGGAGCCTGAATGGGGAGGTGGGGGTGGACGACCCCGTCGGTCAAGAACCGGTTCTCCCCCAAACTCTACTTGCTTGGTTCCCTAGGCCCGGTCGTAACAGTCTCTCGCGCGGGGGGGTGAAGATCTCGATGGGCTGAGGTTTGCAGCCACTGTCCGGAGAGATCAGCGCCGGCAGTCGGTTTGGTGACGAGCATCTTTGATGAAGTAGAGGGCAACACCTGCTTCATTGTGGGCTCAACAGACATCACATACGCACATGAAAACGCAACTACTCAGCCGGTGAGCGCCGGACAATTCCGCCAAACTCCACCAGGCAATTTTCCCCTTTAACTTATATTAAAGGAAATACACAATTTATTCAAAATGTTACTCACACTTTAAGGTGACACAAAACAACAACACGGGAAGCACACCGAACCCGAAACCCTGGATAGCCGTGTCTTCAACGTTTTCAAACAAGTACACCTAAAAGAGTAAAAAAAAAAAAACAATCACTAGCTCTTGTCTAGGTCAGGAAAAAAAATGCCAGAATTCTCGAGACATCCTCTCGCGTCAGGGGCATCGACTTAAGCCATCAGCGTTGCCATGGAGTACACCCTTTTTGTAGCGTATTTCAAACGTATATTGTTGCAAAACGAGGCTCCAACGCAGCAGGCGGCCGTTCTTAGAGGACATGGTCTGTAGCCAGGTGAGAGGACAGTGGTCCACTTCCACAATGAACTTGCTTCCGGCAATATAACAAGCCAGTTTCTGGACTGCCCAAACCAAGCACGCACATTCCTTTTCGCTAGCGCTGTAAACCTGCTCGCGAAGGGTGAGTTTCCAGCTAACATATAGGACGGGATGCTCTTGATCCCCCTCATCCCTTTGACTAAGAACTGCCCCCATGCCTCTATCACTAGCGTCGCGTTGGACTATGAAAGGCCTCGAGTAGTCCGGTGAACTAAGCAAAGGTTGGCTCGACAAGGCCACTTTCAAAACGCGGAAAGCCTTTTCTTTCTCCTCATCCCAGTCGACCATTTGGGGCTCGGTCTTGCGCAACGCGTCAGTAAGAGTGCTGGCAATGTCGGAATATCTAGGGATGTACTTACGATAGTAACCAGCTATTCCAAGAAAAGCCCGAATATCGGTTTTCGTTCGGGGCTGGGGAAAGTCTCGGATAGCTGCCACTTTCATTTCAGAGGGACGGCGATGCCCTCGACCGATAACATGCCCGAGATAGAGTACCTCTGCTTGTGCTAGCTGACACTTGGGCGCCTTTACCGTTAAACCTGCTTCGCGTAGGCGTGTCAGTACTGCTCTCAAATGCGTCAAGTGTTCTGGCCAGGACGAGGAAAACACGGCGACGTCGTCCAAGTAAGGCAATGCGAAGTCCTCTTGACCACGCAAAACCTTATCCATTAAGTTTGAAAAACAGTAAGGCGCGTTCTTTAGGCCGAAACTCAACACTTTAGGGTGGAATGTCCCCAATGGTGAAATAAATGCAGCATACCGGCTCGCCCTCTCGGTGAGCGGCACCTGCCAGTAACCTCTCACTAGGTCTAGCGTTGAGATAAATTCTGCGCTGCTTACCCTCTCGACGCGTTCCTCAATGTGGGGAATTGGGTATGTCTGATCCTTGGTGATGAGGTTTAAATTACGATAGTCTACGCAAGGACGCGGATCTTTGCCGGGTACCTCCACAAGAATTAACGGGGAAGTGTAATCACTTTCACACGGCTCAATCACGCCCAATTCCAGCATCCTGTTAACCTCTGCTTTTATTAGCTCAAGCCGGCGAGGTGACACCCGATACGTCTTAGATCTTACCGGTTCCGACGAGGTAAGCTCTATGTCATGAGTGAGGACGGATGTCCGGCCTGGCTTGCTTACAAATCTGTCCTGAAACTCGGTCAAAAGACCACGCAATTCCTGCTTCTGCTTCATTGTCAGCTGTGACTTTGATACTAAATCCTCAACTGTTTTCTCGATCGGGACTTCGTCCGATTCGGGAGCTAATTCAGGAATTTCTGCCGGAACCTCTTCCGGAACATTTAAAGTCATGTTCACGATGGCTTCCCTCTCTTTATAGAGTTTGAGTAAGTTTCTATGATACACCTGGTGTACCTCACGACTTCCTGGTAATTTTACCACATAGTTGGTGTCAGACAATTTTCGAGTAATCTCGGCCGGGCCGACCCATTGCACTTCAAGCTTATTCTTTTGGGAGGGCCTCAACAACATGACCCTGTCTCCTACAGCAAAGTGTCGCGCTTTAGCTGTCCGATCATAGTAAAGCCTAGCCTTCTGCTGTGCTTTGGTCATCGCCCTCTCGGTCAGTTCTTGGGCTTTTGTTAGACGATCCAATAAGGTGAGGACATATTCCACTACTACCGGATCATCACCCTGACCTTCCCACGACTCTCTCAGCATACGAAGAGGAGACCGCAGTCTGCGGCCGTAAACAAGTTCCGCTGGCGTAAACCCTGTTGTCTCATGTGGTGCAGTTCTTAGTGCAAACATCGTTGCAGGTAAGCACATTTCCCAGTCAGTTTTCCGTTCAAAACATAAGGCTCTTAAACCTCGCTTCATCACGGAGTGAAGCTTTTCTATCGAGTTCGACTGCGGATGGTAGACTGAACTATGCAATAATTTCACGCCACACCGCTCTAGAAAGGTTGTCGTTAGGGCACTCGTGAAAATGGTGCCCTGGTCTGATTGTATCTCGGCAGGAAAGCCTACCCGGGCAAACACGGACAGAAGTGCGTTCACTACTTCCACGGAACTTAGCTCTTTTAGCGGGACCGCCTCTGGAAATTTAATAGCTGGGCAGATTAAGGTCAGGATGTGACGGTAGCCTGAAGTTGTCTTGGGCAAAGGACCTACTGTGTCAATTACCAACCAACGAAAGGGCTCCGTGATTACGGGTACCAGCTTCATTGGAAATTTCGCCTTATCTCCCGGCTTACCCACTCGCTGACACACATCGCAAGATTTTACAAACCTCTCTACATCTTTAAAGCATCCAGGCCAGTAGTATTCCTGTAAAAGACGATTTTTCATCTTCTTTACGCCTAAGTGGCCTGACCATGATCCTCCATGCACCAAACTAAGCAAATCCTGACGATACGCCTGAGGTACGACTACCTGGTCAAACTCTACTCCTCGCCTATCTAGATATTTTCGATAGAGTATGCCGCTCCTCTCTTGGAATCTCACATTTCGTTTGGCGATTCCCTCTTTCGAACTGTCCTGGAATTGCTTAAGCGTCGGGTCCCCCTTTTGTTCGGTTATTAATGAAGCGGGGCTCACCTGCAGCAGCCGACTGAAATTATCCGAAGTTGGCATGACACACAACTCTTTCGTATTTCCTAGTACCTGGAATGTGTCACCATCTGTGCTATCCTCTGTACTACCAGGAATCGGCTTGGGAGCAACGGCATTTTCTATTTGCTCGGTCAACGAGGCGTAATTAACCCCTTCCGATTCGGGAGGAGGTTCAACGTCGCCTTTAGGAATGGTTGCCTCCGCGACTACGGCTTCTGCAGCCTGTTCTCGCACAAGTCGATTTGTTACCGTGGTGTCCAACTCGCAACCAGGCCTGTTGTTGATTTGAGGCTTGTTTGCCTCAGTGAACGTTGCTCTCGCAGCCAGCGCACGTGCCTTCGATCTAGTCAGTGCCTGCACTATGCCTTCTCCCAAAGTTAGACCTTTCTCCTTCAGCATTTGATCTGACTTATTTGAAAATAAGTAAGGATACTGAGGGGGTAGATATGGCGATACCGCGGCTTCCGTTCCCAACGTACCAAATGCGCCTTTAAGGACAACTTTAGCTACGGGGAGGCACTGACTGTTTGCTTCTACGGCTTGTCTAATCCAGGCACAGTCTCCTGAATACTGTCCGGACTGAACAAAAGACGGATGAACTACGTCCGTAGTGGCTGCGGAGTCTCTAAGAACTTGACACTGCTTGCCGTTCACGGTATGGTCGTACATATAGGGCTCTAACAACTTCATGTTCTCGTCGGCTTCATTTATAGATAAAAAGGCCACCTTTTCTTTCGGGCAATGTTTCGCGAAGTGCCCTGTTTCGTGGCAATTGAAACAAGTCGCCGGTTTTTTCGCCTCAAATTTCCTTTTGCTTGCCTCTGCCGACGCCTCATGGTTAGATGCTTTGTTTTCCTCACCATTTTGTGCGAGACTTGTCGGTTGTTTTCTAAACGGCGCCTTATTCGGTCGTAGGAATTTTTCCCCTTTTGGCTCGCTGCTTGCCCCGAGGGCGCGGCGCGTAACGAATTCTTCAGCGAGCTCTGCGGCTTTTGTTACGGTGTTCACGTCTGGTCTATCCTGCACCCAGAACCTCACCTTTTCTGGTAACCTTTGATAGAATTGTTCCAGACCGATACACTCGAGCACCTTGTCATGATTCCCATACGCCTTTGCCTCTTTCAGCCACTCCCCCATGTTGGCCATTAACTTGTAAGCAAACTCCGGGTATGAATCATTGCTCTCTTTTACGGCGTTGCGAAATTTTTGTCTGAAACCTTCCGCTGACAATCTGTATTTCTTGAGAAGGCTCGACTTTACCTCACTGTACTCGTCAGCCTCCTCTTTCGTGAGGCGCGCGATTACTTCTGAGGCCTCCCCCGGAAGTAGGGACAACAAGCGTTGAGGCCACGTATCCTGGCTGAAACCTTGCCTTTCACAAGTTCTCTCAAAGTTGACGAGAAACAGCCCAATGTCCTCCACTAGCTTGTACGATCTCAATAGGTCCGTCATTTTGAACCTGACCCGCTCTGCTGTACCGGATGCCTCGCTGCCTCCTGTTCTACTATTATGGCTAATCTCTAGCTCGAGGCGCTTCATTTCAAGCTCGTGCTTTCGCATCTTATCTGCCTCGGCTTCTGCCGCTTTCCTTTCGGCCTCGGCCGCCTTTCTTTCGGCCTCTGCCGCTTGCCTCTCCTGAATCTCCTCGACACATTCTGACAGCTCGTCATCCTCCACCCCCAATGCGAGAATCGCCTCTATCAGCTCTGGCTTTCTTTGAGAGTCCGACAATTCCAGATTCAACTCCCTTGCAAGTAGCAACAACATGGACTTTCGCATGGATTTCAGATTCATGGCTGCCTCCAGTACCGCTGTCTCTGTTCCACAAAGATTCCTGTCCTGCAACTAATTAACCTTGACGGCAACGACAGCTCTAGGTTCCTGCACTGCCTCAAGTTTTCCGTTAACTTAGTCTACAAATAAAGCTTCAAAAAGCTCTTATGCGGAATCCTGCCCTGTCACTGTTAACCTTGACGCCACTGACAGAAAGAGCTTAACCAAGCTATCACCCCAATTTCTGCCTGACGCAAGTGTACCTGTAACCCAAGACCAAGACGGCACCTCTCTACCAGCTTTTACTTAACACCTAGAGTAAATGCCTGGTAAAATTTAACAGAGAAATCCGGCATCCACCCAGTTCGCAGTCATGTCTCCGGAGTCGTGCCTCTCAGAAGTGCGTTAGATTCCCTCTGGAAGTCGATGAGCTTGTGTCGTCCTCTGCCTGTCGTCCGCTGTTGACTTCGGGCTCACTTCGTCCAGTGGTCGCTTTTCGGGGTTATCAGCATCCCCACCGCTGCCATCCAGTTGTTGGGAACTCCGGGTCCTGCCCGGTCTCGTCTTTCGGTAGCTGGCCCCGTCGCAGGATCCCGATCGTCCAAACCAATTCAGCGAGAGAGAAGCGCCCCCGACCAGAACAACAGAGATTTATTTACATGTGGAGAACTGCTGAACTGAATACTTTGAACAAATGAGATTCCCGTGAACATTCGTTGTCTGGGTTGGTTTTGTGCGGATTTACTAACTCGCCGTGCGTAAATGCCGTCAAGCGTCCGAAGCCGTGTGGGCCATGTGTGCGACACGAAGCATCAAGTGATTCGGGTTGTTCAGTAATACCTGAAGTATTATGGTGCCGTAAATACATTGGAAATGCCGATTTATTTGCCCGTGAAAAATCCACACGTAAGTCCGGTCTTTTGGCAAAATGGTCTACATTCCTATCGGCATACGGTGGCATTACCTTCTCTGCTGCGACGTGCAAGTCCCTAGTTGGTGCTGTAATGCGTGAAGTGTATTTGGACGAGTCATACGATGGTACAATGGTGGAATATTTACTCTGAAGTCTTGTTTGGGAAATACGCTTACTGCGGGAAAATTTCGCGTAACTGTGATGGTTGAGTTGAAGAGACTTCAGCTGATGAGGTATGTACAGGTCTTCATCGTATTTTTTGAAACGGGTGATCATTTCTTCTTTGATTTTTTGCCATGACTCGTCGTTCTCGAATATGTGAATAAGGTAAAATTTAAATGCCTCACCGGTGACGTAGTCGCTGAAGTTCGTAACCATCTCCCGTTCCGACCAAGATGCAGCGGCGGCGTGGACCTCGAATAGGTTGAACCAGTCCTGTATGGGTCCGTCGTCCGCTGATCCGGTGTACTTGGGGATGTCGAGGTCAGCTGATGGTTCTGTCATGGTGCTGGTCGTTGTCCTTCTAGGCGATGATTCGGTAGTCAATGTATGGTCAGTGTGTCTTCTGGGGAACTGCGTCGATGATGAGTGACTGATGAAGGGGCAGGCAGGTCTCCATCCTGTCGACTTGTGTGACGCTATGATGACTGGGTGACGTGGCCTGGCTCATACGCCATGTTTATTCTATTCTCTGACTTCTTCTTCATCGGCTTCTACCTTCTACCAACAATCGCTTCATACGTCACATATATATATATTTATATATATATATTGATTGATTGATTTGTGTGGTTTAAAGTCCCAAAACCACCATTTGATTATGAGAGACGCCGTAGTGGAAGACTCCGGAAATTATATATATATATATATATATATATATATATATATATATATATAGATATATATATATATATATATATATATATATATATATTGTTAAGCGGTTTATTGACGGGCACTCAGCGATGATTCACGACAGCGACAGTCAATGCGGGGATCGACTCTCTGCACGAGCTGCTCTTCTTCTTAAGAAAAGGGCGACCCACTAGAAGGCGCTGAAGAGGATGACCCACTGTTCAAAGGCTCTACCACAATATATATATATATATATATATATATATATATATATATATATATATATATATATATATATATATATATATATATATATATATATATATATATATATATAAGGAAAGAAGTGTATACGTAAGGGCTCGTTTTTCCGTGTTTGAACACAATATAACTGACATCTAAAAGACAGTAATGCCAAGGAATGTACAAGGGAAGTTATTAGAACCAATGGAATGTAAATAAGAAGAAAGAAAAGTGGATGAAAAAATAACCAGCCGTCAGCAGGAATCGAACCTACGACCTTCGAATAACGCGTTCGAGCATCGAACGCGTTATTGTTCTTTTTTTCTTTCCGCCGCCGGCATTTGAACCCGTGACCTCATGCTCCGAAAGCCAGTGTCTTTACCACTACGCTACACACCCATGCATCAACAAAGGGAATACATGTACAGTACATATAAAACACATGAATGTTCCTCTTTGTGCAAAACAAATGCAGAAAGACAACACTTTCTTGTCATGCTTTACTGTTTTCTGTTGCAAGGCATTCAATGTCCTCATCGTCACATGATGTAGAGCAGATGTGTAAAATTGCACGAGTTAATAAAATTTCATCTTTGCAAGAAATCGATTCCAAACTTTGCTATTCATTGTCCTTTTGAGGAGGCTATTACATGTCTTACAAGGCTCCTGTAGCCACTCTCTTTACATAGTATGTTTCTCTAAGGGTGTAGGGCGTTGCGCCTAGCGTGGCTAGGCGCGGAACTTTTTCGCGACTGTCAAGCGGTAGCGCAGTCACGTCTTTCCTCCCTTATCGGCCACGACATTTCGCGCGCTCGCGCAGATTATTGACGCGGTGAGTCAACAACGCACGCGCGAATACGAGCTCGGCGCGTGCGCAGAAGCCGAAATGTGAGTCAACGAGCGTGGAGCTTCTTCCTGCACGTGAAGCACGGAGAGGCTGTATTATCATCAACCTTCCGTGCAAGCCAGCACGTATACCCGCTGCGGAAAGTTGCGTTCCGAAAGGAATGGAAGTCGGAGCTCAAGACAAGCGCAAAACATAGGTTGCGACAGGGATGAAAAAAACGAAAGAAAAAAAAAACGACAGACCTGCGCAGTATAGGCGCAGCACGGTCGCAGCGAAAGCTAGAAGAGCGGCCTTTCACAGCCTTTTCAAAACACTCATCGGGTAACTACTACAAGCACACTTGCTTGGTACCCACTAGGGCATTAATAATAAGCTTTTGGCTAGTAGGCCGGCATTCGCTATGCCATTTTTCGTCATTCTTCTGAGAAGTGTGGTATCCGCTATACACTTACAACGAATGTTGTGCCGATCGTTCATGCAGTGGCTGACGACGATGACGAATCACGGCTGAAGTGGGTATGCGCCACAAGTTAATACGGAAACAAGAACAAGCTTTTTTAATGGGTTGGAGCATTTGGACGGCCCACTCGTCACGCTAATCGCACTGTGCGACGACTGGTTGTTTTTTCGCTGTTTTAAAACGCTTTAAAAGTTGTATTTACACGATTGCTTTACCGACATCAAGCCTGCCTCAGGCAAGTTCGACAACAAGTCCCAAGCACCGGTGTAGCTCAGTGGTAGAATACTGAGCTGACATCCAGCTGACCCGGGCTCGAGCCCCACTGTGCCATTGGTGCAAGGTTTTTTTTTTTCTCTAATTTCGCGCGATGTGGTGGCACACACCAGCGGCGGCGGCGGACAACATGCAACTGCGCGTGACCCAACAAGTGATTTATAACAACTTTCGCTGTAAAGGAAACTGCGCCGCCTCTCGGCAGGCAGAGGTACGAAGGTCCCGCGCGAACTTCCACGTTATGCAAGCGGCAGCTCGAAGACGATATAGCCACGGGAAACGAGTCCGAGCGGAGATTCGATATGCGAGTGTGGGCACTTGCAAGGGCTAAAAGGACGCGATGTCACCGAAACCTCTATCTATATGTCGTGCGGCAGCGGCGATGTTTCTTTGCGTCAGCGCCGTACAACGCAGCAGAGTGGCAGACAAGGAGAGAATAAGCGCATGCAGGAGCACACATTTCGCCATGGTCAAGTTACACGGGTCGCGAAACATGGCAAAAAAAAAAAAATGTCGAAAACCTATTGCCACAGGCATCAACACCCGCTCACAATTCCATCGCGACTAAGTTGATTGATTGATTGATTAATACGCGGGGTTTAACGTCACAAAACCATCATATGATTATGAGAGACGCCGTAGCGGGGGACACCGGAAATTTCGACTCCCTGGAGTTCTTTACCGTGCACCCAAATCTGAGCACACGGGTCTACAGCGTCTCCGCCCCCATCGAAAATGCAGCCGCCGCAGCCGGGATTCGATCCCGCGACCTGCGGGTCAGCAGCCGAGCACCTTAGCCACTAGACCACCGCGGCGGGGTAGGCACGACTAAGTGAGGAGCGGGAAAATAACCAAAACTAAAAACTCAATATAACTTGCTTTTTTCAAATAGTCGTAATTTTATTATATGCAAGGGCAAACTATAAATTTGATTTGATTTCTTGATACGTGGTGTTTAACGTCCCAAAACCACCATATGATTAAAACAGACGCCGTAGTGGAGGGCTCGAGAAATTTCGACCACCTGGGGTTCCTTAACGCGCACCCAAATCTGAGCACGCAGGCCTGAACATTTCTGTTTCCATCGGAAATGCAGCTGCCACCGCCGGGTTAACTATAAATTTAAATTATGGTTTATCTTACACTTGACTAAATGGTTGTCTCATTTTTTTTGTGGGGGGGGGGGGGGGGGCTATCAAGGCGATCTGCTATCAGGGCACGCTCAAATTACATAAATCGCAAAACCTGGAACGAAAGGTGTCGGAAACTTATCGCCATGGACATCAACGCCCATCGACGATTATTGCGCGACTAGGGAAAAACAGCCAAAACTAAAGAAGCATTATAATTTTTTTTCAGACAGTCGTAATTTTATATATGCCAAAGTTAACCATAAACTTAAATTACGGTTTATCTGACACTTGGCTGATTGTTTGATATCCTTAATGTTTGTTGGTCGAATGCCAGAAGTGGGCACGAGGGGGGGGGGGCGTATCCGGGCGATCTGCTATCAGAGCTTACGTTCCATTCGGCGCATTGCCGGGCCAACGAGGCATCGCGCACTTTTCCGTGGTGGTTTCAGGCGTACCTTCCGCAGGTTATTTTTTTATATGCTGTTTACTGGTGTGGCATTTCAGACTAAACTAGCTCATAGAATGCGTAGATATTGTCACAATGAGTCACAAGTACTGGGGGATTTATTAAACCACCAGGTAGCTAGCACTAGGACGATGCGTCAGTCGTGGCTGGCTGTCGAGCAAAGGAGCACACGATCTTCTTTTTTTCCTCCAGATTGAGAGCCGCTCTTGCTGTCAACCCACTACGTGCTGGTGGCATTATCCCCCCTTCCGAAAAGAAAAAAAAACAAGTACCAACAAGAGGAAACGAAAGTAGATAGCAGCACCGCGATGCTACTACATAGGCACGTGAAAAAAAAAAGGTAATTCGGATGAAGTGAAAGTGAAAATTGAAGAGCGTGCCAATATAGGAACCGTCATTGAACGAGAAAGTAAGTTCAAAAAATAAACAAAAAACACAAAGAACGCTGTACGGTCAAGGAAAAGTAGCGAACAACGCGCAATAAATGGTTTCATGCGCAATACATGAACGACGTCCGGCCTCAGCCGTGTCCTGCTCCGTGCATGGGGTGTTGAGTCCGGAACCACTTCGTAGTTCACGTCACTGACGCGGCGTAACACTTTATAAGGGCCAAAGTACCGGCTCAGCAACTTTTCACTAAGGCCACGGCGGCGGTCGGGCGTCCACACCCAAACTTGATCTCTGGGGCTGTAAAAAACATCTCTGTGGCGGGTATTATAGCGTCGTGCGTCTGCCTGCTGTTGCTGGCCGATGTGCAGTCGCGCGAGCTGCCGGGCTTCCTCAGCACGCTCTGCGAATTCTTCGGCGTCAGTTGCCAACTCGTCTTCGTCTTGATACGGTAGCATGGAGTCTAGCATGGTCTGTACTTCGCGGCCGTAGAGAAGCCGAAATGGCGTGAATCGCGTGGTCTCTTGCACGGCGGTATTATACGCGAAGGTCACGTAAGGTAAGATCCGGTCCCATGTTCTGTGCTGTACGTCGATGTACATTGAGATCATGTCTGCGAGGGTCTTATTCAGTCGTTCGGTAAGTCCGTTGGTTTGCGGGTGGTACGCAGTTGTCCTTCGGTGTCTGGTGTTGCTCAGTTTGAAAACTTCGTCCGTAAGCTGCGCCGTGAATGCCGACCCTCTGTCCGTTATTACACTGGAAGGAGCACCGTGTCGTAACACGATGTGGCGCATGAAAAATTGTGCTACCTCAGAAGCCGTGGCTCGTGGGATCGCCTGGATTTTATCGTAGCGTGTCAAATAGTCGGTCGCGACGATCGCCCATTTGTTGCGGTCCGCAGACATAGGAAATGGCCCGAGAATGTCCATGCCGACTTGGTCGAACGGCGTGCAGGGTGCTTCAATGGGCTGAAGCAAACCAGCTGGCTTAACAGATGGTTGCTTTCGGCGCTGACATTCCCGACGTCTGGCGGATCTTTGAGCAAGTTGCGAAGCAAGACCTGAACTCGAACAAGAGCGCTCGTAGCGCACTCTGGTTAACGGTGGACAGATCAGGATTGATGTCAATATTACTCATTGACGTGTCGGCGGTATCCACTATTTCCGACGTGAGACAGTTGGGGACGTTTGCTACTTCGTGGGCAAACGCTATCGAAGTGCCACGGAAAAGATGTCGATGCTCGTTGCTAAAGTTGGTTACGAGCAATTCAGATCGGCCTTCACGAAGGTGTATTACACTTCTAGCTACACAAATGCCTTGCTGCAGGAGGTGTTCTAAATTTGTCTCAGCCACCACATCGCCATCGCCCAAACCACAGCATGTTACGTCGACTAGAACACTTGTTCGTGGAGGAAGCGTCACACTCTGTTCAGAAATACGGAGTACGTCGACACACCTTCCACCATCCTGCACGTTGATTGCTCGCTCGGCTGAGAACGTGACGCGGCGCTCTTGCAGATCAATGATAGCTCCATTTTCTTGTAGAAAGTCAACTCCCAGAATGACGTCACGGGAACATTCGCGTAGAACAAGGCAGCTTGCTACGAATGTGTACCCTTGAATCTGTACTCTAGTTGTGCAGGCACCCAGTGGAGTAACGATGCGGCCAACAGCTGTCCGAATCTGCGAGTTATGCCACGGCGTGATGACTTTCTTCAGCTGCGTTGTCAGTTTCCCGCTCAGTATGGAATAGTCTGCGCCGGTGTCCACTAACGCATTAACTGCACAACCATCAATTGTCACTGCTATGTCGAGTGAAAGTCGGCCATCCTTTGCAGCAGTATGTGATGTTGGACCGGTTTCTGTACAGTTCTGCGTCAATAGGAGGTCTTCAGCGCTTCGACGTTCAGCGACCCCGCCCCCAGAGGTCGCTTGGGCTAGTTTTCCCGGCGGGGGCTGGGAGACCGTGTGGTAGAATACCGCTGGGGCGTTGATGAAAATCGCCTCGGTGATGGCGAGCGCGACTGGCGCCCGGCAGACGGTGGTGCGTGCTGCTGGGAGAGGTAGTTTTGGATGTCGCGTGGTCTCTGGCCGTAACGGGGTGGCGGTGAGTACGCAGAGAAGCCGCGAAGCCCAAGACGGCGATATGGGCACTGGCGGTACAAGTGATCAGCTTCTCCACAGTGAAAGCACAGAGGCCGGCGATCAGGTGTGCGCCAAACATCAGACTTTCGAGGAGACGTGCGCCGATCGTCAACGTACTGAACTGGTTGCACTGAACGATGGGCGACAGAAGCACCAGGGACAACGGCCAACGGTGGTGGCGTGTACGTGCCTTCGTAGTACGGTATGTGCTGCGCTGACTGTAGTGAAACAGCAGGAACAGGATGGCCGAATTATGGCGGCGATGCAGCAGGGCATTTCAAGGCTTCCGCGTAGGTTGTCTCACGGCGGTATTCAGCAGGAGCTGGCACAGCTGTATCATGAGGCAAGGTGTCCCGGAGGGCCTGGTGCAGCTCATCCTTGATAACAGTTGCAATAGAGTTAACTGTAGGATGAGGTGTTACACCAGCCTTTTGTAACTCTTCACGTACTATATCACGGATGAGTTCACGTAGACAGTCATTGTTGGTTCTAGTGGCGGTGAAAATGTCGGCAGTAGACATGCCACTGACTTGCCTGTCGTATTGGTTGGATCGCTGCTGTAGCATTTTTTCCATTGTCACGGCCTCGGACAAGAACTCCGCGACCGTCTTCGGAGGACTTCGCACGAGGCCGGCAAAAAGCTGGTCCTTGACACCGCGCATCAAGTGAAGCAACTTCTTGTCCTCCGTCATTCTTGAATCGGCCCGTCGGAAGAGGCGCGTCATGTCTTCGACGAACGTGGTCACAGTTTCGTTTGGCAGCTGGACGCGGGCCAGAATAGCTCGTTCAGCTCGTTCTTGGCGATCAGCACTGGCATAGGTCTGCAGAAGTCTCGAGAGAATTCGGGCCACGTCGTCAGCTCTTCCTCTCGGTTTTGATACCACGTACGTGCCCCGTCTTCGAGATAGAAGCAGACACGACCCAGTTTCGCCGCGTCGTCCCACTGATTCAAGGTGGCTACGCGCTCGAAATCCGCAAACCAGTCCTCAACGTCCTCGTGCTCCGAGCCATGGAACGTCGCCGGTGCGCGTGGGCTTTCCAACGTGTAGCGGTTCGACGTCGTGCTTCCCGTTCCGGTTGCCGAGGTTTGCACCAAAGCGCTGGTCATGTTTGTCGACGTGGTGGGAGCAGTATCGTTGGCTTCCAGAGGCAATCTCCTGATTCGGCGGCTGGTCCGATGCACGGGAGTATTGACTGGCACTGGACTCGTATCGCGGCTTCCTGGGCGGGGGGGGGGGGGGGGTCTGCAGCATCCGTGAGACTACCCAGCACCTCCACCAGTTTGTCACGATGAGTCACAAGTACTGGGGGATTTATTAAACCACTAGGTAGCTAGCACTAGGACGATGCGTCAGTCGTGGCTGGCTGTCGAGCAAAGAAGCACACGATCTTCTTTTTTCCTCGAGATTGAGAGCCGCTCTTGCTGTCAACCCACTACGTGCTGGTGGCAATATATATAGTCGCTCCCGTGACTGCCGACTGCTCTCGCTGGCGCACGGGCAGGCTTGCCCTCGCCTTTTGTGACGGCGAATGCGACACGCTAATAAGCAACGCGACGATGTACTTACTCTACAGTTGCCAAAGCTAAATTCTCAAATCTGCTGGCTCGTTGCAGTGGTTTTAGACGATCGAAAAAGATGAGTTTTCAAACTATTATGTTATTGTTTTCGTGAACAGTTGTGTCACAATTGCATCTGCAAAGTTTTTTGTGCATAATGTAAGTACGTCATTTGGCTACTAAAACAGCCTTGCTTCATCAATGTTTGGTTTTTTGCTTTTTTTCTCTCCCGCATGCAATCAGCGAGCCACAAGGCGCATTAAAAATTGCGCATTAGTAATTGCACGTAAAAGATCAGCAATTAAGAAAAAAAAACTTCGGTTTCACTCCAAATCTCGATATAAGCCAACGCCACATAAAGCAAATGAACTGCACTTTCTAATGCGATAAGCGTGGCCTCAGGTTCGCATCCTCGAGCTGCTCACGTGCGGAGCAACGAATTAATCGATCACTCGTGGTTTCTTTGTGTCTTCAGATCTCGGCCGCATCACGCATCGCGCACGACGGACGGACGGACGGACGGACGGACGGACGGACGGACGGACGGACGGATGGATGGATGGATGGATGGATGGACGGATGGATGGATGGATGGATGGATGGATGGATGGATGGATGGATGGATGGATGGATGGATGGATGGATGGATGGATGGATGGATGGATGGATGGATGGATGGATGGATGGATGGATGGATGGATGGATATTCAAAGGAAAGGCAAGACTGTTAAAACACACGCACATCGGGTATGCTACGCTGCACACAGTGGGATTGGATAAACGGGGAAAGAGATAGATGAAGAGAGGAAAAAAATGTACACCGAATGACGAGCACAGTTGGCGGAGCACATGCAGTCTATAGTAGTCAACAGGCGGTCGCTCAGATTTGTAAAGTTCAGGTTCTTTAGCAGCGCTTTAGTTGCTCTCTGCGCTGGAGCATCGCACACGGTTCACAATATACACATGACGTAACACGGCCAGTTGATACGAACAAACTTTGTCGACAATCCTGCAAGCTATCGCCTTATTAGGGGCGAAGCTCCTTATGGCGTGGCTTGTGCGTCCCTCGTAGTACGTAACCACCAGTGGCACATACCCGAAATAGCGGCCTTTACGATTTTGACCTCCAACGTGGTTCCGGTGAGAGATTTCTTCTGTGCGTTGTTGAACAATAAAAGATAGTGCTCAATGCACATGTTAATGGCTGCTAAGGGGGAATGAGAGACAGGAGCATTCGGCCTTTAGGTAACGCGCACGCTGCGATCCCCATTAACAGCTATTGACATGTACATTGAGCACGATCTGACAATAAAGGGTTGCTACGTTATACTCGCTGGGTGTAACTTCCTTGGTTTTAGAAAGGTTTAGCGAGCGTTGGACCGCATAGCCATGAATACAGTGAACTAGTATATACCATGAACTCGAGGTGGTTAAAGGTGGAAAGTAAACCCGAAGCGCAAGCCGTAAGAAAGTGTGCATGTGCCACCTCCCGTTTGGTCCTTGAAATGTCCGCTGGATGGCGGTGCTTCTATATTGAGAATATTTGATGAAAAGGTGCGAGATGGTGGTACTTGGAGTGCTGAATAGATGGACGAACGGACACACAGAGATGCACGGATGGACACATGAACGGACGCAGGCGCGGATGCATGGACGAACGCAGGGACGGACGCACGAACAGACGCACGCACGGACGGGTGGATGGACGCATGGACAGTTACACAGACGAACGCAGGAACGGACGGAAGCAAGAACGAATGGACGGACGAATGCTTCGCCCCACTCCCCATCATTCACTCCGTGGATATGCTGCCATTTTTTGCTTACAGCAAACATACCTCAACGATCCACTTAACGGCTTACCGCATATCCTCTGCTACCGCAGACTCTATTTAGCAAAGGAACGTGCAGCCCCACAGCGACAAAGAAGGAAAAAAGTGGGCGTCAGTTGCGTGTCGTCGATCCACGCTCTATGACGCATAAAACAACATGATCGATTTTTGTCGAGAGCTCGCTTCGCACTCACGTCTACCTGCAAACCTTTACGAACACTTCGAAGCCCTTCGCGCACAACGTATTGCTTGCCTCGTAAAGAATTCGAGGATCCTCGTACAAGTGGACACCACAATGAAAACAAAGACAAAAAGAAAACACAGAAAAGAATATATTCGAAAAAACCGTATAGGGATTACGCTCGAGCCCACTTTAGCACATCGAGAGAAAGACTGCGGCGAAGAAAGTTGTTAGTTTCGAGCATTACGTCAACGACCACTCATGAAACGAAAGAGAAAAAAAAAACAAAAACAGGGAAGGCACGCTAAGCACTTTGCAGGGGTTTTCATGAAACTTAGCGGCTTGTGCTTCACTCACCGGCTTTGGAGCGACAGCACACACACACACACAATAAAAAAACGCACTCCGATGGAACGGTATACAAAGCCATCCTCCCGAACCTGTACTGCAATTTACGAGGACGACGAGTTCGAGAGGAACCGGACCTCGAGAGAAAACAGCTTTACAGAAGCTTGCTGTCCTTTCAAACGCGACTTTAAAGCCGGGCCATCACGCAGGCCCACTTCTACAAGAGTTTTCACACGCGCACAGAGTTTCTCAATCGGCAAGAAAGAAAGAAAGAAAGAAAGAAAGAAAGAAAGAAAGAAAGAAAGAAAGAAAGAAAGAAAGAAAGAAAGAAAGAAAGAAAGAAAGAAAGAAAGAAAGAAAAGTGGAACTGAAAATCATGATGCCCGCTGCGATACAGTCGGCTCAAACAGGGGAAAAAGTTAGCGAAAATTTACAGAAAATCGACGCTTAGCTTAAAACGAATAAAACGGGCGGGGCCAATATGGTGATCAGTAGACTCGCGGTGGATATTTCCATTCTTTTTATCTCGTTTTCAAAGCAATAACTTGGCCCAGTTGTTTAGGTAGACCCCGCTGTCAGAAAATCACGAAGCTCAAGGCAAAGTAACAAACAAAACAATTAAAGAAAAAAAATTGGCCACTCGCACCTGCGTGCTTAGCTGCAAACGTCGTCGAAAGCCGATAGTCATCGTCTGGAGATGAATGTATAGATGGATTTATATGGCTGTACCTTTTAGATGCGGCGGCGGCTAACTCCACTTATAGCTGTAATACTTAGTGCACAAAAACTAGAATTATCATTTTTGTTATAATGAAGTTAAACACTGGTACTCTGCAGTGAATAATTTAATTTTCACTCGCGTCTTGATTTTAGCCACCAATAAGACAACCTCCTTCTAATTATTTCTACCCGTTTAAAGTATATTTTGCCCTTTCTGTCCCTAAACCCCAGTGCTTTGAAAAACTCTGCGCCATCACCCTGAACTATAGGGTGAAGCCCTTTACAGAACATTATGAAGTGTTCAGCAGTTTCCTTCTCCTCTCCACACGCACTGCATACCGTGTCCACCCCTTCGTATTTGGTCCGATAAGTCTTGGTTCGCAATACTCCCGACCTGACCTAAAACAGTAGAGAACTACCCGAGAATTATCATAGATCCTTTCTTTGGCAATTTCCTGCTTAAATGTTCGATAGATATCTAGTGCCGACTTCTTAATCATGCCTTTTCTGCAAATGTCGGTCTCCTTTTTTTTTCAGACGAACAGACGCTACAGACGGACGGACGCTGCGTGAGATATGGACGCCATCTGGCAGTGATGTCTGGAAACAGGAGCTTGTAGAGAACCCAGGGTCACTGGTATGTGGCAGCACCACGCCGTCGACAGAGCGTTTTTTCGTGCATAGCTTCGGATTTTCAGCGCAGCGTAATAAACACTATAGGATCCTTGGAATTACGTATCTATTTATGTTCTAGTAAGGGAGCCCATCTCCTAATACGTACTGATGTTGCGCCTCAGATATGTGGAATATTTGCTTTTTGATCGATATTCACAAGTACGAACGAGCCCAGCGGGCTGGGCGTTGAGGAAGTGCTTGAACTTTCTGGCTGAATCGTGTGACATACATACATACATACATACATACATACATACATACATACATACATACATACATACATACATACATACATACATACATACATACATACATACATACATACATACATACATACATACATACATACATACATACATACATACATACATACATACTACATACATACATACATACATACATACATACATACATACATACATACAGTTGTTGATTGAAAAACTTGAATGCCCGTGACGGAGCAAAGCTTCGTGCTAAAGTCCACAATGTCTACATTGAAGTCGTCGTCTAGTATAAAGGACGAACAGACGGACGCACGAACGGACGTATGAACGGCCGCACGCACGGAGTAAAGAAAGACCTTAAACCTATAGACGCGCTGTGAACGCTCCATGTACGGTATATGTAAAACGTGTATTTCGGTCCGACGAGAAGCTACGACGACAGGAAGGAAGGAAGGAAAACAGGGGAAAAGAACGGCAGGGAGGTTAACCAGCCTATAGGAAGCCAGTTTGCTACCCTGCGCATGGGAGAGGGATGGGGGAGATGTAAGATAGTGAGCAGAGAGGGAAGAGAGAAACACAGCACATTCGGCAGCACACGCGCGCACACTCAGTCATAGTCCAGTCTAGTTTTTCGTGATGTGTGACCTTGCTATTACAGTCGCTTGTTCAAGTCCGTGTCGCGTAGGAATTTCTACAAAGCTTTCGTCGCCTTCTGTTGCATTGTCTTTTCTCGGGCACTTGACAGAATAGTGTCCACAGACATTTGGCTGTTGTCGATGCGCGCAAGAGCGGACGCCAGTGACTGTCTCTGGATTTCATACAACGGACAGTGACACAGGATGTGGTGTAGCGTCTCTTCGCAGTGACAGGCATCGCAGAGAGCGTCATCGGCCATTCCTATGACAAAAGAATAAGATTTTGTAAATGCCACTCCAAGCCATAAGCGATGAAGAAGGGTGGCTTCACTTCGGTCGAGTCCAGTGGGCATGCGGAGAGCCATCGAAGAGGACAGGTGGTGTTGACGATTCGTATCGATGTTTGGTGGGCACCATAGTGAAAACGTGATTTCACGTGCAAGTCGTCGAAGATTACTGGCAGCATCGGTCCGCGAAAGTGGTATGGCTTTTCCTTGTGTTCCTTCAAGGGCTGCCCGCGCGGCAGTATCGGCATGTTCGTTCCCTATGATGCCGCAGTGACTTTGCAGCCATTGAAGCGTTCCATGATGCCCTTTCTCATGTGGAGTGTGGAGAAGGCATCGAATTTCGAAAACAAGCTGTTGGTATGGCCCGCGACGCAGTGCTGAGAGCACAGATTGTAGGGCAGCCCTTGAGTCGCTGAAAATCGACCATTGTTGCGGTGGTTCCCGATTGACCACACAGAGTGCCGCGCGCAAAGCAGCTAGTTCCACTGCTGTAGATGCCGTAAAGTGGTCAGTCTTAAAGCTGATGGTAATACCTCTTGCTGGGACAACTACTGCCCCTGACGAACACTGGCGGTTCGTGGAACCATCGGTGTATACATGTATGCTGTCTGAATATTTCTCGTGCAAAAGAAGAAGAGAGTATCGGGAGAGGACAAGACATCGGGAGAGCCCAATACCAGTGTCACACGGCCACCACCGAAATCTGCTAAACTTCATCACCGTAACACTCCTCCAGGGAGTTCGACGGAGATGTCTCACAGGGCGATTTGGCAATTTTACAAGCTTTGGACAGAAGCCGCAAGGAGCCCATCAGGCGCTGCTGCACCTTCTCTGCCTGCAAGATTTCGCGACTAATCCCTCTGAAAATATTTTATGCTATCGGTGCACACCAGTGTGTGCATTTCCTTTTAGTTAAACGTACGTTATGAACGGATTATGTAGTGAAAAAACTTTTAGTATTAATGAAGCTCACTCTTGTATTGACTGCAGCTGCTTTGTGTTTGCGATTTCTCTCGTAACCACACATTACTGAGGACGAGAGTACTCCATTCCGCCGCTGCCAAAGACCACCGAACTTCCTCAGCGAAAAGCTCCATTTAACTTCCTTGACGCAATAAAGGAAGACCACGGGGACACGGACCTGCATTTCCGTTGTCATAAAGACGAGAGGGTTGAACGGAGTTTGCGGGCGCCTGAGTGGCAGGGGTGACGTGGACAGGAACATGTCCTTTCAATATTTCACACAGACATAGCCACACGAAAATGTGTCCACAAAAAGAGAGGCACACGTATGCATAATTCAAGGTAAACAAGAGACACAAGTAAAACATGAACATGTACATTTCACGTATTTACATGTTGGCATACCATTTCTGCCGACGCATCGATACATGAGCCTTCCGATACCAGGGCGGCCGAAACACAAGTTTCATACTTCTGAACATTGTCGATGAAAAAGCAAATAACACACATATCCGAGGCTCAACATCAATACTTGAGTATTGGGCAGTGTGTGTTTTTCCTAAAATATGCATAGACACGTGATTCTAAGAGCCTAGTATCTTTTACGATGCGCTGACAATGCGACGCTATGCACGAGATAGCGGGTGTTTCCGTTTCGCTAAGACGAGAGTCACTGTATATGCTCCTTACGGGAGCAGAGTAGGGAGTAGGTCCGTCAACATGCCTGGTTATCAACCATAGTTGATAACCAGGCATGTTATCAACCACAAGCCGCGCTCTGTTTTTGCGAGGGAGTTACTTAAGTCTGTCGCCCATCGACGTAGCGTGTCGCCGATCGCCAGTCGACGTGCTTGGCGTGTCAACGACTGGCCAAGAAAGAACAAAAACCTGCTTTCGGGACTCAGCCACGGGAGTTCAAAAGCTTTTTTTTTTTAGTCTGTCCGATAAGGCAAAGCGCAAAGGCGTAGCGAAGTGCCGAATAACATGCAACACCGCTACCGCATGGTGAAGTGGCGCCAGCTATGGGAGATTAGCGACAACTCCCAAACACGAAATATTCGAGCCCTTTGTACTGGAAATGGCACTGAGTAATATTGAAAGCGGTGAAAGTTGGTAACGATGCATAGCTGGTCGAGATAAACGACGCAAAAAAAAAACGAAAGACTTAGAATAGGAAGGACACAAGACGCAGCGCTCGTCTTGTGTCCTTCCTTTTCTCAGTCTTCATTTTTCTTGCGCTGTTTAACTCGACCAGCTATGAATTGTTACCAACTTGCCCAGTTATCAATACAAAATATAGGTCCTGCGAGATTCAAGGAGTGCACCTCTAAGCCTACAACAGTTGATTGTTTCACTATGTATTTCAATAATGGTGCCGAACCAATGCAAATACTCTGCTGTCGAGGCTTAAGGACATGCATCTAAAGCAAATAAAAACACCAGTACGTAGCCAACGAGCTACACGGCGCACGACGGTCACTTGATAGATTCCAGGTGGACAACAACCGCTTTCGGAGGTGCGGCCTGCGCACCAGCTTCTCCGCAGCGCATGGTTGCTAGCGTCGTTGAAAATTTAAGACTAAAGTGACTTTAGTTAAGACAATATGGCGGTGCCACCTACCAGTGGCTCAGGGTTCTACACAGGCTTTCGTTTCCCGACATTACTGCCAGATGGCGTCCATATCGCATAGCGCCATATCGCATAACTTTTAAGCAGGAAATTGCCAAGGAAAGAATCTATGATAATACTCGGAGTAGTTCTCTACTGTTTAAGCCAGGACGTGAGTATTGCGAACCAAGACATATCGGGCCATATACGAAGAAGTAGACACGGTATGCAGTGCGTGTGGAGAGGAAGAAGAAACTGCGGAACACTTGATTATGTTCTCTAAAGGGCTTCACCCTAGAGTTCAGGATGATGGCGCAGAGTTTTTCAAAACACTGGGGTTAGGGACAGTGAGGGCAAACTAGACTTTAAGCGGGTAGACCTAACTAGAAGGAGGTTATCTGATTGGTGGCTAAAGTCAAAGCACGAGTGAAAATTAAGCCCTTCACGGCAAAGTACCAGTCCAACTTTACAATTTAAAGGGGAAAAAAAGATAAAATCTAGTGGTTAGTTCACTAAGTATTATGGCTAGGTGGCGCTGGCCGCCGCCCGATCTAAAGGGTACAGCCAAATCCATCCATCCATCCATCCAGCCCCAGACCCAGGAGGCCCTCGTGAGACGAGCGAGGACAGCGGCCCGTGCCAATGGGATCCCGGACTAAGGATCCCACTTACCGACATTCCTTCCTCGGTCGCAAATAAATATTTTATTCTCTCTGTCTCTCCAGGCAGAAAATTCGACGACATTTGCAGCGAAACACGCCAATACGCAGTCAATCTTTTTTTTTTTCTCGACTACTATATAGCGCCCCCTTGGGGAGAGAGATAAAAATGCACAGCTCATCTGCGTACGGCTGGTTGCTGCGAAGGCGGCGGCCCAGCTGGCTGCGAAGGCGGCAGCCCAGCTGGCTGCGAAGGCGGCAGCCCAGCTGGCTGCGAAGGCGGAAGCCCAGCTGGCTGCGAAGGCGGAAGCCCAGCTGGCTGCGAAGGCGGAAGCCCAGCTGGCCGCGTTGGAGGAACACGTGGCGCCGGCAGTGCACGCGGTAGCGCCGGCGTCGAGAAGAGTGGCGGCAGAGTCGACGACCGAGGCGCGGACCAGGACGGCACCAAAGGCCGAGGGGGCGGCGTCATCGACGTCCCCATCGGGTACAAATCCCCGCACCAACTGGGAAAATAGATGAAGATAAACGAACACTTGAGCACACGGCGCTTGCTTCTGTTCCATTTTTATACGTGTATTTTTTTATATTGGTACTGCAAATCGGTGATGACTGTAATGTGTTATTTCAAAACGTATGTGTCGACATCTGTTATACCTGTTGAATTTGAATTTTGTGTCCCCTCATTCAAAAGCAGAATTGAATTTGTATCCTTTGTTCCACTTCACCTGAGCAAATGTAAGGGTGGAGGGACCTTAGTCGGGCAGAGGTACTCTGCCTTTAGTCCCTTCGACCTAGGGAATCATTGGTTTTGTCTGAATATATAGTGAATGAATGAATGATGAATGAATGAATGAGAATATCCTTTCCCCTGGGGATTCTTCTGCAGAATAGAGCAGCAAGAGCGTCTGCGTAGCAGTTTGTGAATTTCTCAGGGACACAAGAAGGTTTGCTTGTTAAATTTCCTTTTCTTTCTTTTTTAACTAATTCAATTTTAGTTCTTTGAAACTCCTTTTAATTATTATTTATTTACCTACTTTATTCGTAAGTCACATTATGATAATCCACTCTCATATTTCCTGGATGATTGAATAATCATTTTTTCTCCTTCTAAATATAACTATTCGTTTTTCTCATTACAAAGCTGCCAGTTAAATTGTCAATCCCCAATAGTGGGTACAAGCCAAAGCATAGAGGAACAAGCAAGCAATATACAAAAATAGTAATGTAGTCAAATAAATAATTACACAGGTAACGAATAGAAAAAAAAAACACCTGGCCTGCGCTGAACGCGCAGCACTGTGACAGCGAAAGCTAAAACAGCAGCCTTCGGACCATTTCTTTAACACTCTTTCGGTATCTGCTGCAAGCACACGTGCAGGGTACCCGCTACGCCATTAATCATTGTGTGGTAGGCAGACATTCAGTATGCCAACCTTCGTCGTTCTTCGGAGAAGCGTGGTACTTACTGCACACTTGCAAGGAACTTTGTGCAATTTTCGTGAGCTGCGGCTGACACCAATGAATAATTATGCCAGAAGCTTTTGTAATTCCCGCCATCCCCCACAGTAGGTATTCGCCAAAGTTAACAGGTGAAAAAGATCAAGCTCTTGTAAAGAGTTGCAGCATTCGACGGCACACTCGTTGCTCATTTCACGTCATCTGACACCTGGTTGTCGCTTTGTTGTTATATAACGCTTTATTACTCGTATAACGCGATTCCTTCCCGACAAGAGTATAAAGATGGGTGTGTTGGTAATACATAACTAATAACGTAGCGCGTAAAAAATGAGACACAGGACAAGGGAACGAACAAAGAGGAGCGCTAACATCAAGCCTGCCTAGGACCAATTTGCCAGGGTGTTCGAAAAAAAAAAAACGCCAGGCCTGCGTGGCAGGCGCAGAACAGTCGCAGCAAAAGCTAGAAGAGCGGCCTTTCAGAGCGTTTGCTAAACACAAATTGGGTAACTACTGCAAGCACACTTGCTTGATACCCAATACGGCATTAATAATAAATATTATTGGGTAGTAGGCCGCCATTCGCTATGCTATTTTTCGTCATTCTTCTGAGAAGCGTCGTATCCGCTAAACACTTGCGAGGAATTTTGTGCCCATTTTCGTTCATGCAGTGGCTGACGACGATGGGGAATCATGCCTGAAGTGGGTATGCGCCACAGTTAATAGGTGATCAAAAAGAAGCTTTTTGTAATGAGTTGCAGCATTGCACGACCCACTCGTTACGCTATTCGCTTTGTGTGACCACTCGCTGTTCTTTCGGTGTTCTAAAACGCTTCAAAAGTTGTAATAGCGCGATTCCTTACCCGATATCAAGCCTGTCTAAGGCAAGTCGGGATGAAGAAAATATACAGACCGCGGCGCTGACTAACAACCAAATGTGCTGCTTGATTCTTCTATTCCGCATATATATAGACTGTTTTTTTTTTTCCTGAAGGATCGCGGGGCACCGTCATAATTCTCTCTGAACTGCGGTTAACATAGGGGATCCCTCTAAAATGCACTGCCGAGGTAGTGAACGTTGGTTTTCGCGCTCCCGTTGCAAAAGCTGAGGAAGGAGGGGGACCCTTCTCCGTTAAAGAGGCCTGCATACCCGAATCTCAAGAAGACAGAACAACAAGGGGGAGGGATACGCCCGAAAACGACCAGCCTGCACAGAGACAGTAAAAAACTCTCAATGGTAGAGGAATGTCAACTTCTTCTGAAGGAGGGAAATCGGGGGAAGGGCTGCACGCATGCCTAGCCGCCGTTGTCGACATGATACGCTTCGGAAACGAAACGCACGCGTTCATCACGGTGTTTTGACGCGAAAGCATAATCATTAAAAGACGGCCGGCAGCCGCAATTATTACAGCGAAGAGACAGTTGACTATATATGTTGCCTTTTTCTTATGCGGTCATTGGCGCAACGCCCCGTTTGTCCAACATACTAACGACCACAGGAACGATGGATCTTTTACAAAGCGCCATCACAGCAATCTACAAACTTCTGTCGGGGACTCGCTCGCTGGATTCCGTGCCGACTGTTTGTGCTCTCGCGATCTCCGACGACAGTGCAGCTCTGGCCGACTGGGCTCGCCCTACGCCATCTCCTGACGCCGGTCCCCGACGACGACGATAGCGTAGCTCTGGCCGACTCGATTAGCCCTACGCCACCTCCTGTCGCCGACAAGAGCTCTCGCCAGTGGTGCCCCGTCCTCGGACTCCAGCGATCGTCTCCATCTTTCTTATCTTCTCCTCGCTTCCGTCGTTCGCTGTCCCTGCACCTCGCTCTCTCCTTCCTCTCTCTCTATCTTTTTACCTTTTAATCATATCCTTTTAATCCATTATCTACCCCCATCCTTCGTGAGCTACTGTTGAGGTGTCCTCCCCCTGAGAGACAGTTACGGGGCTCACTTTTTTCTTCTTTTCACTTAAAATCACCCCCCCCCCCCAGAACTTCTGTCGATGTTTATTGCTACATTTTTTTCCGTTTTACAGTACATACGTACTTCTGTCATGATAACGTCAAGATAACGGCAATCGTAGTGAAGGGCCTTACCCTGAAGCTCATCTGTCTAGCAGTGTTCAGGGCCGCCATCCTCGCTGGCACAAGCACTACGTATCAGCTCACCGCTTCTCATCATTGCTGGTGACTTTAATGTGGACGCGTTTGCAAGCACAACCACACCTGGTTCCCACAATACACGAAAGACGCTTTCCTTCTAAGACAGAGCCTCCCGAAATCTCGCGCCCACGACGAGGACCGGAGGTGTCGCTGAGCACTTCATCACGGGCATGAATAATTTCACGCAACGAAACTATTCGTCATACTTCAGTGTCCATGTGCTCCTTGTAGCCGCATTGGCAGACGATTATTTTCATAAGAACAACTATACTTCTGCTGATGGTGCTGACATTTTACAGTGGTTTGGTCCAAGTTATGGAGGTGTCAACAGCCCACTGGACTCGTGCTCACAACCCGTCGACACGTGGACTTCACATGTCCACCCCAGATGCACGCATATTCGCGATGTGTGCGCACGTAACCTTCGTCACATGCTAATAAACTAAACATTTCGACCTACCACAGTTTCTGCTGGTAGCGCGTGTAGTGCATGTAACTAGAGTCCTTCCATCCGCATGCTTTGCGAAACGTCGATTCCCATAGGTACGAAGGATCTGCCAATTGTTGAGCAACCTTAAGTCGATAATTTCAATTGCTTCTTCGATATTTTTGTTATATATTTTACTTTACACCTTGTTCGCTTCATTTAGCCTGTTTTGAGCACTGACAGCCTTGTCTTATGCGTGTACTGAGCACAGACTGATCATGCTGCATAACATCCATAGACGCGTGGTCACATTGGCTGATGAAGAGCAAGAAGCGCACTTAAAGAGCGTCAGACACACCAACCTGATCGTATCCTCCGCCGGCCGCGCAACGGGCGGCGGCAGTCTCGCAGCTTTTCTCCAATCCTTGAACGTGACAACATCGGGCTTCCGGAATGCGCCCGACTGGAACGAGGAAGAAGAGGAGTAGAGGGCTGCGGGGGCGTAGGACACCGGAGGAGCCGCTGCGGCTGCGGGGGCGTAGGACACCGGAGGAGCCGCTGCGGCTGCGGGGGCGTAGGACACCGGAGGCGCCGCTAGACGCGGACCAGTCTGCCGCACTGCGGGCCGGTTCCACGGCACCAGGAACGCCGAGGCTGTGGTGCCCGGGAGGCCTCCTCGCTGCCAGAGCGCGGAGTCGACGGTCGCGGCTTGCTCGACTTCTTCCCTCCGCTCCACACGTCGGTCGAGGCGCTCTTCTCCTTCTTGTCGTTTCTCTGCTTCCTTGAAGAACAGCTCGTGCTCCTTCCTGGGGGAGTCAGGCAGCAGGCTAGACGCCGGGCTCGCTGCACGGACGAACACACACAGACACGCGTGCAACGACGAGGCCGCACCACGCCATCAACGCGCGCAAACTCCCCGAGAGTACTGGGAGGCAGCCCTGCTCGGCTGCTAGGACTTTCTGGCTGAAAAAAGCCATGGCCCCGTCGTGCCAGGACAGTGGCCACGACCAACGGGGTTGCCTGATGCGTCATATAGAAAAGTAAAGAGGGGAGGGGGGGACAGACTCATCTCATACTTAAATAGTGCGTGTGGGTCCCCTCAAAGTCTATTTCGATTGGCCGTATTCCACCGTTTCAACTTTAGAAGCGTTCACCTAAGTTCATGAACGTGCGACTTCCAACGTAACGAGCAGGTTCAACGCCAATTTACCAAGACAACAATTGAAGAACAAACAAGAACGAAAAACAAACAGGATGACGACCAATGCAATCACTTCAGCGGATTAAAAGAACAAAAAAAACTCTTGATGTAACCAGACGAAGCTTTGTCAACTGCACCGAAGCAAGACCACCGCGGACTTACAGTGACAAGTGAATTTGTCACCGGCGCGAGAGGCAGTGAGCGAAGGCGACACGCAACTACCTTTGCCGCACTTCTTTCACGTCTCGTGCGTATACGTAGGTGGATCTGTGCTGCAGCGCGTTAGCGTAAGATGAAATAGGGAGTTCGACAGGAAGAGCTAGGGGAAGAGGGGAGGGCTGAATCTCATTCGAGAACAAAGAGCTCGCCTCAGATGTGCGATCTCACCGAAGGTGTGACGGAATCGACGAAGAAAACGAATCAAGAGCCAATAACGAGTCGAGTAGGAGAAAATTAAACGATGGAACGCATGAAGAAGAAAGACTAGCCGCACTCCTTGTCGGTCCTAATTTGCGGCCAGTGCTCCATCGGCGCGACTCAGTTGTAAAGGAAAGAAACAATAAGTTAGTTACCGCTTCCATTCGTCGAATCCTGCTCCGTTGGTTTTTGCTTCTCGCAGTCATACGTGTCGGAATTCCCTTAAGGAGATTAACTGCCCTCCCCCAATCCGCCCCCACTCCCCTTTCCATCAACACACACACACACACACACACACACACACACACACACACACACACACACACACACACACACACACACACACACACACACACACACACACACACACACACACACACACACACACACACACACACACACACGTGCCAACTTTGAAGCCAGCGTCTCCTTTCTGTCTTTCTCACACACACTCTCTCTCTTTGTTCGGTCTCCTCCGAGCCTTATTCTGGTCATGAAAGAGAGGGAATTCTGTTCTGTACGTTGCAGACTCCGTGTTGAGTTGTAAATACCAGCCACGCGCGTGCACACGAGACAAAACAGGAACAACAAAAACGTGAACTCGCATCAAAATTTAAACAGACAAGGTGAAAGACTGGTTCTGCGTGTACCGTCCTTTCCTGAGGGCATGGCTGTCGAATCAAGGAACGGATCTAATTTATCCCTCAGACGGGGAAAAAACAAACAAAAACCGGAAGCCGGAGGCCGAAAAACAGTAGCGGCCTCTTGTTGCTGCGGCACACGGTTGGAAGATGGAAAGTGTGGGCGATTGCGTGGTAACACGCGCGCTATCTCCATCTCTGGAAGCGTTGATTAGCTTAACCCTTTTCTTATCTCTTCCTTTCTCTTTCATTCTCTCCCTCTCCCCCCCCCCCTTTCGCTTCCTCGGCACTATTTCCAACTTGACGAGCTTCTGCTCGCTTTGCCTCAATGCCTTCTTATTACTTGCGGGTCCCACTTCGTTCCCGATTTACTTTAATCGTCTTCTCCGGCTTTTTGAGTTGTCGTTGTTGTTCTCCCTTTTTTTCCCACCGACATTCTTTCAATATCTTGTCTTCTCGGCAGCACGCACTATAGTGTTCTGTTTTCTTCCTCATCAACGTGTTCGCCGAATTCTCTGGCCACGCGTGGGCCAACGTCAATCTTGGTTATGATATGACGCCGTAATCTCTCTCTCCCTCTTGGCGCTGTTATCTATACGCGCACGGGTTTCCATACTATCGCGTGCGTTTCCACTTCCCTCCTCACCAACATCACGCCAGCTCATGTGCTTTTTCAACCCCCCTCCCCCCGTTTCACGTTTTTCACGTTTTTTTTTTTACCGGGCTTTCCTATTAGTTCCTTTTTTGGCTCTGTATGCGCTTTACTTCCCCATTTTCTTTTTTTTTCGATTACGTATTCCCGAAAATTCCGAAATGCTCGGGACAAATCGAGAAAGCACTCGAGATAGGCAGAGGTCTCTCCTTGTTTTCCCTCTTTCAACTCGATCGTGGTGTTCTACTCAAACAAGAAAAAAAGAAAGAAAGAAAGAAAGAAAGAAAGGCCCCGCCATGGTGGTCTAGTGGCTAAGGTACTCTGCTGCTGACCCGCAGGTCGCAGGCTCGAATTCCGGCTGCGGCGGCTGCATTTCCCATGGAGGCGGAAATGTTGTAGGCCCATGTGCTCAGATTTGGGTGCACGTTAAAGAACCCCAGGAGGTCGAAAATTTCCGGAGCCCTCCTCTATATGGCGTCTCTCAAAATTATATGGTAGTTTTGGGAAGTTAAACCCCACATATTAAGAAAGAAAGAAAGAAAGAAAAAAAGAAAGAAAGAAAGAAAGAAAGAGAGAAAGAAAGAAAGAAAGAAAGAAAGAAAGAAAGAAAGAAAGAAAGAAAGAAAGAAAGAAAGAAAGAAAGAAAGAAAGAACAGGCGTCGGCGCTTCTACCTTAAATGTTTCTTGAAGCACAGAGAAAGAAGCCCCGAAAAATAAAACGAAATAAAGAAAGCTTGACCATAAGAAGCAAACTTTTCTACAAGCAGGACCCCAGCCGTTGGTTGGAAAATTCCTCTTTTTCTCTAGCCCGCACTGTTTCCTCTTTTTCCCCAACGTTCTGCGCCGTCATCCCTAAAGCGCACGTCGCCGCTGCCACGCGGATCGCGCATGCGCGGTAGTGTTGCGCCTTTTCTCATGGGCTAGGGACATCTATATACGGGTGCGCGTATAATATAGCGCGTCTGTCCCGGACAAAGAACTCGCGCAACCGTGAAACGTAGCCCGGTAGGTAGCTCCTGTACACCACCGCGACGGCCTTGCCTAATTAAAAACGCCCCCCCCCCCTCCCTCTATCCCCTCAACTACCTCGTCTTCCATATATCTTAGAGCTCTTGTAAGGTTAACGGAGCCCGTAAGAAGCCGCGGCTCCTTCTCGTGAGAGTGTATACGAATCCGGGGAGTTGAGGCTTTCGACAAAAAAAAAAAAAAACGAATACGTAATACCTTCTGTCTGTGTTAAGCTTTTGTGTGTGTTCCAACTTGTTGTGTGCACCGCAGTGGTCTAGTGGCTAAAGTACTCGGCTGCTGACCCGCAGGTCGCGGGATCAAATTCCAGCTGCAACGGCTCCATTTCCGATGGAGGCGGTAACGTTGTAGGCCCGTGTACTCAGAATTGGGAGCACATTAAGGAACCTCCGGATGGTGGAAATTTCCGGGAGCCCTCCAATACGGCGTGTCTCATAATCATATGGTGGTTTTGGGACGTTAGAACCCTATAAATCAATCAATTATCTCGACGGCTACCCCCATTGTGGTTTGCGGTCTCCCTCTATAGAAAGAGCTTCTTGCGATTCGTTGCTTCGTGCTGCTTACCGCGCGAAAGCGATTTCATTTCCTCGGCATATGTTTTTCGGGGCTTCGGAACTTTTATTTGCTCTTAGAGCATATAGCTCTATGAGGCACCCATTCCTGCTTGGAGCGTTGTCACCGTTGCCGTGGGCGGCGTAACTGGCGGACACGAAAAAAAAAAAAATTAACTGACACACACCCCTGCGGGATAGAATGGGAATCGAACGCGGGCCCTCTGTGAGGCAGTCCGGTATATTCTAGCGCAAAGCCACGCCAACGCTTGAAACTAATTTGCAGAAAGAGCCCATACGTGCGTCACGTCTGCCAAAAAACAGCGCCAACTGACGTATTATAGCGTGGCAAGAGAGTAAACTAGTCATCCCCCACACTGATAATTACGCAATCGGAGTGTCTGGTTTAATGTGTCCCACTCACTCATTAACACTCATTTACACCGTGAACGTTTACTGGTTACAAACTCGTAAAGTAACTATACTTCACCAGAGGTATATGGTAGGTGAAGATAGATCCAGATACGGTGCAACTCGTAAAATAGGTATATTTCACCAGAGGTATATGGTAGGTGAAGATAGATCCAGATATGGTGCAACTCGTAAAATAAGTATATTTCACCAGATGTATATGGTAGGTGAAGATAGATCCAGATACGATGCAACTCGTAAAATAAGTATATTTCACCAGAGGTATATGGTAAGTGAAGATATATACAGATACGGTGCAACTCGTAAAATAGGTATATTTCACCAGAGGTATATGGTAGGTGAAGATAGATCCAGATACGGTGCCCATATATATTCGGCGACCCACGAGTGATCATGCAGCGTGAACGGCGGGGTGGTCAATGTTGGCGATTTAATGCTTATCGAACGTTGTTTTCGTGTTTCTGCACGTGTCATAAATGTTGTGTACCTCGAAGTTAATTTATTTAAACATTCGGTCGCACGGCCGCGAAAGGCGATAATTTTTTTTGACGGATACGATAATTCACGCCCGTATACTTACCTGAAAAAATTCCCCGACGGACGTAAATTGATTCATATGTAGGGTTTAACGTCCCAAAACAACCATATTATTATTAGAGACGCCGTAGTAGAGGGCTCCGGAAATTTTGACCACCTAGGATTGTTTAAGGAGCACCCAAATCTGAGCACACGAGCCTAGAACATTTCCGCCTCCATCAGAAAAGCAGCCACCGCAGCAGAGATTTGATCCCACGACCTGCGGGTCAGCAGCCGAGTACCTTAGCCACTAGGCCACCATGGCGGGGCTACAGACGTAGATACTCCACCCACCCAACCCATCCAAAAACTGCCATCCTTAAAGCTGTATTCCCACAAGGAACGTGATCGCGATTGGATTCCGGAAATCGCGTATACTATACGTCACCAAATGTCGCCCGTTCACGCGCCTCCGCCTCGATTCGCGCGGAGCGATTCGTATATATAGTAGGAATTCTCGTGGAGCAAAGCGGAAATCCTCGCTTGTAGCGTGAATTCCTCTCCTTCCGTCTGAATGCTGCTTGCTGAGCTATCCGAATCACCTCCCATGTCACGTGACTGACAAGTCCGCGATCACGTCCGTCGTACAATACAGCTTTAGGAGAGCGCGCCCCCATCGAAGGGTGCGCTGGAGGAGAAGTCGTTCACACCTATCTCGGCTTATTCTTGCCCACAGTGCACAGCACTCACTGATTCAAGCAGGTCAATTTCGGGCTACATATAACTGCTATACCGCTGATTATATCGCATTCAGTTCTGAAGATATCTACGCGATTTCGACTCAACGCGTAGATCAGAGCCAACGTTACCTTTGGAGGCCGCACTCGACGCGATGACGTCACTATCGCGAGAATTCACGAGTACCAGTCATTCGGCTTGTCTTTTTTTTAGGGGCGAAGCTTCTTCAGGCGTCGGTTTGTCCATCTGTTGTATGCATGTATGTAGTAGTACGTAACCACCGGTGGCACATACTCGCTCTAGAGCGGGTATGTGCCACAGGGGACACGAGATGGGAGATGGCGGTACTTGGAGTGTACACTAGATGGACGCACCGACGGATGGACAGACAGACTAGCAGACGGACGGACGGACGGACGGACGGATGGACAGATGGGTGCACGAATAGACCACCAGATTGATGGACGGACTCACGAACGGACCCACGGACAGATGGACGCACGGATGGTCGCACGGACGGACGGAAGCAAGAAGGAACAGACGGACGGAAGCACGGACGGAAGCACGGACGGGCTGACGGACGCTTCGCCCCATTCATCAACATTCACTCCGTGGATATGCAGTGATATTTTTTTTTTCATATCCCATTGAAATCATCAGTCGGTACCGTACACGCTAGGCTTACATGATTGCCCTGTGTGCCTGCAGTCTTAGATGTCCGTCAGTAGTGTAAAACGCTAGGCCTACAAGCTTTTCCTGTGTGTCCAGCCGCACATACATTCTAGGCCCCAGACGATTTAGTTCAATGACACGACCGCATGGTCAATGCGTCGCGCACTTCGTCATCGCACGAGCGCATGCTCGCTAACAAGGACACCTGCGCCACTCTTTAATTGGTTGAGGCGCGACACTTCAGCGCCTCGACCAATCACGGGGTTTTACGTCCAAAAAACCACCACATGATTACGAGAGACGCCGCAGCGGAGGGCTCCGGAAATTTCCGCCATCTGGGGTTCTTTAACGGGCACCTAATTTCAAGCACATGGGCCCCGATAATTTCCGTCTCCATCGAAAATGCGGCCACCAAGGCCGGGATTCGAACCCGCGACCTGCTTGCAGGTCACCTGTCGAGAACCACGACAAGTGGACCACGAGTGTTGACGATTGGGCGTGTTGGTTCGTTGTGCTTGAACTGATGCAGCGCATTACGGTAACGAAGAAATGGACGAGCCGACGGACGCAAGAGGACACAAGGCTACGTCCTCTTGCGTCGGTCTGCCCGCGGCCATTTCTTCTTTAGCGCTATGTGCTATACCAGTTCAAGCCCTGGAAAATCACGCCGTGTCTTGACGCACCAATATGGAAAAAAAAAACAGTAAAGAAAAGTTCCCTCGCTCACCGCTTCGAGCCTCCAAGGACGCGTCCAAGACGAGAACCTCGTCCTCCTCCTCCGCGGGAGACGAATCGACGATAAACTCGGGGTCCACGACGAGCGCCTTCTGTTCCGAGGGCGGTTGCTTCTGCATAGGTGACGGCGACGCCGCACCTTCGGAGAGTGACTCCTCGCTGCGGTATAGAGAATATAGTGACTTTGCAAGGGAGCACACCCAGACGTTCGATTCGCTGGGTTCTCGCCAGCTCGGTGTTTTAGAACGTGGGTTCGTAGTATACGTAAACCAAAACGCCACATAAAAGTAATGGGGTCTTCGTGACATTAGCGCTTTCAGGTATTAGGTATACGGGAAGCGAATGCAAAAACAGTAAATAAGCGCAACTTTTAGGTTATTGATTGATTGATTTGTGGGATTTAACGTCCCAAAGCCGCCATATAATTATGAGAGACGCCGTAGTGGAGAGCTCCGAAAATTGAGACCACCTGGTGTTCTTTATTGTTCACCCAAATCTGGGCACACGGGCAGCATTTGCCTGCCTCCATCGAAAATGCAGCCGCCGCATCCGGGATTTGGTCTCACGACCTGCGGGTCAGCAGCCGAGTACCTTAGCCACTAGACCACCACGGTGGGCGATACGTGGCGCTGCTGGATGCCGAAAGGTGGACGCACAATTCGCAGGGCAATGCGATTCCAGCGACGAGTTGCGAAATGCAAATTAAGCCGAGAACGCACGCACGCACGCACGCACGCGTACGCGGGACGTATCCGTCTTTAGATGGTTAGCACGATTATCAGAGCGAGATAAAGACTGCACGCATTATGCACAGGAGCTTTTTTTGTTGTTTGTGGGCGACAGCTGTCTAACAGTATCAATTAAACGTGACAGTTACATAAAAATACTCGTTTTATATTCTTTCTTCAGCGGCAGCATTGAAAGGACATCATCGGCTGAATCGCGCCCCCCTAATAAGAGCACGGATTACAGAAACGACGCGGACAAGCGCATTTCATCTGCGGCTGTCGACTCTACAGGTCGTTTTATTTTATCCTATGCCACTGAAATAGCGAAAAAAAAACAAAAAAAAACTTTTTATAGTATATTGAATGACCATTGAAGCGCATTTTTAATAATATTCATGGCTCATAGGAAGCTCCAAGGAGCCTTATACAAAGAGCTCTACAGAATGTTTTAGATAGTTTAATTAATCGACAAGATTCAAAAAGAAAAAAAAACTAAATTGCTCGTTTTTGACATTTATAGGATGATATAGCGTCACCACCCCAGCGATCGCAGTCTCGTTCTATCTAGGCAGCATACTAACATGCGCCAGGAATATTTACCTTCGGATAAGTCTTCCACATTCTGCTCAGAGAATGGTCTTTATTGCGATAGCAATTATACGCGAATCGAAGAAGCATTTTTGCCGTCACCGTGGCAGCAAGTTGTCTTTTCCTTCACTTCTATTTCGTCTCATTTTATATCATGCTTACAAATACCATCTCTAAGAATTTCCTTGATTTGTCTGATTGCTCTCATCAATGTTGCGTCCCAAGGTCATTCACTGCACCACAAGACCTTGATCTATTGAAGCGCAAACGCAGAAGCCATGACGTCACCATGCACGTGCAGAAATCCGCAGCGGAGAGGCGTCGCAGCTCGTTGCAGCTGTCCTCGATCGGAGTCTTACCGCTCTTGTACCACGTGACCAGTTAACATCTGCATCGCCGGCGCCAGGTCACTCACCGTTCAGTACTGCCACGGCGTACTGCAATTCGGTACTGCAATGTCTACACGTGCACCCCAGAGCAAGCGAGAAGCTGAATCTAATTAGTCCAGGAGGCGCACCTATACACGGCAGGCTTTGAGATTTCAAACAGTGACTTCCTCTCGCCTGATCTTATCCCCTCTCAGGCGACTCATACTTCATGGCGTCATTAACGTTGTTTCCTCATTATACTGCTCAAACACCAGAACAAAGGGAGGGCAGAATATAAAGTTACAGAAATGTTTGCGAAGTTCGGAATAATCAAAGATCAAAGCTATTCAGCCGTCGTCCTCGTCGAGCAACACGAAACGCAGGGAGGCGAAAAAAGCCAAATTTTAGTGAGACGCTGTGCCTATTTAATCTTTGCAAAACCATTTCAAACACGTGCTTTTGTGGTGATAACTAGGTTTACCAGAGCTAGACGTCAGCCCTCTTTTTTGACCGACCAGCCTTAAAAATGGCCATTCACGCTATCTATATGCATCAATGGCCGCAAAGCCACCGCAAAATAACGGCGCGGTAGGAACGTTGACGGTGGGGTGCTCATAGCCGTTGCCTACGACGCCCCCCTCGGCGGCAACGCGTATCGTCAATGAAAAATACAGCGCAGCGTGAAAAAAGCTAGCGCACCAGCCGAAACCTTAGAAAAGTACAACCTGTCACTGAACGAACAGGCAGACGGACGGAAACACGACACACGCACACGCACACACACACACACAAACACACGCACGCACACACATACGCACACACACACACGCACGCACACGCATACACACACACACGCAGACACACACAAACACACACACGCACGCACACAAACACACACGGACACAGACGGACACACACGCACGCACACGCACGCACACGCACGCACACACGCGTGCACGCACACACACGTGCACAGACACAGACGCATGCACACGCACACACACACACACGCACGCACACACACACGCACACGCATGCACACACGCACGCGCACGCACGCACGGACACACACGCACACACACAAACGCACACACACACACACCTTGGTGCCGATGCCACAGCGCCAACGCCGTATACTCGCCACCAAAAGCCGAGCCCTCCCTCCGCCTTCGTTGCTGTCCCAAGACCGAATAACGAACGTCCTCGTAAATCTTTCACGGGCCGACGGTGAGAACGCGCATGCACTGCGTGTCCAGTCCGAGTGCGTTTACAGCGCGTTGCGGTCCTAACGCGACGCGCGCGTTTCGCTCGTTAGGCGGAACAAACGGGCCGCACGCGCTAACGGCGAAGCCATGGGGCGGAGGCCCGTCGCTAAAAACCTCTTGTGTAAGCCGGCGTAAGCTGCGGACGGACGGTTATGTATGCACGATGTCGAGAAACGGAGCGTTAAGCGGGCGATGCAGAAAAAAAAATACACGTGCCCGAAGTATATTGCAACTGCCCAACCGAATTAAATTTTCTTCAACCTTGGAAAAACAAATGGAAAATGAACTTTTAGAAGGCACGTGCGCGGGTGTTTATGCGTGCACACTAGGGCACGTGTTGGCAACATCGTGCCTTATGAAAGAACGGTCAGAACGTTGATATCACGGTGTCTACTTATAGGCATTGTACGTACAACTTGATTTTTATACAAGTTGTTTAAGGAGAGGTTCCTGCCAAATACGGCTCCACCTACTTGATTGATTGATTGATTTGTGGGGTTTAACGTCCCGAAACCACCATATGATTACGAGAGACGCCGCAGTGGAGGGCTCCGGAAATTTCGACAACCTGGGGTTCTTTAACGTGCACCCAAATGTGAGTACACGGGCCTACAACATTTTCGCCTCCACCGGAAGTGCAGCCGCCGCAGCCGGAATTTGATCCCGCGACGTGCGGGTCAGCAACAGAGTACCTAGCCACTAGACCACTGTGGCGGGGCTCCGCCTACTTCTCTTACTTAATAGTTTCCAAAGTAATCTATCACGATAAATTGCGGTCAGCAACAGAGTACCTAGCCACTAGACCACTGTGGCGGGGCTCCGCCTACTTCTCTTACTTGATAGTTTCCAAAGTAATCTATCACGATAAATTGCGGTCAGCAACAGAGTACCTAGCCACTAGACCACTGTGGCGGGGCTCCGCCTACTTCTCTTACTTGATAGTTTCCAAAGTAATCTATCACGATAAATTAACGAAACATTTCCGCACAAGACATATCCATTTACAAAACCGATGTTCACACGTCATAAAAACTGCCCACGCGTCAAATTTGCTGCAGTGGCCTTCGAAATCTTGGTTGAAATTGCGACAAGTCTATACCATATAGCAATTGGAGCCCACGGCGGAAGATAATTAAGAAGCGGGTATACGTAAACAAAAGTGATTGTATATGTATTCGCTGAATTACAGCAGCTTTATGCGTTGCTAGATTCACCAAATTGAATGTGGCGGATTAAAATAAACCGGAAGAAGCGAGGTAAATGAGCGAGCACAAGGGAGAAAAAGAGACCATATTCATTAGAAGAAGGCAGAGAGGTAGGTCTCTGTTAGCTTGTGCGCTCTGGCCTGATACTCTGCAGCGCAGGGGAAAAGGGTAAGGAGAAACAAGAGTGATTCGGGTGATGATAAGAGGAGGGCAAGAAGATGATACCTTATAATACTTTATAAGACCACTCAATTATTGGCCGATTGACCACAGTGGGTATGAGCCACAAGTGAAAGGCAACAAGAACAAGATGTGATGCGTATGTGCAGTAACTATGTGGCGCAGTAGCATTCGTTAAGTTTAGTGTATTATCCAGAACTTTTCAGACAGTCTACAAGTGAGGTGTCGTTGACACTGTGTGTTCGGACAGTGCGGACAATAGGTTAGTTTCCAACCGAGTTCTCACGCACACACACATGCCAACTTTGAAGCCAGTGTCTTGTTTTGGGGCACGCATATAGAGCAGTCGTATACAATAGATGTGTTAAAGTCTCACCCACTTGGCAGTGCTAACAGCTCGGCTTGTCCACACGGCCGATAAGGTGCGCACAGCGTCTACTGAATGCGTTGCCCGGTCGACTTCGGTGTAGGAAACCGGCGCGGATTCGGTTTATTTTATGCGAGAGGCGAAGACGAGTCCCGCAGTAGGCTGCAGTCTGGGTTACACCAGTGTAAGCTGTACGTCCTCGCATAGACGATGTCGTCACTTCACTTCACATCACTTCATGAATGCAGAAGTTTTACGCGAATGGCGACGTCATTCACAATGACTTTTGCTGCAGCATCAGATAGTGCGTTGCCTGCCAAGCCACAGTGTCAAAATATCCATAGGAAAGTAAATCGTGTGACCATTCAGTTACGTGAGATCGAGCGTCTGTATTATTTCGGATGCTAATACTGTCCTCTTTTTGAGTAAGAATCAACAATAACGGTAATAACAATGTCAGGGGTTTTACGTCCTAAAACCACAATATTGTTCGGGGGTGCGAGAGGTACTGGGATCGTTACCCCGCACCTCCACCAAATGTTACGGGGGTGAGAGAATGAATGAAATAAATATATTTACAAAATATACAGGGAAAGTCAGAGGCAGCTGCAGCCAAGATGGAAGAACAGCAGCAACAACAACACGAGCACGGTCGCTTTCATCGTCTTCGTCGTCTATGATGCTCTTTCTGTCCGACGTCGTGTAACAATACGATTATGAGAGACGCCGTAGTGTAGGGCTCCGTAAATTCAGACGATCTAGGGTTCTTTAACGCGCACACAAATCTACGTACCCGGGCCTCAAACATTTTCGCCCCCGTCGAAAATGCAGCCACCGCCACCGAGTTCGATGCAGCCGGCGGGAATGGCGACGTCTTTTGCTGCAGATAGTTCGTCGCCAGCCAACGGTGGCGGGATTCGATCCCGCGCCAGTTGGGTTACCAGTCTAGCGCCTTAACCACAAAAACACCGCGGCGGGCAGCAAGAAGCAAGGGCTTGCAATGCCGATTTCGCATCAGACAGTATTGATAAATTCAACGTTAGAAAACTGGGAGAAAAAAAACTAAGATGACTGTGATCGGTGCAATCACCTCCGAGGCGGGGAGAAAAAAAAAGAAATTTTACGATTTTGCGAGTAAAGACTACGATATGATTATGATTCACGCCGTACTGTTGGACAGCGAATTAATTTTTTCCGGGTGGGTTTTCCGGGAACATGCTAAAATTTAAGTACAAAGGTGTTTTTTTTTTTGCATTAGGCGCCCATCGGAACGCGGCAGCCGTGGCCAGGAATCGAACCAGTGTCATCGAGCTCGCTGCACTGTACGAAGCTAACTCGGTGCGAACCGGTGTCATCTATCTCGCTGCGCTGTACGAAGCTAACTCAGTGCGAACCGGTGTCATCTAGCTCGCTGCGCTGTACGAGGCTAACTCGGTATAGGTATCTCGCGAACTGCTATACTGTGAAAGTATTAGGTGAGTTGCTTTTCGGCGCACAATCGCGGTCTTCAACTTTATAGTTCTTGCCTTCAGTTTATTGTTGGCTTCGAGTTCCGGTCTGTTCGATTCCATTACGGTCAATACTTCCTTGCGTCAACAAGTCGCTTCCGTTTATATACTGGCTGCAGGGAAAGCCTCCGAGATGGGTTCGGTGAAACGTTAACTTCGGCATCGCGGACACTATACAACGTTACATAAACGTTGAGGGGGGGATGTAAAAAATACGCTTTTTACTAGAATGAGATCAGAAAAATTGCACGTTATTCTGGAACCTCTTCAAAAGCAAAGAAGTACCTAGCGGCACAATTGTGTAACATCTCTCCCCAACCATATTGTTAAGTGAATCGCGCGATTTACGCAACAGTATGATACAAATAGCATGTAGCAATATAGTGTATGCGCGCACGCTACAGTTAATATGCGATATCACTCGCCCCTCCGCCGTCCGAAGCTTTATTAACTTCCAAAGCACAGTCAGCGAAAATCAGTGGGCATCGTTACATCAACCATCAATCGGCCTCGTTGTGAGGGTGTGCGGCCTGCGCGTTCAATTGTAGCATGCGTGATGCACCCACGTTAACGTATACGCGGAAGAACTGCACCTCTGTAATCGCTGCCTCGAACGGCGAGGTCATTTTGGTCGGCTGTTAGTTACGCCCATCGGTGCTTCGGTTTCGCCGACGAGTTTTGTTGAATCTCATCACACCACAGTAATACTGATCACAGGTGGCCGCTTTTTATATAGGTCGAATCTTCGACGGGTTCTTCTCGCGAAGATCATGAATTCTCCCACGTGACGTCAGCGCTCAACTACGAAAAGCTAATTATTTCTTAACTACTATCGCAAATGATGTAATCAACCATCTTGAGATGCCTGCCGCTAAAGAGAGGCGGACGGAGAAGCCAATTTGTGGCATGCAAGTTGAGCAAAGCCCAAGAAAATGCCTTCGGGCGGAAAGAAAATATATGGCGTCGTACATTATCGGAGTTTCCCGAAGTCCATGCCTTCAAGGCTCGCTCCGCCGAAGCCAACGTTTTCTAATATCTAACAGGCCCTATAAATAAAGTTAAAAAGAACACAAAGGCGAGGCGCACGGAGACAAAATGTATAAAAAGGGAGCGACGGGGGTTCCGGCTGGCAATAAGCATTTGTCTCGAAGGGTTATATTGACCATTAGCGAGGACGGGAAGAGAGCTTATATATATATCTATGTATATAGATGCACACCCGAACCGTTGCACTGCCTGAGAAGGTAAAGGGAGCGAGAGATACGAGGTGCGTAGGGGGAGTACAGGACCATTGGCGGCGCCCCGTACGCTATAAGGGAAGGTCGATTTCCTTGGCGCACGCCAATTAGATGGTCGTTTAATAGAAGGTGCGCAGCGTGGCGAGCGTGAGCTCGTTTCTTACCGCATTACGGAGGAGGACCCTCCTGATGTAGCTTGCTGGCCGAAGAAGGGCTATTGTTCACGCTTTGTATACTCCACGTTTGCTAGATTTAGCGACCAATAAGGAAGGACCACGCGCTATATCGCCGAAACGTGCCCCGGTCCCGTATGAAAGAGAGAATGAGAGAGAGAGAGTGTGTGTGTGTGCGTGTGTGTGCGTGTGTGTGTGTGTGTGTGTGTGTGTGTGTGTGTGTGTGTGTGTGTGTGTGTGTGTGTGTGTGTGTGTGTGTGTGTGTGTGTGTTTGCGCGCATGCTTGAGTGGAACACGCACGCTATAGACATTGGCTGCGAGTTTCGAAATTAATCAGAACGTGTGCGCGTTCCGCTATTAGGAATTATGCAGCATCGTCGTTAACGCCGCCAATTAGTTGTGAATGGCGCCTAATGAGTTAAATGATCGGTGGCTCGGGGTATGGCGGACGTAATGTTTCGTGGGATGTTACGACGACGCAAGCCGACAGCTGCATGCTTTACTAAGTGGTCGTTCTTTAGTGGAGGGTTACTGAAGGGCTTTCCTTGGAGACTTTTACTTTGTACGGTGACTTCTTACCACTTACGTATTACGGGTTACCGTAGTGCGCCAACCGTTACAGTAAAAGTACAAGCGATCGGCAACACTCTTAACAACTCGTGACGGCACCTAGCCACAGGCATACCAATCAAGAAGGTACACAAAGCACTAAGTTGCATTTCTTATTTACCTGCTGTTGTAAAGTATGAACTCATTAAATTCCATCAAATTTTTCCGACGAAAGCACTGACGCAACTGAAAAAAAATAATGGCCCCCATTTCTGCATGTTACACTGAAAATGTCGTCGAAAGACGATATATAGTCTTGCGTCTAGAAAGAGTGAACAAACCGTTTAATTGATGTTCTGCGCAAGAAAATCGGTGAATGGTATTCTGCAGGCGCTGCGTTAGAGTACATCGAGCATGCAGCGGAGGCGAAAGAGCGCATCAAGTCACGTCACACGTGAGACATGAGCGTTATCTGGCAATTATTTGGAAAACCAAGCGCACGCGCCCTGCATGCGCGCCCGTCTCGGCGGTAATAAGACGTAGAACACAAGGCGACGGGTAGGTGCCACCACCTTGTCGTTTTAGCTAGGGAGCCTTCATGTGCGCGCGTCTTCGTGTTTGAAGACACGCGCACATGAAGGCTCCTTAGTCTTAGCGAAGCGTTGGAAAATCTTGATTGATTGATATCTGGGGTTCAACGTCCCAACACCAGCATATCATTATGAGAGACGCCGTAGTGGAGGGCTCCGGATATATCGACTACATGGGGTTCTTTACCGTGCACCCAAATCTGAGCACACGGACCCACAACATTTTCGCCTCCATCGGAAATTCAGCCGACCGGAGCCGGGATTCGATGCCGCAACCTGCGTGTCAGCATCCTAGTACCTTAGCCACTACACCGCCGCGACGGGGCGTTGGAAACTCTTGCCTTTCCGTGCAAGCGTTGCCTGGTTAGCGCAACGTGATAAACGCTACGGACCTTATAATTACTTATGCATGCTTATTTCTAGTAACAGACACGCATACAGAATATTGACGTGTTGTTATGGTGCCTCAGATGTGCGCAATGATTCCTTTTTGATTGACAATCACACAAGTATAAACGCTGAATCTTGAGCAATATTGGTGGGCGCTGCGGATGGGGTCGGCCGTTTGGAGTATCGTTTGGCCACTTTGGTTCTGTTTACGGTACCGTTAAGAACAGACAAGCAGACAAATGTACAGACAGAGAGACAGACAGCATCTATCTGTGTGTCCGTTCGCCCATCTATTCAACACTCCAAGTACCACCATCTCGCATCTAGAGTGTACTAGAACTTTTGAGTGGCGCGACCGAAACGCTTTCCCCTCGCTTTCTCCATCCCCAACTTGTGGCGAAAGTAGCGGCGGCGCTGCCATCGCCCAATCTACCCACTTGGTTTATTCGGCTGGCTCGGCAGCATGGCCGGCATCTCGGTTTTAGTCGCGAAATAACGAAGAAGCAGTGTCTAAACCATTGTTACGCGCCAGGTTGCACAACTGGATATCCGCATGTGCAACAAAGTCGGAAGTTATCGCTTTTTAAGGCCCCGAAAGACGAAGAACGACGACTTCTTTGGGAGCGGAACCTCCATCGGCTTCACAAGCCACTTGACGCCGATTGTGCTGTGTGCGAGTTACATTTCGAACCGCATTTCATTGTGAGAGACTACGTACATGTTATCAATGGTGTTCAAGTCCGAATTCCTATAGGGGAACGCCGACACTTGCCCCTGATGCAGTCTCGACGATCTTGCCTAACCTGCCAGCATATTTGACGCTCAAAACGCCGGCTGCGCGGACCCAAACAAAGCGGCGGCATTAGTGTGTGCCGGCTGAGAATGACAACAGAAAACGGCGACGCATTAGCACTCCTGCACAGCTCCTTGTGGATACCAACGGTGCAACTTCTTCAGATGGGGACGAAGCTGACGAGGCAAGTTCAAGTCCCTCGTCTGACGCGGTTGTCACTCTCGGTGACCTTCGTGGTCTTGTCCTACCATCAAAGTCATGGGCGCTGCACGAGTTACCTGGATTTGACGGCGTGTCGTACGTAGCGTGCTCACTGAATCCCAGCACTCGTGAACTTTGCATTCAACGAGCCGTACACTTCACCTGTGCAGACAATGGAAGCGTGCAATGTGAAGCGTTCGTGCAAGAGAAACTGATCAGTAAGTCCAGTTAAGTAACTGTTCCAGAAGCCTCGGATGCTCTGCAGCTTGTTGCAAGCGTCCCACTCTGTTGTGGAGCAGCAGAAACTTCATTTCTGCCACCATTCAACCTTACCCACGGTCTACACGCGCAAATGAAGTCAAGAGGAGAAATCTTCTACAGTGTCAAATGCATCGGAAAATCAGCTAAGGAAGGTGAGTGTATGACCTTAAAATTGTCTAGCATAAAGCCCTAGCACTAAGCGTGACAGTCCTAAGTGAACAAGAATTTCTTATTTTTTGCTATTGGGACAAGTTTCGATTGCTTTAGCCTAGCTTAGTGATAGTTACTGAGGAAAATCAAGCTGTATGTTCTAGCAGAGATGCATTTTGTGTATGTTTGCCAAAATGTTCTTCATGTTTTTTTTTTCTTGGCATCTTTAGCTGTGTGCAGTGTGGCTAAAAATGGGAATACATTCCTCTTTAAATGTTTCTTTCAGGATCTCCATGCGTGTCATGTAAATACCTCCGTAAAGCTCTGCAGACGAGGAAATCGCGGCTGAAGAGAAAAGCAGCAAAGAGAACCCGCAAGAGGGTCAACAGGCTCCAAACTGTTACCAAGAGGGTCAAGAGACTGGCCTCAAAGGTGCATTGTTTGAGTGACACCATCTCCAGAATGAAAGATGCAACAGCTGAGGACATTTTACAACCGAAGTTGCAAAGTCTGTCGCAGAAGCAACAGCTAGCTGTGAGACAGTGTTTTGAAGCTGCAAAAAGAAAAGGCATACGGGGCATGAAGTATAACAAGGAATGGATGCTGGAGTGCATACTTCTTCGAATGCGCAGTCCCAAACTGTATGACTACATCCGGAGACAAAATATCCTAGTGCTTCCAGGAAACACAGCTATCAGAAAGTATATATCAAGCTACATGGCTAATTTTGGTTTTAATGAAAACATGCTGCAAACACTAAAAAAGAAGACTGCCACAATGGACAGATTCAAGTGTCAGGGAGGCATCGTGATAGATGAAATGAAACTGTCTGAGCACTTGTCTGTCAACACAGCTGGCAAGGTCAATGGTTTCGTCGACTTGGGTGCCTACATACCTTAAGAACAAAACCAACTGCCTTGTGACCACGGTCTTGTGGTAATGTTTGTGCCCCTCATTGGTAGCTGGAGCCAAATACTGGGAACATTTGCCACACGCACCAACATCAAGGGGGAGTTATTTGCAAAGATAGTGCTGGAGGCGACAATTCTGGCAGAGAAAGCAGGGCTTTTAGTCAACTATGTCACATGCGATGCCGCGACATGGAACAGAAAGATGTGGCGCATGATGGGTGTGAAGGCAAATTCAAAAGAAGTTATTGCTAAGAGAGTGCATCCTTCTGACGACAAGAGGTCTCTGTACTTCCTATCGGATTTTCCGCACCTTGTGAAGAACATTCGCAACAGACTTCTTCAAACAAGCTTCCACACACCAGATGGAAAGGTGAATATGTTATTCTTTTAGAAGGCTGCAAATTTACTTGAGACGCCCTTCAGATCTCGCTTGCACCTTGACATGTTTCTGTAAACAATGTCGAGCATGCAGTATGGAAGAGCTACAGAACTCTTGCCTGAAAATTTGGCAACCATTGCATAAATATAGTAAGGTAACAGGACTTGGTGTTCAAAGCAAAGTAAATGTCAGATACCAAATGTCATTTTTATGATACATTTTTCATATATCTGCCATTGGATAATTGCACTGCATGCCACATTTTTTTTTCTCTTACTCCAGCTTTCTATGGCGCCACTGCGAGAAGCTTTGAAGCTTGACGAGAATAACCTCACCTTGAAAGCAATGCCTCGGCTTACGAAGACCCACTTAGAGCCAAATAATTTTGAAAAAAATGCGTGTGTCCCTCGCCTTCCAGATTTTCGGCTCTGATTCTTTGAGAGGCCTTCAGCTTTACAAACCACAGCTTGAGAAATCTTGTGGAAACATTGAACCAACGCAGAAATTTTTCAGGTCAGTGCTATTTTTTAGAACTCATTTTACTCAAGCACGACCTTTACTGTGGTGAAGCATATATTGTGAAGCTGCATTAAAATATTGATGTGGCCCATTTTCACAGTAAATTGTTACAGCAATTCTTCAATGCATATTTAAAGTGAAATACACATAGCATGATGCAGTGTGTAATGCAGTGACTATAATACATAATGCCAACAATCCTTCCAGTTCACCTATTACTGAGTATTGTGGAGTTTTTTTTTTTTATATTTTGGACAAGTCTTGAGCAATATGACGTTCATAATTCAGAGACTGCACCAAGACCACACATTAGACAATTTTGCTGTGTAACTGTTTAGCGGTTAGGGTAACCTCCTTACTCATGCATCTGCAGGAGGATGAAGTCTTTCATCACAACTATGACAACGCGTTATCCAGCGGAAGCGTTGAGGCCCAACTCTCCGGCAGTACGAGACCTCGAAGAATTCTTGGAATTCCTCACAAGATGAGAACAGACTGCTGATAAAAAGAACTTCCTGAGTGAATCTACAACAGAAGGACTGAGGGTCACTATTAGAAGTACCTTGGGTCTTCTAAGCTACTTACATGAAGAGCTTGGCTATGCATACCTGATGACAAGCCGCTTAAGCCAAGATAAAATTGAAAACCTCTTCGGTATTGTCAGGCTCTCATCTGGATGCAATGCTCATCCCACTTCGCAACGATTTCTCACGACTATTAATTGTCTGAGCTATTATAATCTTGCCAAAAGTGTTCCTGGATCAAACGTTCCAGAGGGGGTTGTAAGCTCGCTTTTGACTGTCGCAGACAAGCCTGTTAATGCGTATAAGCAGCAGCAACTGATTGACTTGTTGCTTGATGAACGAGACTTGGAAGGTGATGAAGGTTCGCTTCATGGCAGCTCTTTGACTGCACCAGATCACCCATACGTCAGCCAGCATAGCGACTCGAGACTTACGTACTATGTGGCAGGCTATGTTGCTAGGAAATGTGTGCTCCAAACAAAGTGCAGTGCATGCATGAATGAGCTTCTGCTGCCTGCATCAGATGGCCAGTCCCTGTATGCTGCTGCTTTCACAAAATCTCGCGGTTTCGGTGGTCTTCTGTACCCTTCAGCGAAACTTTTTGTTTTTATTGGTGAACTTGAGGACATTTTCACTGGTTGTTTTAGTAAAAGTGACTTGCACAAAGACAGTATCTTGGATGTCTTGGCAGTAATCAACAGGAGAAGCATTGGGGGTATTGGCTGCAACGAACATTGCAAGCCATTAACTGCTAAGCTGATCAGCTTTTATGTGGTCACACGTATGCATTTTTATGTTAAGGGTTTGAACAAGTCGCGGGATGAGAAACGAAGAAGCGTACAGCAGCACCTAAAATTGAGTAGGCTATAAATTGCTACAGTGGCGTAAAAAGGATGTCATTTTTCGTGCATATTTTCTTACACACTTAATTTTTGGACGGTACACCAAGAAGAAAAACAATTTTTTCTAGAAGAGGCTTGTAAGCGAGAGAACGTGCAAATAATGACGCGAAATCTCAAAATAAATCTTTGATCTTGAATCTTTTTGTATTAAACCTGTGATGGTAAAAGCAGCATTAGGGACCTCGGTGCATAATTAATCAATCTAAGCCAATTCATTGTTACACTTCAGTGTCCCTTCAAACGATGTTTCGACCATAACATCTTTTTTTATTTAAATGCATTTTGGAAAGACAACCTAAACTCTGTCGTTTTGTTTGCTTTGTTTTATGTTATCTTTTGTATCCTGGCTCTATATTTTACGTTTTTTACAATTTACCTAAGTCCAAATGTATTGTTCTTTAAATATGTAAACCTTGCATTTTTATATTATCAATTAAGATTATGATTAGTTACAACTTTGCTTTGCAGTATTGTTGCGGTTTTTAAACTCTCAAAATCTTCGACTACTATGTTTCACCTAAGACATTCTTCTGCAGTATTACGTATTTGCATTTCTGTGGGTCCTACAACAATGAATCTTTTCCCATATTTCAAAACCAAAAAGAGGTTTCGAAAAACTCTGCTGTTCTTCAAATAATATCAATAAAGCCTACTTTTTAGTCGTGTGTGCACGCAGCCACAAGCAACGAGCGTTTCATTTGAGTCCAGCTTTGGTGTTTTACGTGGAATCGACCAAGAGTTCTTCGTTTTGTGTGCAGCATATTCATTTTCTTTTTTTTTGGGGGGGGGCGCTTCTGGTGTGTACCCGCCAGCTGGTTTTTCGTATAACATATGTACACTTTAAAAATTAAAAAAAAAAACGCACTCGTTATATTGTACAATGTACTATGCTGCTTCGGGCTGCAGTGCGGTCAGCCGCAACTTCAATAACAATAATGTCAAATAACGTTTATTTGCGCGGAAAAGGGGAGGTATGTAAATAAGAAAAAAAGAGAGAGATCATCTTCACACTTGGCGCGACAGAGAGGTACCAACACGTACGCGGAACGCCTGCCAGCCATCCGCCCGGGTAGATTGGTCGACGCCAGCGCCACCGCATCATTCCACGCCGAAACGGCCGCTCCCAGGCAACCGCTCGCGCCACTCAAAAGCTTCCAGTACACTATATCGCATCTTTTCACCATATATTCCTCATATAGAAGCACCGCCATCCCGCGGACGTTCTAAGGACTGAACGAGAGGAGGCACACGCACACTTTCTTACGGCTTGCGCTTCTTGTCTACTTCCCACCTTTAACCACCTAGAGTTCATGGTATATACTAGTTCACTGTATTCATGGCACTTCGGCCCAACGCTCGCTAAACTTTTCTGAAACCTGAGGGTTACGCCCAGCGAGTATAACGTAGCAACCCTTTCTTGTCTTCTGTGCGTTGTTGAACAATGAAAAATTCACAGCGTGCGCGTTAACTAAAAGCCGCATTCTTCTGTCTCTCAATCTCCCTTAGCAGCCATTGGCATGTACATTGAGCACTATCTTTTATTGTTCAACAGCGCACATAAGAAATCTCCCGTCGGCACCACCTTGGAGGTCAAAGTGTAAGACTGGTTACACACTACTACTACGGCTACGAGGAACGAACGGGTGCCGCTATAAGGAGCTTCGGCGTTCCAGTCTTCAACGCGGTCAGCGTTCCGGCGGCGTTGCTGCCGTGTGTCCACTCGCGACTTTGCCAGCCAGTTTTTTTTTTAGACCTGATCCCATCGTCGTCGGCCCCTGCCAGGACCAGCGAGGATGGCGTCAAGGCCTGCGGCGCTCCCGCTCAAGGAGCACTGCTTCAACTTCACCGTCCCGGAGAGACAGCGTCCGTCGACGAGATCATCGATCGCCTCTAAGACGTCATGGGGAGTGAAGGGGTGCTGTTCCTGCAACACCTCGGAGCTTCGAAGTTCCTAGTTGCGGCTCGGTCGGCTGCAGAAGCAACCAAGTTGATGGTAAACCAAGGATTCAACTTACAAGGTCACAAGGTACAAGTTGAGGCAGTCGGGGCGCCAAGCGTACAAGTCAGTGTGTTCCGCCTCCCGCCGTACGTGTCAGATGACGCAGTTATTTCAGCTCTTCAGCCATACGGAAAAGTGAAGGGTATCACATTTGTTACCTTGCAAAGGCATCAATCAACGTACACTGGCACCCGCATCTTCCAAATCGAGATTGCCAAGCCCGCCCCTAACTTCCTATCAATTCAAGGTCACCGCGTGATGCTCGAGTATCGTGGTATGCGCAGAGTATGTGCACGCTGCAGCAGAGAAGGTCATGTTGCGGCTACTTGCACAACACCCTTCAGTCAACGATGTGGCACCTTCGGCCATACATCTGAGGATTGTGTGTCCAAGTGTGAACGCTGTAATGGGGACCACGCGACGAAAGATTGCTTCCGTCCCAAGTGATATGCAGACGCAGCGCAGAGCACCTCACAGTCACTGAAAGAATTCTCAGAACTTGGAGAGAGTGCTTCGAAGAGAACAACCCAAATCGGAACCTCCAGGCACATGGAAGTTTTGCAACGCAAAACCAAGCCACGGCCACAGAACATTTCAGATTATTGGGATGAAGACAGCGCAACAGACACAGATTTTTATGACGCCAAGACAGAAGACGCCAGCGGCGTTGATGCCGCGTCGCCATGCACAACGAGTGACAACGACGTTTCTGCGCTGACTGGGGACACCGCAGCGTTGTGATCTCCCACAACGTCGTCACAAGATCCCAGCAACGCTGTGGAGACGCCGAGTGCGTCTGCTAAGTCTTCATCAGAGGAACTCAAGGCCACAGAAAACGATCAATCCTCGAACGCATCACCGCTAGAGCAAGCGTCCCAAGCATCTCGGAGCGCTGGCCAACCGGGAAAATCGCTCCGACCTTCTGAGGCAACAAGTGCAAGTGACGAGCTCCATGAACGGCCACCTGTGCGCCTGGAAGGTAGCGTGAAGACGACGCCAACGAAAGAAGTAAAGACCACGTCTTCAAGGAAACCTAACACGCCTCGAACACACACTGTACAGGCCCAAGAAGTAGCATACAACAAGACATCCAGACATCGTAGCAGCCGGTCACCATCACGAAAATTAGGGAGTAACCGATTTTCGCAAGCCTCACGATCGGTATCTTTGCCTCCTAAAAATACGTGTTCTCCCGACAAGTTGTCTAGAGCCACAAACTCTCAGCGCCGCACCAAGCCTGGTAGTTCAAGCAGTGGAAGTGATGTCACCACCTCCGGAACATCCAAAAAGCCCCGAGTGGATTCGCCAAACCGATATCCATCACCTGATGCGGTTGAGGACTCGATATTTTTTTTTTTAATTTGTGCTGCCCACATCCATTCTTTCCGCTTCCTGTTGTCTTTCCCGTTGCAATGCATGCCTCCCAGCCGTACAACCACTATGCATTTGTTGTCTCTGATGCATGCAAACTGTTTAGTATTCCATATGTTATTGTCATTCACGATGAAACCTTCATGTGCCAATTTGTGAGCTCTATGCCGTGGTGGCTATGCCCTGTTATAGTATTGCATCATGTGAGTTACGTTGCATGCTGCGTGTACTATTTCTGTTATTATTGGTGTTGCTTACTGGGTCCGTTCTATCTGTGCGCGTGAGTAAATCTCAGTGCCAGTCCTTCGAGTATCATCACGTTGACTTCATCCACTGCCGCTTGACACAGGAGAGGCAGTGCCGTCCCCTTATGCATCGCTGTTAAAAAAAGGGGGGAAAAACGATTGTTTCGTTTCCCCTCAATTTATTTTAAATGGATAGGCTATCTTTCATGACTTTCAATGTTCGTGGTTTCAAAGATCTTGTAAAACAACAGGAGATAATGAACCTTGTGCGCTCGCTCGGGGTCGACGTGCTTTTTCTACAAGAGACCAACTTTCGAACGCGGCACGACATCATGACATTCCGTACTAGATTTTCGGTTGAAGCCTTCTCCTCCTTCACGCAGACGCAGTCGCATGGCACCGGTGTCGTGTTTCTCAATCCGAGGTTCAGGCGGGGTGCGAATTGCCTCTTCGATGCAGAAGGCCGTGTTATTGCGGTAGACATGTGGATAAACAACCAGAAAATCCAATTCACCAACTCTTATGCACCCGTGGATAGGCCTCTTGCCAATGACTTTTTTAGAGGTGCCAGGTCATTCCTGCTAAATTCAGCACCGTGCGTATTGTTAGGTGCTTTCAACTGTGTTTTTGATTCAATTCGAGATGTTCGAGGCCCTAGTCAAGGACAAAGCACATACCATTCGAAGGAGTTGCAGAAAATATCTAGAGAGTTGAAGCTGGTCGATGCATGGACAACGCTTCCCGGGAACATCTTTGGAGCCACGCGCGTTCAGGGTACGTCTCAGAGCAGAAATGACAGAGTCTATATCCCTAACGAGCTCGTTGAAAATTTAGAGACATGCGATGTCATTTCTTTAGCGCCTGGGCAACGCAAGCTCAGCGACCATATGCCAGTGCTGTTCACCTTGAAAGCTCAGCTGTGAAGGCATTACTTAGTGGTAGCGAATAGAATCATCAATTTTAAATGATGAAGTTTCGATATCTGTAATGCGCATGAATATCTATGCGTCTTTGGAAGACACACCGCCAATTACGCCGACAGCATGGGATCTCTTGAAGGCCTGATGGCGTGTGATTGCGCAGGAGGCCGGGAAAATGCGCCATGCACGACTAACATCACAAATGAATGAAACATTGACGCGTATTCAAATCGTTGAGCACGCAGGTAATCTGACCGGCGCAATTCAAGAGTACACTGGGGCCAAAAGGCTAAATACGACTTCTTGTTGAGGGCAAGGTCCGGGGCTTTAAAACGCGCAGAGGAGCTGAACCTGCCTACAGATGAACTAGGTAACTTGGCATACGCACAGCGAGTACGGGTAAGGAAACACCAGCCCAGTATTATCGGTGCAGCACGGACAGAGTGTGGGAGCATCGTCACAGATATCAAATCAATCGAGGAGGTCTTTAGGGCGCATTTTGAAAGGCTCTGCTCTGCAGATCATCGCTCCAAAGACAGCAACCAGCATCAAAGAATCGCAGAATTTTGCGAAGGCTTGCCCACGCTGTGTCCTGAGGCGTGTGATATGCTCTGCGCTGAGGCGACGAAAGATGAAGTTTGGCAAGCCTTGAGGAAAATGAACACTACCACGGCTCCAGGTCGAGACGGATTACTGACGGGGTATTATATAACTTTCTTCGACGTCCTAGGCGACGCACTTACTGACATGGTTAACGGTTTCATTGTTGATCGGCAAAAGCCGAGGTCTTTCAGTGAGGGCCGTGTAGTCTTGCTGCCAAAGGAGGGCATGGATCCTGACGATCCACGGTCATGGAGGCCGATTACCCTCCTTAACACGGACGACAAACTTGTAGCTACGATCCTTGGCTTGAGGCTAAAACCTTTTTTTCCCGATATAGTGTCACCCACGCAGACGTGTGCAGTGCCGGGTAAGTCAATTTTTCAAACACTTACTCTGATAAGAGAGTTGTTCTACTATGGCAACGCCAAAAACGTTACCGGTGCTTTCGCGTCATTGGATCTAGCTAAGGCCTTTGACAGGGTCGAACATGACTACCTATACTGCGTACTTAGAATGTTTGGTTTGCCTAAGCAGTACGTTCGCTGTATAAAGCTTCTATACACCAACATGACCAGCCAACTTCTCATCAACGGCGTGGAAACAGCAAGCTTTCCAGTAACAAGAGGTGTTCGCTAGGGATGCCCAATCGCACCGATGCTCTTTGTTCTTGCCATAGATCCTCTTCTTAGGAAAGTGGCAAAGTGCCCTAATATTCAGGGCTTTCCCATGACAGGTCTGGAGTCAGTTAGCATCACCGCTTATGCGAATGACATCTCTGTGTTCGTGCGAGACCAAGCCAGTTACCGCGCTTTCTTGGAGCTGTTCGAAGAGTATGTCTGTTTATCGGGTGCTTTCCTGAATGCGGAGAAAAAAAAAGCCCTTCGTTTCGGTAGCTTCCACGGCTCTTTGCGGGGTGGTATTCAATATGTGGATGCCGTAAAAGTCCTCGGGGTGTACTTTCAAGACGGGGAGGTGGCCGAAAGAAATTGGGAGGACGCCGTATATCGAGCCACGCAGGTCTTCGCGTATGCCACTGACTTCAACTTGTCACTTGAAGCCAAAGTGACGGTGGTGAAAACCGAAGCATACCCATATGCTTTTTATATCGGGCACATTGCACTCATACCCAAACTTTTTGCGAGCCGCCTTGCGTCATTGGTTGGAGCGTTCCTATGGGACGGGAAGACACCAAAAGTTCAACAAAAGTTCCTGAACCTCCCAAAAAGTTGTGGAGAACTCAGTCTGCCAGATGTTGCGACATTCACAAAGGCACTTGCAGCTAAAACAGTTCACAAATTGTTTCAGGACAATGACTATCCTGGCCGTTAGCTTATTGCTATATTGGACCGGAACTCTTGGAGCCGCATTCACGTCGGAAAGGTACCGGGGACCTCAAGCAAAACACCCACATGCATTTTATAAGGCAGCAGAGGGCCTCAAGCGTTTGGTTGACGGTGACGCCACCGAAGAATACTTTGCAAAGGTCGCACCCGCACGCATGAGCGAAATGTTAATCAGTCGCTCGATTACTTACGAGGAAAAACAGAGATGGAGGTCCAGCAAGTGAAAGAAATGACGCAACAACCCCGTACCGGAAATAGTTAGAGAATTTGATTGGCTGCGGTGGTGGGACGCGTTGCCCACTCGTCAGAGACTGTTAATTCGGGCGTCGTTTCCAATGACCACTGCCCCAACTGCGGGAAAAGAAAAACGATCCGTCACACGATGTTTGAATACGTAGCAGCCAAAGGCGTGTGGCACGTCGTGCGTCGTCAATTCGGAGTGTCGGTTCCTTCGAGCCAACAGCGCAGAAGAGGATTATTTGAACAACTCGTATTGTACGTCACAATGTTCGTCTTGTGGCGTCGCCGCTGTATGGCCGAAGCACAGCGACGACCCCACCGAGCTGCATACCCAGCGCTACAGAACAGAATGATCATGGTTCGGTACCTTACCGAACAGATGGAAACTCAGGGTGAAGAAGCATTTATCAGAAGGTGGCATACACGTTTTCTTGGAGTTCGGAACGGGAATATTGAACTTCCTTAACTGTCGTTTTAACTCGGGGAAAAAAATGCTTCTCGTCGCACGTAATATGTGAATCTGTTCAAATTCATTGTTTTTTGCGTTTCTTTTCTCTTTGTTTTCTTGAGTGATTCGTGATCTGTGAGAATATCGGAAGTGCTGTGTGTTACATCCTGTCTATGTTCTCTTGTTTGTACACGCCACAGAAGTGATTTGTTACACCAGGCAGTTGTACTAACCTGAAACGTTGTTACCAGTTTGCAATAAACTTCCCTGTTTCGTCCCTAATATTGGCGAGTAACAATATCACTATATCATCATTGCAGGGTGAAAGCGCTCCCTTCGACTAACATTAGCTACTGCCATATTGGGGCACCTAGAACGTCCTCCTTACAATTATGGCCGCTCCAGTAATTATTTCTATACTGCCCTGCAGGAAATGATGAACGTCACCTAAATTTACGCAGTTTGTTCGGACAGCGATGTCGTTGACACACGTGTCGAGACCAACAGTCGAGTCGCGATACAGAGTACTCTAGACGCGACGCAATATCAAAATCTCCTTTCACCCCCCACCTCCCTCCCAAGTGGTCTGTGTGCCTGGTACTTTAAGAAAGCTGACCCACAGAGGGCTGGTTTCCTTAGCAACCGATCTGCATATAGGAGCATAGTAGACACCCTGCCAGCCGTTTCCTATGGGTAGGCTGCGTAGGCAAATATTTGCTATTACCACCACCACCAGCATCGTGTCTGAGCCACAAATAGTCTGAAGACTGGAGAAGAAGAATAGTAGATAGTGACGGGAAAGTTTCTTTATTAGAGATACAAAAAGATTCAGACTGTAAAAGCAAACAATCCCAAATAACTTTATCCTGAATTCTTTTATTTGCTTCTTTATATATCGTTCTTGCTGAAATTATCTGCTTCATTTTTTATCTGCGTAATTTCTACTTGTACGCTTCTAATATTTATTTTTTTTGTTTGATCCATGGAGTTCCCTACAATAATAGCAATAATAACACAATAATACATATTCTATGAAACTCTATGCATTGACCCCTCTCAATATTTAAAAAACGTGACCTAACAAAATAAAAGTATTTCGTCAGAACTACACGGTTCTTGGCGAATCCTCTAGCGTGGGTGTGTGCCACGAATTCCAGGCTCTTCTTTCTTCTTCTTCTCGCGAGGCCGCGTGCCACGAACAGAACGAGGTTTCGCTAAGCAGAACGCAAGCCCGCGCCGTACTGTTCAGCATTGGAGTCTTGCGAGCACCGAACGTCTGCGTTCCATCTTCAAGGTCCCGTGATGAAGCTTCAGGAAGACGAGTCCCTAGGCGAGCAGTCGGAAGACACCTGCTCCACGACTTTTCCTGCTTTTTCTGAAAAACGCTTCTTCGAAACCGATGGAGACGACGACGAGCGTTGCTCAGGCACAGATCAGCCGTTCGACTCCATTCACGGCTGTTCGAATGACGACCACGACAGCCCTGCCCGGTACGATGGCGTGAACTACCGCGGCGACGCCGGTGACATTTGGAGAAACAACCGTGCCTGCACCTCACACGCCATGCCAAAGTTCCAACGCTTTCGCAATCGAAGACGCCGAAGACGAAGGCCTAAGAACTCCACGAGGACACTTCGTGCGGCGCTTCGGCACACGCCGGCCTTTCGGACTTCGCTTTTCGATCCAGGGGCCGGACTCGGAACTACCGAAAAGGCACTCGGCGCCATTAGATCATCTCGTCGCGGCTGCCAACGCGCCCATTGCCAATCTTTCACGCAGCGAGGCTCCGTGGCGCCAGGTGTGGCACCGAGCATCGCCGATCGCAAAGGCCACGCTACCCAGGAGTCCAACTCGCTCACCCGAAATCGACGGCGGTCGAGCGTCGTTATGCCGTACCGTGGGCGCGACGCGCGCGTCGATCGGCGTTCGGATCACCTCGGTCCTGGCCTGGCGTCCAGGACAGGGACGTCGTCGGCTTCCGAACAAGGGCAGCGATAAAGAGACACCAGCTGTCCGTTTTATTGCAGCGATGGCGACGGGAAGACGATGACCACGGCGGGACGGTGACCTACATCGTAAGGAGTTTTGTCTACCTTGCGTAAGCTGCCGCCGCCAAGAAGCGCAGGGACTACGTGCGCAAATCGTGCAACGTTTGAACTCCGCCTATGGTTCTCCAGGAGGATTATTCTGTTTAATTTTATTCTGTCTTTTATTCTGTTATGTTTAGTAGCTCTTGCATTTAGATTTAATTTTTTTGAGGTTTGCCAGGTTGAATAAATGTACGAACCGAAACAACTTGTACTGTTCAATGTTTGCGGCAAGGACTTTCGAGCCTTGTATACGTCGTCTGTAAGTTGTGAACCATGCCTCATGGGCGATACCTGTGCCCGTTAAAGCAAATCATTGAAATGTTAGTAAACCTCTCAGTGCAGTAAAGCTGAACGACTCCAATCGTGACAAAAAAAAACGATTCTCCTATTTTTGTATACACGCAGTTCATGACTGCTGGAGTAAAGCGATGAAAGTCTCAAATACCTTGCAGCTACATTAGCAGTGTTGCCATTTCTGTTATAATATCTACAGGTAATAGTAGAGTCAAGCTGCTGACTGTGTCTCCGTTGTTTTCTGGAATATTCATTTCATTCTGACGACAAGAACAAAAGAAAAAAACAAGGAAACCACTGGTATTCTTTAGAAAAGCTTATTGCCTGACGAATTTAACGCCGCAAGAAACTATAGGAATCCATCCAGTAGGAGCGGAGTTACAACGAATTGTCGCACGCTGCAATCGCATTCTCTCGTCCTGGTGAAAGCGCTGGACGCTAAACAGGGAGGGATGGCAGGGGCAAAGAAAAAAAAATCGGCAGTTCCCACGTACCCGTGAATCAAGGTTATGCGAAGCATGCGGAGGGAAGGTGACTGAGTTGCAACTTTTTTACTGAGCGACACGTCATGAAATGACGCTAAATAGATGCTCTTGCGCACGTATAACATATTTGCATGTCTATTATTCTTTTCCCGACAAAAATGGAACAGGCAAAGATAACTGTTTTATTCAAATCAGGCGACCGAAGTGATATGGCGAATTGTCGGCCGGATTGGAAAAGGCTTGGAAAGGAATATTTATAAAAGGGTTGCGTCATTTTGTGAAAAATATCGACTCTTAACTCCATACCAATTCAGGTTCCGTAAGGACCTGTCGATGGAATTGGCTCTATTAACACAGAAGGATTTATTTTGAATGGTTTTGAAGAGAAACATTACAATTAGGTGTATTTTTTTCCAAAGCTTTTGACAGGATAAACCATGTTACTTTACTAAACCAAAAAACGGGCAGAGCCCACGTACCGTAGGAATCGATGATATGCGAAGCAAGAACGAGAAATGTTGATATATGTCACTTTAAAATCAGCACTACATTACGAAGTGGAGGTAAATGATACCACACATGACTTTCGTGTCATGATTATCATGTTTGGATGTGTCGTTTACCTTCGTCATCTAATCACGTGACGCGATACCAAAATTTAGTATATGCGGAGCGAGCGAAATGGCCGCGAGCACGCTATCAGCGTGGTATGTTGTAATGTTCTTACATGACACGCGTGTCAGGATTGTCATCTTTGCACCAGTCATATATTTTGTAATTCATTATTGTCACTTAACGCCAAATTTGGTATATGTGAAGCTAGCAAAACGGCCGCGAGCGCCTCATGAAGGGCCCAATGTACTCCAAAGTAGCGTTGACGCGCGCGCACACTGGGCACAGCGGCGGTACGTTAGCTAAATGCGAGCACTCCGTAGTCTGACGCCAGGCGCGAACAGCGTCCGTCGGTGCGGCCCAACGGCAGACCGGCGGGAAATGTGACATGCTGCATTTCGCGCCGATGCTTTACCCCGACAACACTGCGTCTCCCTCATTTCGTGACGGAGGGACACCAGACGCACTGAAACGCGCATGCGTCAAAGTAAAGCAGCGCGCCACGCACCTGCGAGTATATGGCAGGACCGGCGCCTGGCGTGGCAACCCCGGCGTCACGCGACGAAATCAACGTTAGCGAGCACGCGCACCGCGTCACGTCGAAATGTATTGGCACCTTCACCATGGCATGTAGTCGTGTTCTCATTTGACACGCATCCCACGATTATCATGTTTGCACCAGTCACATACCTGTGTCATCCATTGGTGTTACGTAATGTCAAATTTGGCATATGTGAAGCTAGCAAAACGGCCGCGAGGGCATCATCAGTGTGGCATGTAGTCACGTTGTGACATGACACGCATGTCGTGGTTATCAGGTTTGGATGTGTCATTCACCTATGTCGTCCGTTCGCGTCATGTAATATTGAGTTTGGCACATGTAAAGCTAGCGAAACGGCCACAAGCACATCATGAGCGTAGCATGTAGTCATGTTGTTACATGACACACATTTCCCGTTTATCACGTTTGCACTAGTATCTTGTCTTCGTCATTCATTCACGTCCCGTATACCAAATTTGGTATAAGTGAAGCTAGCGAAACGGCCGCCAGCCCATCACGAGCGTGGCACGTAGTCATGTTGTTACATGGCATGCATGTCATGAATTTCATGTTAGGGTCTGTAACTTGTGTTCACCATGCAATCATGTCATACCATACCAGTTTTGCAACCTGACATGTGAACTAAACCACCGCAAGAGCTGCAGGTTCTAGAAATGTAAATGATGACATTCACGATATACCCGTCTTGAGTTTCATGTTATGACTAGTCAAATATGTTCTCCATACAGTCATGTTATGCCATACCAAGTTTGGTATCGATACAATTTGATATCGATACCAAACGATACCAAACTAAAAGTTTGATATCGATACAAAAGTCGTAGGCGGATAGATAGATAGATAGATAGATAGATAGATAGATAGATAGATAGATAGATAGATAGATAGATAGATAGATAGATAGATAGATAGATAGATAGATGGATGGATGGATGGATGGATGGATGGATGGATGGATGGATGGATGGATGGATGGATGGATGGATGGATGGACGGACGGACGGACGGACGGACGGACGGACGGACGGACGGACGGACGGACGGACGGACGGACAGACAGACAGACAGACAGACAGACAGACAGACAGACAGACAGACAGACAGACAGATAGATAGATAGATAGATAGATAGATAGATAGATAGATAGATAGATAGATAGATAGATAGATAGATAGATAGATAGATAGATAGATAGATAGATAGATAGATAGATAGATAGATAGATAGATAGATAGATAGATAGATAGATAGATAGACAACAGACAGACGGACGGACAGACAGGCAGACAGACAGACGGGCAGACAGACAGACGGACAGACAGACAGACAAACTTTCTCTTCCTTTTATACCAAATGCGCGGCTTTTTTCCGTGTGATCGCGCGCGCACGCGTGGACAAATCGCGGTTTCCCGCGGCAATACCTGTAACGACAGAGCGCGCCATGTTCAAATTAGCCAATGGCTGATAGATGGCCTTCTACGCGCAATTTTTAACCGTATTCCGTCATTTCTCAAGAGGAGAGAAATCAATTTTTAGCTCACTGATAATTTATTGTGAATTCCAGGCCACGTGCTGCGCTATAAAATTTTGCTCGCCTGTTCTGGGGAGCTTTTACTACCGACCGGCAGCGTTTTATGACCATGCTCAAAAAGTGTTGGGGGGCCCCTTTAAGGCCACGTAGTGGGTGCTTAGCAAGTTCGAAAATGTTTCATTCCCTAGAAGAATGGGAAAAAAAAAACAAGAGAGACAGACAGGCAAGTAACCGAGACACGCATGCCCTGCTTGCTACTCTACGTGGGAGGGATGGGAAAGGAGATGATAAAGATGACAGAGAGAGGAAAGAGAAGAGAAAGATACATAAATTGTCACTATGTGGACTGACGGCAGCACAAAAAAGTGAAATGCCTTCCCTAAGTGTCTGAAGTATGGACTAGGAACAGCATATCGCTATCACGTTCAACTCCTAAAGGCAAAGCTTTAGGGTCCTCTAGTTTAATACATCACTGGAGGAGATCAATGCCCTTGAAATTCGTGCAGTTTGATTGGACAGCGATGTCCAATCAAACTGCATGAAACGTTGACACACCAGTCGAGACCAACGGTTGAGTCATGATACAGAGCACTCTGGACGACACCACACATCACCATCTCATTTCACCCAACATCTGCCACCTCGCCTATGTTTGCGTGTCCTTCCGCAGCAAATGAAGGTGTCTGTGTGTCTGGTGCGGTAAAGTCAAGACAAGATCCTTGACGATGTGGCCCATACCCACGCTGGGGAATTGGCCAAGAACCGGATAGTTTTCAAGAATTTTTTCCTTAATACCAGGTTAAAATTATTCTATATACGAGAAATGAAAAAAAATGCAGCAACACAAATTTGATGCTTGAATTGTAATTATTCTGTAGTCTAATGCAATAAAGCAGCGTATTTGATTTAATGTGAATTTGGAAAAATCAAAACCCACCGAAGAATGCTTTCACCATCTAAACCTATTTGAACATTTGACTGCGATGCGTCAACAATCTTCCCGTCGCTGCGGCCAAGAAACAAAACCCCGAAAGAAAGCACATTTTGAGCATTTAGATCTTCTCACTAAGCTCTCCCATTAGGAGCTGGTTTACCTAACAACCTTTCTGTCCATAAGAGCATAATAGACATTCAGCCAGCCATTTTCTATAGTATACGCTACGTTTGCAAAGCTGCTGCAGTAGCTCAACGAAATCTCTTTATTAAATGTTTACGAATAACACCAGTATAACACCTCAGCCATTAATAGTCTGGAGAAGAAAGAGAAGACGGTGGCACTAGTGACGCTACTGCACGTGAGGCCACGTGCCACGAGCAGAACGAGGCTTGCCGAAGCAGAACGCAAGCCCGCGTCATTCTGTTCACCATCGGAGTCGGCGAGCACTGAAAGCCTGCGGTCCATCATCAGGGTCCGGTGATGAAGCTTCAGGAAGACGAGCCCCCGGGCGAGCAAAGGCAATACAACTGCGCCCTGACTTTTCCTACTTCGGCACAGCGCTCCTGCGAAACCGAAGAAGACGAGGAGGAGCAGCGTTGCTCGGGCACAGAGCGGCGGCCGTTCAACGCCATCCGCGGCTGTGCGAGTGGCGACTACGAAGGCATCGCCTGGTACGACTCCGTGAACTACCGCGGCGTCGCCGGTGACATCAGGAAGAACCACCGTGCACCCCCGACGTCGTGCCCGAGTTCGAACGCTTTCGTAATACAAGACGCCAAAGAAGTATGCGTCAGAGCTCCGCGAGGAGGCTTCACGCCACACTTCGGAACAGGCTGGCCCTTGGTACGTCACTTTTCTTTCTACGGACCGAACTCGGGACCACCAAAGGACTTCGTAATTGGCGAGGTACGTGGGTGCTTACTCGGTGCCGTTCGATTGGCTCTACGCGGCTGCCAACGCGCCCATTACCACCCCTACATGCAGCGAGGCTCCTGGTGTGGCAAAGAACGATCGACGATCGAAGAGGCCACGCTACGAAAGAGAGCAGCTCGCTCAGCCGAAATCGGCGGTGGTCGCACGTTTATAAAGACGCCGGCGTCGATCGGTGCCTTGACCACCTCTGCTCTGACCTGGTGCACGGGACGGAAGTTTCGTCGTCGTCGTCGTCCGAACACGGGCAGCGAGAGCGGAACACGTGCGATTCGCTGCGTTGCTGCGGCGACGACGGTGCGACGATGACGAACAACTCCAGGAACTTCGTTCACCTTCCGTTTAAAAACAGATCTGCTTCACCTCGTCGGCTTCGAGCACTCGCATGCCGTCGGCCGTGTCCAGATGGCGTCGGCAGTGACTGGCACGGATGTGTGTGACTAGGGATGCACCGACACGGGACATGAACGAGCCCAGAGTGCCAAACTGCGCACGCTAGAAGTCCTGGGCCGAGAAGCTAAAGGCGTCAAAGGCTGGAACTTTAGCTGGCGTTTCCCAGGGAAATTGTCCCCTTTTATTTTCCTCTTACTCCGCTTTAGATTCCGCGTCTTGGTTTCATACTTTCTCTAATTTGTGAACTTTAATAAATGTACGAATCGAAAATAGTTGGTGCCTTCACTGCTTGCAGCATGAAGTTTAAAGCCTACCGAAGGCACACACAGCTTTTTTTTCAAGGGGGGGGGGGGGGGGAGGAGACTCTGCTCATTTCCATTAGGTCACTGTATGGGGCAGACTTTACACCCCCCCCCTTCCCTATCCAGTTAATTTATTGAGCCAAGTTTGCACCGATTCTCGTTGGCGACTGGTGGGGGCGCTCACCACCTGCCCCACTCGTGCGCACGCATGTGACTATTCTACACCCCTCAGCTGTTAACGCTTCCCACTGGGCGAGATTGTGCCCGTCGCAGCGACTGGTTCGAATGTTAGACAACCTACGAGTGCACTGAAGCCCGCAAAATTGGAAGAATTATCAATCAATTGCCGCAACATTTAAACGTATACAGTATCACGCGCGAAAGAGGAATATGATGAGAATCACTTTGAATACCTATCTAAATTAAAAAATAATCGAACACTGTTCAATAGTCTACGCTGTACAAAGAAATTTCTAATGCCAGGAAATGTGGATTCAGTGGTTTCACACCGCGCAAGAACTACAGGACACTAAATAAATTAGCTCAAGGGTTAAAAAATAGATTCACAACGCGCCTTCCACCACCGGTTTAAACACCAGCCATTTTTGAGTACACAGCAGTATTGATTTCCAAATTAGATCAGGCTATGTTAAGGTTGCCGAACTCGGCACCAGGGACTTATGGAATTACAAACTCAAAGCTAAAAATATTACATCGGGAATTCCCCAAAGATCTGTTAAGCCTAATAAACTACTCACGGCAAGGATAGCTGATGTGTGGAGAATGCTAAAATTATACCACTGCTTAAAAAACAATGGGCTGGATATATATATTTGAAAGGGTCCTTCATGATCGTATAATAACATTTGTAAGTGACCAACAGCTGTTGAGCCCCAGCCAAATCAGCTTTAAATCTAGACATTCAATCAGGAATGCGCACGTAGACCTAGAAAGTCGGGTTCACATCGCCCGGCATAAAAAAAACAGCAGGCTGCTTTAGTTAATTTAGACATCTGTAAAGTATGGGATAGTGCCAAACGTTTTGTGTTATAAATTGTTTACGGCGCCATGGACTCCCTTCTTATATCGTAGCATGGGTGACGGAATTCTTAAAGACGGGGAGTTTTCCTGCGTTGATGACGGCTTTTTTTTTTCCTGCAAGCACAAGTAGACGCAAGGCTTGCTTCAGGGATCAATATTTTCACCAGCCTTATTCAACATCATCATGTGTACTATTCCTATGCAATCGTGGGTGCGAGGGTGTGGACGACATTGCTTTTTTTTTATGACTGCTGGCATACATCGCATTTACGAAACTTTACAGTCGTACTTGAATGAACTCGACAAGTGGCTAGATGGACGATGGACTGCAGTTGAGCCCTAGTACCACTAAGTGTGCTATACTGGTTTTTCCGGTTAACGATCCAGTGAGAATATTATGAAGTCTTGGTTTGGAAGACCTTTATTAGGCCCGAGGAGCCGGCAGCCCACAGCTGAGATGATCGAACCAAGAGGACGATGCTACGTGACAACGATGAAGATGCATGAGCAACACACGATAATGATGATAATGTACAGATAAGAAGGATTGGTATACTAAATGCCCACACTAATTCCCCCACGCCTTCACTTGCTTTTGCTTGCCGCGGCCAGCCTGGTCGCGGCATGTCGAGGGGACAAAGAACGTCGCAAGAAGGGAGACATGGACGACTTCAGTACTTCGATAACGGCGATCTGCTGGGGCTACAATTGGCGTCACGTGATAATTCACTGGTGAAGTTTCTTCAAGAACTGTGTACGGCCCGATAAACTATGGCTGGAATTTGTGGCACAAGCCAGGTGTGCTAAGAGGCGTCAAAAAGGGCACTTCGTCTCCAGGTTGAAAGGATACAGCACGATGCGATTCATCATAAACTAGCTTTCCGTCTTGCTGTTGGGTTTCAGTGTTTATACGAGCATGTTGGCGGCTCTCTGCGAGTCGTAAAACGTAATCCTCTGAAGAGGATGGAGATGAATCCGCGTGGCAGGTAAAGAAAGAGACGTCCAGGAAAGAAGTATGAGAGCGTCCATAAACTAGGTAAAATGGTGAGTAACCAGTTGTCCGCTGAATGACCGTATAGTAGGCGAAAGTGACGAATGGTAGAACTAAATTCCAGTTCTTGTGGTCTGGTTGCATGTAAGCGGCGATCATGTCAGCAAGAGTGCGGTGGAATCGCTCAGTGAGGCCGTTAGTCTGGGGATGATAACTTGAGGCAGTCTTGTGAGTTGTGCCAGAGGCGCGAAGAAGTTCGTCCACTAGTTGTGAAAGGAAGGCCCTTCAACGGTCACTGAGCAATACATGTGGAGCACTATGACGCAGTATAATGGCTCGGAGGATGAAATCGGCAATTTCAGGAGCTGAACTGATAGTGACGGATAATGGCATAGCGCGTCAAATGCATAGCGCGTCAAATGGTCAACGGCTGTTACTATCCATCGGTTTCCAGCAGCACTGACAGAAAAGGGGCCATAAAGATCTATGCCTACAACTTCAAATGGTGTGGCTGGGCACGAAAGAGGCTGTAGTGTACCGGCTGGAGCAGATGTGGGTAGTTTACTACATTGGCAGCTAGTGCAGGAGCTGATGTACCGAGCTACACTAGTGGTAATACCTGGCCAATAAAACCGACTACGAAGGCGATCGTAGGTTTTATGGTAACCAAGGTGACCAGCAGTCGAATGGTCATGAAGTGCTCTGAGGACTTCGGCCCGAAGCGATCGTGGTAGAACGGGAACCCAGCGCTGACCGTCAGGGTGGTAAATTTTGCGGTACAACACCGAGTTGTCCAGCTGTAAGAGTTGGCGACGGAGCCTTGCATTAGGTGGACGGGAACTGCCAGTTAGGTAGCCTATAATACGTCGACAGTATGGGTCAGCCAGCTGTCGAGAAGGAAAATCGTGGGGGTCATGCAAAGGCAGCTGGTTCATTGAGGCGAGAGAGGAAACCGCCGTAGACGTGGGCTCCGAGGGCGTGTTGTGCAAAGTGATTGCGGAAACCCCGAGTGGAGCCGCTGGTAGTGGGCAGCGAGAAAGAGCGTCGGCGTCACTATGCTTCCTGCCACACTTGTATACGATGTCAAAATCATACTCTTGTAGGCGTAGAATCCAGCGGCCGAGGCGTCCCGACAATTTCTTGAGTGTCGAAAGCCAACATAAAGCGTGGTGGTTAGTCACAATGGTGAAATGGCGGCCGTGCAGATAAGGACGAAATTTCTGCACTGACCACACGATGTCGAGGCACTCCTGCTCGGTGAACGTGCAGCTCCTCTCGGCTGCGGAGAGGACGCGGCTGGCGTATGCAGCGACTCACTCTCGCGAAGAGTTGTCGCGCTGCAGGAGCAAGGCTCCTGAAACCGTGGCCGCTAGCGTCTGAATGCAGGAAGGTTGGTGCACCATCGTGAAAATGAGAAAGTACAGGGTCGGTCGTGAGGGCACTCTTCAACCTGTCGAAAGCCGATTCACATTCGTGAAACCACTGAAAGGACGTACTAGAAGCAAGTAGCTTAAGGAGTGGTGCGGCTAAGAAGGCAAAGTTTTGTATGAATCGCCGAAAGTAAGAGGCGAGACCAAGGAAACTTCGCAAATAATTCGGTTTGTCAGGGCGAGAGAAGCGAAGCACCGCAGCAGTTTTCTCAGGGTCTCGACGAATTCCGTCCTTGCTCACAACATGACCGACGACCTTGATAGATCTGCTGGCGAAACGGCACTTCTTGGTATTAAGTTGAGGACCAGCACCCGCAAGGCAAGTCAGGACCTCGTCCAAGCGTTTCATATGTTGAGAAAACGTCGATGAAAATACAACAATGTCATCGATGTGACATAGGCAAGTCTTCCATTTCAGGCCACGCAGCACGGTGTCAATCATGCGCTCAGAAGTTGCGGGCGCATTGCATAGACCAAACGGCATAACATTGAATTCGTATAGGCCGTCCGGGGTTGCAAACGCAGTTTTTTTTTATCACCTTCGTGCATGGGGATTTTCCAATAGCCGGAACGCAAGTCAAGGATTGAAAAGAATTCAGCACCTTGTAAGGAATCGAGGGCGTCGTCGATACGAGGCATGGGGTATACGTCCTTCCTAGTGATCTTAATGAGTGCTCGGTAATCGACGCAAAATCACACGGAACCATCTTTTTTTACGCACCTGAACCACTGGAGACGACCAAGGACTGGTTGAAGGTCGGACTATCTCCCGTTGCAGCGTATCGTCTACGTTTTCCTCAATGATTTTTCGTTCGGCTAGAGAGACGCGGTACGGACGGCGATGCACACTGGATGTTCCGTCGGTCTGAATACGATGTGCTGTAGCAGTTGTCTGGCACAGGCTGGATGAATGAACGTCAAAAGAGTTTCCATGCTTTTGCAACAAACGAAGCAGCTGCCGCTTGTGCGAGTCTGTCAAGTCTTTTGTTGATGGCTGCTGTAAAGGCCGAGGAAGCAGCATGATCTCCAGGATGGCCTTTAGAGGAGGCAGGGGGAAGAGGCACGACGTACACAGGCTCCAGATCAGCAACGCAGGCGACAGTAGTGCCCCGCGGCAGTAAACCTTTATCTGGTGTGGTGTTCGTAGCGGCGAGGACAGCTGATCCATTGTTGGAGCGAGTCACACCCAATGCGAGAGCTATGCCTTTATTAAGGCAACGGGGCAATTGAGAGACCGAAATATCACCAGAGTCGACGTCGTTGGACAAAGCTGTGACTAATTGATGTTCGTGCGGTGGTAATTCGATGTCTACAGCAGCGTTGAGTCGAAGTGGCCCGTAGGTTTCGTCACTGGAGCAAGTGGTCTGTGTCAGTAAGATGGACGACACGTTGTGCACAACAAATAGCCACGGAAGTAGAGGAAAGAAAGTTCCAGCCTAAACTGAGTTCGATTGAGCATGGGGATAGCACAGCGAACTCTATATGATGAGCGATGCCGTCGATTAGCACACGGGCAGTACAGAGAGCGGAGGGCAAATCATTGTTCCCTGGCCTGTAACCAGTGTTGGTCTATCATAACGCATCGTGACTTTTGGAAGACTGGTACACAACTCAGTACGAATAATAGAGAACCCAATCCCAGTGTCCACCAAAGCATCAACGTCCACTCCCTCAACTTTGACTGCAATAATATTGTGAGGGCGCGCTGTAGGATTGGAGTCCTGTGTTAGGAATGCAGTTTGTCGTCCAAAAGCTGCATCGCATAGTTTTCCGGACGCCGATCAGAAGCGAGGGAAGCAGGCTCAAGAGGAGAATAGGAAGCGACGGTAGGACGACGGTGAACGGCGTCGGGTTCATCGATGACTACTGCGCAGTTCACCGGATGCTGGCAGAGATGGAGACCAAACGCGTCGGTGACGAATAACGACGGTCCTGGTACAAGGCTACTGCGGTATAGTCCCGTTCGCGTATGTCGTACCCTCGGCGCTCAATCTTGCTGGCGCTTGCGGCAGAAGCGTGAAATATTACCACGATAGCCGCAATAATAGCACGTAGAGCGAGTCGATCGATAAGGAGGGTAGTAGCTTGCGTTAGATGCACCGGGAGAGGGAGCAGTGAGAGGGACAGATATGGCTCAGGCGGCGGGATGGAAAGCTCGTGGGAAAGCTTGTGGGAGGTACGGCAGCACCGACGCGTACGTTCGTGGCAGCGACGTCGAGCTGACGGTGCCTGATGGTGCGGCGACGGTATGCGAGAACGATGGGAGAGTACGAGCGACAGTGGATTGCAGGTGGGCCATGTGGGTCATGGACGCTAGCTTCTCCCTGATGACATCCCGCAATGACGTTGAAGAAGACTGAATGGGACACACTGAAAGTAGTGCGAATCCCAGCTGATTCTAATTCTTCGCGTATAATCACCCTTATTGTGTCTCGTAAGTTTAGATGCGCCAGTAATACGGGCCGCGTCACTGCCCGGTTGTAGGCGTATAAACTCAAGTTCTTCGAGGCGCTGACAGGTTGTCGCAACGTCAGCAGCGGTAGCCAGATTCTCGATTGCAAGGGCGATGAATGCGACGGGTGTGATTCTCTTAAGAAGCTGGCGTACCTTGTCTCTGTCATCAGGGTGTCGAGCCGGCGGCGAAAGTGAAAGGACATCCTCAATGTAGGATGTATACGACTCCCCGATGTGCTGTTTCCGAGTCACGAGAGCTTTCTTTGCGAGAGCCGAATGAACAGCCGGTGTGCCAAAGACATGGCGAAGCTGATCTTTGAAGGCTGACCAGTCGGGGATGTCGATGAAGTGGTTGAGGAACCACGCCACCGCGACACCCGTGAGGTAGAATGAGACGTGAGCGAGTTTGTAGATGTTATCCCACCGGTTAGCAGCCCCGACAAGTTCATAATCGTCCAGCCATTCCTCTACATCTTCCCCGCGCATTCCAGCGAAGGAATGGGGCTCACGCTGGAGACTGTAATGACGTGAGAAGGCGCGGCACGCGGTGGCGGAGTGGGAACGGCTGCAGCACCGACCTCTTCTTGGTGCCACATATTTCCGGACACCTCGCCCAAGCGGCGACCTGAACGTAGCTCTAGGGGGTAGAGTGGTCGAGAGAATGACGAGGGATCTAACAACACGCTTCACCACGTAAGAAGTCTTGGTTTGGAAGACCTCAGCAGTCGGCTGTCGGTTCCTCAGACCCGAGGAACCGACAGCCGACTGCTGAGATCAACGAACCAAGATGATGATACGTGACAACGATGAGGATGCAGTAGCAACACATGATAATGATGATAATGTACAGATAAGAGGATTGGTATACTAAATGCCCACAATATCTCTGACTTACAAGCTGCAGGATATTCCGCAAACAGAATAATCAAAATACCTTGAAGTCATATATGACGAGCAACTAAAATGGCAAGCTCATATTGAATATATCACAACAAAAGGAGCATGGGCAATGGGTGTATTGCGCAGGCTGAGCAGCCGCAGATCGGGTGTGAGAAGAAAAGCACTTTTCATGGTCTACAAAATGTACCTACGACCGGTATTGGAATTCGGCTGTGTTCTGTTTTACGGTGCGCCAGCACACCAGCTACAGCCCCTAGTCATATTAGAGCGGGAGGCTTTACGATTGTGCTTAGGCCTTCCAAAATATGTGGCGAATGCAGTATTATACCTGGAAGCGAGAACACTACCCCTGTTAAGGCGATTTAACCTACTTACGGTGAAGGCTATCTTACGGTTGTACCAAAACACTGTCTAATCATGCTCAAATTATTTTCATCTCCAATCCTGATATATTTTTCTCCGAGCACTGGCCTAGATTCTGCAAGTCACAAATCATATTTGTACAAACATTACTCGATTCACTTACTGTAAATATCGTAATGTGCGTCCTCTGACTATGTAACCTAAATTCACAAACAGTGTCTACCACGACATTTTTCCGAACCACGCAAAATGATTACCTAACGGAATTTTAAATGGACTATTACAAGAGCATCTAAATATTCTGCCAACTAATGTGGTTATTGCAACAGATGCATCGCAAACTGAGGAAAAAGCTGGCATAGGAATATTCTGCCCTCAACTCGGTTGGCCTTTTTCGTTACAACTGCCGGCATTTATCTCAGTTTTGATAGCTGAATTTATGGTCATAAAATTAGCTCTCCAAAAGTTACCCTGTTCAAATGCAGTAGTAGCAATCATCACTGACTCATTATTTGTGCGTTCTTCTCTCTCTGCACCTGGTGAAAATCGGTGAATCGGTGAAAATCGGTGGAAATCGGTAAATGGTATACTGGAGGCGCGGCGTTAGAGTGCCTCGAGCACGCACCGGAGGCGAACGAGCACATCAAGTCACGTCACACGTGAGAAATGAGCGCTATCTGGCAGTTATCTTGGAAAACGAAGCACGCTGGTTCTGCGCGCCCATCGTTGAGGTAATATAAGGTGTAGAACGCAAGGCGACGGGTAGGTGCCACCACCGTGTCATCTTAGCAAAGCGTTGGAAACACTTGCCTTTTCGTGCAAGTGCTGCCTGGTCAGCGCAACGTGATAAACGCTACGGTCCTTATAATTACTTAAGTATGCATTTTCTACTAAGAGACACACATACAGAATATTGACGTGTTGTTATCGTGCCTCAGATATGCGCAATAATTTCTTTTTAATTGACAATCTCACAAGTATTAACACTGAATCTTGAGCAATATTGGTGGGTGATGCTGATGGGGTCTGCCATTTGGAGTATTGTTTGACCACATTGGTACCGTTTATGGTACTGTTAAGAACGGGCGGGCAGGCGGGCGGGTGCGCAGACAGACTGACAGACAGACAGACAGACAGGCAGGCAGGCAGACAGACAGACAGACAGACAGACAGACAGACAGACAGACAGACAGACAGACAGACAGACAGACGGATGGACGGACGGACGGACGGACGGACGGGCGGACAGACAGACAGACAGACGGACAGACAGACAGACAGACAGACGGACGGACGGACGGACGGACGGACGGACAGACAGACAGACAGACAGACAGACAGACAGACAGACAGACAGACAGACAGACAGACAGATAGATAGATAGATAGATAGATAGATAGATAGATAGATAGATAGATAGATAGATAGATAGATAGATAGACAGACAGACAGACAGACAGACAGACAGACAGATAGCTAGATAGATAGATAGATAGATAGATAGATAGATAGATAGATAGATAGATAGATAGATAGATAGATAGATAGATAGATAGATAGATAGATAGATAGATAGATAGATAGATAGATAGATAGATAGATAGATAGATAGATAGATAGATAGATAGATACGCCCAAAATCGCCGAAGTTCGATAAGAAATGCTTCGTGACCTTGAGCACCATTTCTTTCGAATACGCTGCTTTTTCCGTGTGATCGCGCGCACACGCGTGGACAAGTCGCGGCCTCCCACAGCAATCCCTGTAATGACAGAGCGCGCCACGTTCAAATGAGCCAAAGGCTGATAGATGGTCTTCTACGCACAATTTTTGAGCGTCTTCCGTCATTTCTCAAGATAAGAGAAATCAATTTTTAGCTCACTGATAATTTGTTGTGAATTCCAGGCCACGTGCTGCGCTATAATATTTTGATCGCATGTTCTGGGGAGCTTTTGCTACCAACTGGCAGCGTTTTATCACCATGCTCAAAAAGTGTTGGAGGGCCCCTTTAAAGCCACGTAATGGGTGCTTAGCAATTTTGAAAAGGTTTTATGCACTAAATCGAAGCAAGAAAAACAAGATAGAAAAACAGGGAGGTTAACGAGACACACATGCCCTGCTTGCCACCCTACGTTGGGGGTATGGGAAAGGGGAGGATAAAGATGAAAGAAAGAGGAAAGAGAAGAGAAAGAGACATAAAATTGTCACTACATGGACTGACACGTATGCAGCGGTGGCAGCACACGAAAGTGAAATGCGTTAAAAAGTGTCTGAAGTACGCACTAGGAACAACATATCGCTATTATGTTCAACTCCTAAAGGCGAAGCTTTAGGGTCCCCTAGTTTAATACCTCACTGGAGGAGATCAATGCCCTCGAAATTCACGCAGTTTGTTCGGACAGCGATGTCATTGACATACGAGTCGAGACCAACGGTTGAGTCACGATACAGAGCACTCTAGACGAGACCACACATCATTATCTCATTTCACCGCACATCTGCCGCCTCGCCATTGTTTGCGTGTTCTTGCACAACGAGTGAAGCTGTCTGTGTGTCTGGAGCTGTAAAGTCAAGTCAAGTCAAAATCCTTGACGATGTGCCGCATACCCACGCTGGGGGACTGGCCAAGAACCGGATAGTTTTCATGAATTTCTTTCTTATTAACAGGTTAAAATTAATCTATTTACGAGAAATAAAAGAAAGATGCAACAAGACTAATTTGATGGTTGAGTTGTAAATAATCTGTAGTGTATTGCAATAAAGTGGCGTATTAGATTTATTGGGAATTTGGAAAAGTCAAAATCCACCGAAGAATGATTTCAAAACTGAAACCTATTTGAACTTTTGACGAACTCCTGCAATGCGTCAGCAATCTTCCGTTGCCGTGGCCAAGAGACAAAGCCCCGAAAAAAAGCACACTTTGAGCATTTAGATCTGCTCACTAAGCTCACTCATTAAGAGCTGGTTTACCTAACAACCTTTATGCTATAAGAGCAGAAGAGACATGCAACCAGCCATTTCCTATGGTGGGCTACGCTCGCAAAGCTGCCGCGGAAGCTCAAGCGAATCTGTTTATTAAATGTTTACGAACAACACTACTAGTATATACTAGTATAACATCTGAGCCATAAATAATCTTGAGAAATGAAAAATAAGACGGTGGCGCTAGTGACGCTTCTGCGCGTGAGGCCGCGTGCCACGAGCAGAACGAGGTTTGGCGAAGCAGAACGCAAGCCTGCGTCATTTTGTTCACCATTGGTGTTAGCGAGCACTGAAAGTGTGCGGTCCATCATCAATGTCCACTGATGAAGGTTCACCAAGACGAGTCCCTGGGCGAGCAGTCGGAAGACACCTGCTCCACGACATTTCCTACTTCGCCAAAACGCTTCTTCAAAACCGACGGAGACGACGACGAGCGTTGCTCGGGCACAGATCGGCCATTCGGCTCCATCCACGGCTGTTCGAATGAAGACCACGATATCCCTGCCCGGTACGACGGCATGAACTACCACGGCGATGCCCAGGTGACATTCGGAGCAACAACCGTGCATGCACCTCGCACGCCATGCCATCAGAGTTCCAACGCTTTTGCAATCGAAGACGCCGAAGAAGAATGCATAAGAGCTCTACGAGGACACTTCGTGCGGCGATACGGAACAAACGCTGGCCTTTCAGACGTCACTCTTCGATCCAGGGACCAGACTCGGGACTACCGAAAAAGCAAGCGGCCGCTCACTCAGCGCCGTTCGATCATCTCGTCGCGGCTGCCAACGCATCCATTACCGGTCTTGCACGCAGTGAGGCTCCGCGACGCCAGGTGTGGCACCGAGCATCGCCGATCGCAAAGGCCACGCTACGCAGGAGTCCAACTTACTCGCCCGAAATCGACGGCGGTCCAGCATCATTATTCCGTACCGTTGGCGCGACACGCGCGTCGATCGGCGTTCGGATCGCCTCGGACCTGACCTGGCGTTCAGGACAGGGACGTCGTCGGCGTCGTCGTCGCCCGAACAAGGGCAGCGAGAAGGGGACACCAGCGGTCCGTTTCGTTGCAGCGATGGCGACGGGAACACGATGGCCACGGTGGGACGGTGACCTACATCGTAAGGAGTTTTGTCTTCCTTGCGTAAGCTGCCACCGCCAAGAAGCGCAGGGACAACGTGCGCAAGTCGTGCAACGCTTGAACTCCGGCTATGGTTCTCCGGAAAGATTATTCTGTTTAATTTTATTTAGTTTTTCATTCTGTTTAGTTTAGTAGCGCTTGCGTTTAGATTTAATTGTTGTGAGGTTTGCTAGGTTGAATAAATGTACGAACCGAAAACAACTTGTACTGTTCAATGTTTGCGGCAAGGACTTTCGAGCCTTGTATACGTCGTCTGTAAGTTGTGAACCATGCCTCATGGGCGATACCTGTGCCCGTTAAAGCAAATCATTGAAATGTTAGTAAACCTCTCAGTGCAGTAAAGCTGAACGACTCCAATCGTGACAAAAAAAACGATTCTCCTATTTTTGTATACACGCAGCCCATGACTGCTGGAGTAAAGCGATAAAAGTCTCAAATAACTTGCTGCTTCTTTAGCAGTGCTGCCATTTGGATTATAATATTTACAGGTAATGGTAGAGTCAAGCTGCTGACTGTGTCTTCGTTGTCTTCTGGAATATTCATTTCATTCTGACGGCAAGAACAAAAGAATAAAAACAAGGAAGCAATTAGGATTCATTAAAACAGCCTATCGCCTGACGAATTTAACGCCGCAAAAAGTTATAAGAATCTATCCAGTACGAGCGGAGATACAAAGAATTGTCGCGCGCTGCAATCGCATCATCTCGTCCCAGTGAAAGCGCTTGACGCTAAACAGGGAGGGATGGCAGAGGCAAAGAAAAAATATCGACAGATCCCACGTACTTGTGAATCATGCTTATGCGAAGCATGCAGAAGGAAAATGACCGTGTTGCAATTTTTTTCATTGAGCGACACTAGATGAAATGACGCTAAGTAGATGCTATTGCGCACTTATTCAATATTTTCATGTCTATTAGTCTGTTGCCGGCAAAAAATGGAACAGGCAAAGGTAACTGATTTGTTCAAATCACGTGACCAAAGTGATATGTCGAATTGTCGGCCGGCTTGGAAAAGGTTCGGGGAAGATTATTTGTAAAAGGGTTGTGTCATTTTGTGAAAAATATCGGCTATTAACTCCATACCAATTCGGGTTCCGTAAAGGCCTATCGACGGAATCGGCTCTATTAACACAGAAGGATTTATTTTGAATGGCTTTCAAGAGAAAAAAAGAATTAACATTAGGTGTATTTGTTGATTTTTCGAAAGCTGTTGACAGGATCAAGCATGTTACTTTACTAAAAAAAGCTAGAACATCATGAATTCCGTGGATTATATTTATATACCACAAGATCTTCTCAGGTCTTACCTGATGGCCAGAAAACAATGAGTTTGCATCTCAGGTGAATGAATACTCAAACCCGTAAAAGCTGGAAGCCGGTGTTCCTCAAGAAAGCATTATGGGACCCGTATTGTTCAACATCTGATGTAAATGATTTAGTGAAACATTAGCAACTTACCGCATTAAATTATATACGCAGATGACATCAGCTTTTTCTTCCAGTCGCGTTAGTATTGGTTATATATCCCAACTAGCTAACTCTGTTCTCGAAACGCTTTATTTGTGGAGAAGAGCAAATTCTTTGAAAGGTTAATTCTAAGAAAAAAAAGCACATCTGTTCTTTTTTGCATCAACCCAAAAATACGTATATCGTAATCTAAACGTATTCCATCGATCAGAACAAATTGAAGTAACAGCGGACGTGAAAACGTTAGTTGTATAATCTTTGATCAGCACTTATTGTGGGACAAACACATTGAACGCGTAGCACCAGGTATAGCGATAGCATGGGGGCCACTGTGTAGGCTTCGCGATGTTCTTCCATCAAAATAACAGCTATTCTTGCATGATAAAATGTTTATCTCTGATGCGAATTATTGTAATTTATTATGGGAAACAACGACAAAGAAGAAGTGCAGTACTTTATTTGTGCTACAAAAAAAAGCATTGCAGCATGTTGCGTGTGCTCCTTATGACAGCCATACAAATCAAATATTTGCTCAGTTTAATGTTCTCCAATTTCGTTACCATCATGAGTTTAACCTTGCCATGAAGTATAAAGAAAGCATTAAACGAGGCCACAATGCATTTATTCATCTTTGTAACTTAAACAAAACCACATCACCTGAATTATGTCATCAGAGAGAATGAAACTTGGGCTGTCCCCTCTTCGCGAAGCAATCATGGAAAAGACCGGCTACCGTACCTTATATCATTACTGCTTAACGATCTTGAGGGGGAAAACATTATTTAAAAAATACCTGCGTCGGATGTTAAAACATTCTTTTCTTAGCCGTGCTGCTTTATGTGAGTAATTTTACACCACATATGTGCTTGCTTTTTATTGCTTGTTTCTTGGGTATGGCAAATCTTTCATTTCGGTGGTGCGTGTGAAAGACTTCTTGCATGCTTCTATGTACTTGAAAAATCTGTATGGTTTCATCATAATACACATTTTCTACGACTGTGTTCGTGAATGTTGTGAACCGTTCGCTAAAAAAAAATATGTCTTCTGAGTAAGAAAAAAAAGAAATTTTTTGTTGTGCTGTAAATTTGCAACACACATGTCTGTGTTTTATTCGCTTTTTTTTTTCTCTAAAGATAATCTGTATATCAATGCATTCTCTCTTTTGTGCTTGTGTGTTGTCTCCTGCCAAATTCTGTAGAGGCAGAGACAAGCCGCTATGATAGCGGCTTTTTCGTCCCTGTCCTAGCATTTGTTTCAAGTGAATCCTGAAATAAAGAATCTGAATCGGAAAATGTTGCACGCACAGACATACGTCGAAGAGTTTCAGATGTGTATATAACCAGTTGTTCGCACTTGCGCAACGATGTCAACTGTAACATGCACATTAGCAACGCCAGAAGCTGTCATGAAGCGCTGATGCTCACAAAGATGCTGGCCCTGGACACTGCTACATAAATCAACTTCAGCGATTGGCAGCTAAGCACAACTGACGTTAACCAGACGTTACGGCTTCATAAAACGAACACATATGTGATGTTTATAAAATGGGTAAGAAGCACTGCAACCACTATTGACGGTTCAAAGAGATTAGCGTCTATTTGAAAAGTAGTTCCGAGATCTGGCGCAGCTCTGTGGTACAATGCTTGACTGCCACGCAGAATGCTTGTGTTCGATTCCTGCTGGGACCCTGAAATTAAATATCTGCATTTGTCAGGAGGGGAAGGGCAGCGCTGCCTATGTGAGGTTTTTCTTAACACTGACTTTATTCTACGCCTTCGTTGGGTCGACGCTACTGATGTCGGGTATAGCTGAACGCTCACGCGTTAACTTGCCCACATGTGTTCTCGTCGTTCCTGGATAGACACAAAGTGTCCATCACCTGTGGTACATAACCGCATCACAGCGGCACATACCCGCCCATGGGTATGTTTCACTGTCTGGCGGGAAGTTTTTGACGACGTACGCGACGGCATTGTGACATTATTCATGTCTACCAGCGCGTCATACTTGTCAAACCATCTTACTCTCCCATGCTAATTTTGGTTCACGACAAGCTTAAGGGGGTGACCACGGGAGCACGTAAGAAGATAGATAGATAGATAGATAGATAGATAGATAGATAGATAGATAGATAGATAGATAGATAGATAGATAGATAGATAGATAGATAGATAGATAGATAGATAGACAGATAGATAGATAGATAGATAGATAGATAGATAGATAGATAGATAGATAGATAGATAGATAGATAGATAGATAGATAGATAGATAGATAGATAGATAGATAGATAGATAGATAGATAGATAGATAGATAGATAAATAGATAGATAGATAGATAGACAGATAGATAGATAGATACGGACAGACAGATAGATAGATAGATAGATAGATAGATAGATAGATAGATAGATAGATAGATAGATAGATAGATAGATAGATAGATAGATAGATAGATAGATAGATAGATAGATAGATAGATAGATAGATAGATAGATAGATAGATAGATAGATAGATAGATAGACAACAGACAGACGGACGGACGGACGGACGAACAGACAGACAGACAGACTTTCTCTTCCTTTTCTACCAAATGCGCGGCTTTTTTCCGTGTGATCGCGCGCGCACGCGTGGACAAGTCACGGTTACCCGCGGCAATACCTGTACGACAGAGAGCGCCATGTTCAAATTAGCCAATGGCTGATACATGGCCTTCTACGCGCAATTTTTAAGCGTATTCCGTCATTTCTCAAGAGGAGTGCAATCAATTTTCAGCTCACTGATAATTTATTGTGAATTCCAGGCCACGTGCTGCGTTATAAAATTTTGCTCGCCTGTTCTGGGGAGTTTTTACTACCGACCGGCAGCGTTTTATGACCATGGTCCAAAACTTTTGGAGGGCCCCTTTAAGGCCACGTAGTGGGTGCTTAGCAAGTTCGAAAAGGTTTCATTCCCTAGAAGAATGAGAAAAAAACAAGAGAGACAGACAGGCAAGTGACCGAGACATACATGCCCTTCTTGCTACTCTACGTCGAAGGGATGGGAAAGGGGAGGATAAAGATGACAGAGAGAGGAAAGAGAAGAGAAAGATACATAAAATTGTCACTACATGGACTGACACGTATGTAGCGGTGGCAGCACACAAAAGTGAAATGCGTTCACAAAGTGTCTGAAGTATGCACAAGAAACAGCATATCGCTATCACGTTCAACTCCTAAAGGCAAAGCTTTAGGGTCCTCTGGTTTAATACGTCACTGGAGGAGATCAATGCCCTTGAAATTCACCCAGTTTGATTGGACAGCGATGTCGTTGACACACCAGTCGAGACCAACGGTTGAGTCATGATACAGAGCACTCTGGACGACACCACAAATCACCATCTCATTTCACCCAACATCTGCCACCTCGCCTATGTTTGCGTGTCCTTGCGCAGCAAATGAAGTTGTCTGTGTGTCTGGTGCAGTAAAGTCAAGTCAAGATCCTTGACGATGTGGCGCATACCCACGCTGGGGGATTGGCCAAGAACCGGATAGTTTTCATGAATTTCTTCCTTAATACCAGGTTAAAATTAATCTATGTATGAGAAATGAAAAAAAAAATGCAGCAACCAAGTTTGATGCTTGAATTGTAAATAATCTGTAGTGTAATGCAATAAAGCGGCGTATTTGATTTAATGTGATATTGGAAAAATCTAAATCCACCGAAGAATGATTTCAACGTTCTAAACCTATTTGAACTTTTGACGATATCCAGCGATGCGTCAACAATCTTCCCGTCGCTGCGGCCAAGACAAAAAACCCCGAAAGAAAGCACATTTCGAGCATTTAGATCTGCTCACTAAGCTCACCCATTAGGAGCTGGTTTACCTAACAATCTTTCTTTCTATAAGAGCATGATAGACATTCAGCCAGCCATTTCCTATAGTATACGCTACGTTTGCAAAGCTGCTGCGGTAGCTCAACGAAATCTCTTTATTAAATGTTTACGAACAACACCAATATAACATCTAAGCCATGAATAGTCTGGAGAAGAAAGAGAAGACGGTGGCACTAGTGACGCTACTGCACGTGAGGCCGCGTGCCACGAGCAGAACGAGGTTTGGCGAAGCAGAACGCAAGCCCGCGTCGTTCTGTTCACCATCGGAGTCGGCGAGCACTGAAAGTCTGCGGTCCATCATCAGGGTCCGGTGATGAAGCTTCAGGAAGACGAACCCCCGGGCGAGCAAAGGCAATACACCTGCGCCCTGGCTTTTCCTACTTCGGCACAGCACTCCTGCGGAACCGAAGAATACGAGGAGGAGCAGCGTTGCTCGGGCACAGAGCGGCGGCCGTTCAACGCCATCCACGGCTGTCTGAGTGGCGTCCAAGAAGGCATCGCCCGGTACGACTCCGTGAACCACCGCGGCGTCACCGGTGACATCAGGAAGACTTCGGCACAGCGCTCCTGCGAAACCGAAGAAGACGAGGAGGAGCGTTTCTCGGGCACAGAGCGGCGGCCGTTCAACACCATCCGCAGCTGTTCGAGTGGTGACCACGACAGCATCGCCCGGTACGACTCCGTGAACCACAGCGGCGTCACCGGTGACATCAGGAAGACTTCGACACAGCGCTCCTGCGAAACCGAAGAAGACGAAGAGGAAAAGCGTTGCTCGGGCACAGAGCGGCGACCGTTCAACACCATCCGCGGCTGTTCGAGTGGTGACCACGACAGGATCGCCCGGTACGACTCCGTGAACCACAGCGGCGTCAACGGTGACATCAGGAAGACTTCCACACAGCGCTTTTGCGGAACCGAAGAAGACGAGGAGGAAAAGCGTTGCTCGGGCACAGAGCGGCGACCGTTCAACACCATACGCAGCTGTTCGAGTGGTGACCACGACAGGATCGCCCGGTACGACTCCGTGAACCACAGCGGCGTCAACGGTGACATCAGGAAGACTTCCACACAGCGCTTTTGCGGAACCGAAGAAGACGAGGAGGAGCAGCGTTGCTCGGGCACAGAGCGGCGGCCGTTCAACGCCATCCGCGGCTGTCTGAGTGGCGTCCAAGAAGGCATCGCCCGGTAAGACTCCGTGAACTACCGCGGTGTCGCCGGTGACATCAGGAAGAACAACCGTGCACCCCCGACGTCATGCCCGAGTTCGAAGGCTTTCGTAATACAAGACGCCGAAGAAGAATGCGTCAGAGCTCCGCGAAGGGGTTCCGTCCAGCACTTCGGAACAGGCTGGCCCTTGGGACATCGCTTTTCTTTCTACGGACCGGACTCGGAACCACCAAAAGACTTTGTATTTGACAAGGTACGCGGGTGCTTACTCGGCGCCGTTCGATTGGCTCCTCGCGGCTGCCAACGCGCCCATTGCGACCCCTGCATGCAGCGAGGCTCCTGCTGTGGCACCGACGACCGCCGCTCGCAGAGGCCACGCTACGAAAGAGTGCAGCTCGCTCAGCCGAAATCGGCGGTGGTCGCACGTTTATAAAGACGCCGGCGTCGATCGATGCCTTGACCAACTCTGCTCTGACCTGGTGCAGGGGACGGAAGTTTCGGCATCGTCGTCGTCGTCGTCCGAACACGGGCAGCGAGAGCGGAACAAGTGCGAATCGCTCCGTTGCTGCGGCGACGACGGTGCGACGATGACGAACAACTCCAGGAGCTTCGTTCACCTTCCGTTTAAAAGCGGATCTGCTTCACCTCGACGGCTTCAAGCACTCGCATGCCGTCGGCCGTGTCCAGATGGCGTCGGCAGTGACTGGCACGGATGTGTGTGACTAGGGATACACTGCAACGGGACACGAACCAGCCCAGAGTGCCAAACTGCGCACGCCAGAAGTCCAGGGCCAAGAAGCTAAAGGTGCTAAACGCTCGAACTCCGGCTGGCGTTTCCAAGGGAAATTGTCCCCTTTTATTTTCGTCTTATTTCGCTTTAGATTCCGCGGCTTGGTTTCATACTTTCTCTAATTTGTGAACCTTATTAAATGTGCGAATCGAAAATAGTTGGTGTCTTCACTGCTTGAGGCATAAAGTTTAAAGCCTACTGAAGGCACACACAGCTTTTTTTTCTGGGGGGGGGGGGAGGAGACTCTTTGCTCATTCCCATTAGGTCACTGTATGGGGCAGACTTTGCACCCCCCCTTCCCTATCCAGTCAATTAATTGAGCCGACTTTGCACCGACTCTCGTTGGCGACTGGAGGGGGCGCTCACCACCTGCCCCCCTCGTGCGCACGCATGTGACTATTCTACACCTCTAAGCCGTTAATGCTTCCCACTGGGCGAGATTGTGCCCGTCGAAGCGACTGGTTCGAATGTTAGACAACCTACGAGTGCACTAAAGCACACAAAATTGGAAGAATCATCAATCCACTGCGGTAACATTTAAACGTATACAGTATCACGCGCGAAAGAGGAATATCATAAGAATCACTTTGAATACCTATCTAAGTAAAAAAAATAATCAAACACTGTTCAATTGCCTACGCTGTACAAAGAAATTTCTAATGCCAGGAAATATGGATTCAGTGGTTTACACCACGCAAGAACTACAGGACACTAAATAAATTAGCTCAAGGGTTAAAAAATAGATTCACAACGCGCCTTCCACCATCGGTTTAAACACCAGCCATTTTTGAGTACACAGCAGTATCGATTTCCGAATTAGATCAGGCTATGTTAAGGTTGCCAAACTCGGCACCAGAGATTTGTGGAATTACAAACTTAAAGCTAAAAATATTATATCAGGAATTCCCCCAATGATCTGGTAAGCCTAATAAACTACTCATGGCATGGATAGCTGATGATTGGAAGATTGCTAAAATTATACCACTGCTTAAAAAACAATGGGCTGGATATATATACTTGACAGGGTCCTTCATGATCGTATAATAACATTTGTAAATGACCAACAGCTGTTGAGCCCCAGCCAAATCGGCTTTAGATCTCAACATTCAATCAGGAATGCGCAAGTAGACCTAGAAACTCGGGTTCACATTGCCGGGCATAAAAAACAGTACGTTGCGTCAGTTAATTTAGGCATCTGTAAAGCATAGGATAGTGTCGAACATTCTGTGTTAATAAATTGTTTACGGCGCCATGGACTCCCTTCTTATATCGTAGCATGGGTGACAGTATTTTTATAAGAAAGGAAGTGTTACTGCGCTGAAGACGGCTTTCCTTCCTGCAAGCACAAGCAGACCCGAGGCGTGCCCTAGCGATCAGTACTTTCACCAGCACTATTCAGCATCTTGATGTGTATTATTCCTATTCTATCAGGGGTACACACTTATGTTTATGCGGTCGACATTGCTTTTTTTCGGTATGGCTGCTGACATACATCGGCTTCACGAAAGTTTGCAGTCGTACTTGAGTGAACTCGATAAGTGGCTGGATAGACTGCAGTTAAGTCCTAATACCAATAAGTGTGCTATTCTGGTTTCTCCGGTAAAAGATCCGGTTAAAATATCTCTGACTTACAAGCTGCAGAGTATCCCGCCAGTGGAATCATCAAAATACCTCGGAGTCATATATAACGAACAACTAAACTGGCAAGCTCATATTGAATATATCACAACAAAAGGAGCATGAAAATGGGTGTATTGCGCAGGCTTAGCAGCCGCAGATCGGGTATGAGAAGAAGATGGTCTACAAGATGTACGTACGACCAGTATTGGAATTCGGCTGTGTTCTTTTTTCCGGTGCGCCAGCACACCAGCTTCGGCCTATAGTCCTATTACAGCGGGAGGCTTTACGGTTGTGCTTAGGCCTTCCAAAATATGTGGCGAATGCAGTATTACACCTGGAAGCGAGAACACTACCCCTGTTAAGGCGATTTAACCTACTTACAGTGAAGACTCTGTTACAATTGTACGAAACACTGTCTAATCATGCTCAAAAAATTTTCATCTTCAATCCCGATATATCTTTATTCGAGCACTAGCCTAGATTCCGCAAGCCACAAATCATGTTTGTACAAACATTACTCGATTCACTAAACGTACACATCATGATGCGCGTCCTCTGACTATGTAACCTAAATTCCCCAACAGTGTCTACAACGATACTTTTCTGAACCACGCGAAATTATTACCTAAAAGAATTTCAAATGAACTATTACAAGAGCATCTAAATAATCTGCCAACTACTGTGGTTATTGAAGCAGATGCATCGCAAAATAGAAAAAGCTGGCATCGGAATATTCTGCCCTCAATTCGACTGGTCTTTTTCGTTAGAACTGCCAGCATTTATCCCAGTTTTCATAGCTGAATGTATGGTCATAATATTAGCTCTCCAAAAGTTGCCCAGTTAAAATACAGTAGTAGAAATCATCACTGACTCGTTATTTGTGTGTTCTTCTCTCTCTCCTCCTGGTGAATTGGTGAAAATCGGTGGAAATCGGTGAATGGTATACCGGAGGCGCTGCGTTAGAGTGCCTCGAGCAGGCACCGGAGGTGACAAGCGCATCATGACACGTCACACGTGAGACATGAGCGCTATCTGGCAGTTATCTTGGAAAACGAAGCGCGCTGGCCTTGCGCGCCCATCTCAGAGGTATTATAAGGTGTAGAACGCAAGGCGACGGGTAGGTGCCACCACCGTGTCGTCTTAGCAAAGCGTCGGAAACACTTGCCTTTTCGTGTAAGCGTTGCCTGGTCAGCGCCTGGTCAGCGCAACGCTAAGGTCCTTTTAGTTACTTATGTATGCATTTTCTACTAAGAGACACACGTATGGAATATTGACGTGTTGTTATAGTGCCTAAGATATGCGCAATAATTTCTTTTTAATGGACAATCGCACAAGTATGAGCACTGAATCTTGAGCAATATTGGTGGGCACTGCGGATGGGGTCAGCCATTCGGAGTATCGTTTGGCCACTTTGGTGCCGTTTATGGTACCGTTAAGGGCGTACAGACGGACGGACGGACGGACGGACGGACGGACGGACAGACAGACAGACAGACAGACAGACAGACAGACAGACAGACAGACAGACAGACAGACAGACAGCAAGACAGACAGATAGACAGACAGACAGACAGACAGACAGACAGACAGACAGACAGACAGACAGATAGATAGATAGATAGATAGATAGATAGATAGATAGATAGATAGATAGATAGATAGATAGATAGATAGATAGATAGATAGATAGATAGATAGATAGATAGATAGACAGACAGACAGACAGAGACAGACAGACAGATAGATAGATAGATAGATAGATAGATAGATAGATAGATAGATAGATAGATAGATAGATAGATAGATAGATACATAGATAGATAGATAGATAGATAGATAGATAGATAGATAGATAGATAGATAGATAGATAGATAGATAGATAGATAGATAGATAGATAGATAGATAGATAGATAGATAGATAGATAGATAGATAGATAGATAGATAGATAGATAGATAGATAGATAGATAGATAGATAGATAGATAGATAGATAGATAGATAGATAGATAGATAGATAGATAGATAGACAGACAGATAGATCAAAATTGTTGCGTTCGAAGGTCCCCAAGAAAGATTATCGACTTTAAAAACAAAAAAGGGGTATTGTAGATCCACAATACGCCACAAGATGCCTCTCTTTCTCTCTCTCTCTCTTTCTCTCTCTCTAATTGATTATGAACAGGAAAAGAAGAGAAAATTGTCACCCGTAACTGCCTATCACTTGGATCACAACTCAACAGGTCGGAACAAGGGATGAGTTAAGAGGAGTAAAAGTGGATGGGCAGGGAAAAATCAATAGAGGAAGAAAAGTGTCCCCTACAAACACCGTTAATGTCTTCAAACGGTTCCGGTAAAGCGCTGTCCTTATAGGCTAAGAAAACTATACGGACTAACTGAAGCTTTCTGGTTGTCCAGGAAACGTGGCGCGTGTAAGTTGTCACGTTCCCGCATTCCCGTAAAGGTGGGCGACGTAACTCGTGGCGCAAAAGACCAACTACAGGGAACACACGAGCTTTATGAGAAGTGGAGTTAGTATAAAATGGACGGTGCGCTTACAGATATGGCCAAATGGAAACAGTCGTGAACACCTCAGATCTGGAGGGTGCGGAAAGCCCGATATCTCCATAAGATGTGCGTCTCTTCAGAACTCGGAGTACATACTCCTTCGGCACATTGAACATCCAGATTGCTTCAAGATTTGTCCTTGACGCTGTTCTTGTGCTCCCTGGGCCGGTCGTTCATGATGCAACCCGTTTCGCCAACGTAGCGACCACAAGACGTCGGTATCCCGTACACGGCTTCCGTCTTGCACGGAACATAACTCGCGGCATGTTGCTTTTTGCTAATGGAAACATTCGGGCGAGGGACGTTCACTTTCTTGCTCCTGGATCCCAGTTTGACTGACCCCGAGAACATCACCGTTACGCTAGCCCGTGCTGCCACCTACTTGACTTTGTGTCCCCGAGTCTGGTTGAGAAACATCTTGATGTGTCACAGGTCGCGGGATCTAATTCCGGCCCCGGCGACCACATTCTCGATGGAGGCAAAAACAACACTTGAGGTCCGTGTACTCATATTTAAGTGCATATTAAGGAACCCCAGGTGGCCGAAATTTCCGGACACCTCCACTACGGTAGCTCTTTTAATCATATCGCGGTTTCGGGACGGTAAAACCAAAAAAATATTATTCTTAACGTTTCAAGCAATCCGAGCTTGAGCTACTCAGGTCGAGGATAATATTGGCGAGTAACATTATCCCTATATCACCAAGGCCGGGTGAAAGCGCTCCCTTCGAATAACATCATCTGCTGCCAATACTAAGGTGGCGGCTGCCATATTGGGGCATCTAAGACGTCCACTTTAAAATAATGGTCACTCCGGTAATTCTTTTATACTCCCCTGGAGAAGATCAGTGCCCTCAAAATTCACGCAGCCTGTTTGTACAGTGATGTCGTTGATACACGAGTCGAGAACAACGGTCGAGTCGCGATATAGCGTACTCTAGACGCGACCTCATATCAAAATCTAATTTCACCTCCCCCCCCCCCCCCCTGATCCTCATCATTGTTTGTCGGTCTTGCAAAGCAAGTGCAGTGGTTTGTGTGCCTGGTACTGTAAGAAAGCTGACCCACTAAGGGCTGGTTTCCTGAGCACCCTATCGGCATATAAGAGCATAATAAACACCCTGCCATTCATTTCCTATAGGCAGGCTGCGTAGCCAAATATTTGCTATTACCAACACCACCAGCATCGTGCCTGAGCCACAAGTAGTCTGACGACTGGAGAAGAAGAAAAACAAGACAGTGACGGGAATGTTTATTTATTAAAGGTTCAAAAAGATTCACACGTAGAAGCAATAATTACTCCTAAATAACTTTTTTTCGGATTCCTTTATTTGATTTTTGAATTATCGTTTTTGCTGAAATTATTTGCTTCATTTTTTATCTGCGTAATTTTTACTTGTAAGTTTCTAAAGTTTAATTGTTTTCCTTTGATCCATGGAGTTCCCTATATTATTAGCAATAATATTACATTATTATGTATTGTACGAAACTGTATGCCTTGACCTCTCTCAATATTTTAAAAGACGTAAGCTAACAAAATGATTGTATTTCGTCAGAAATATCTGGTTCTTGGCAAATTCTCCAGCATGGGTGTGTGCCAGGCATTCCAGGCTATTCTTTGTTTTTCTACTTCTCGCGAGGCCACGTGCCACGAACAGAACGAGGTTTCACCAAGCAGAACGCAAGCCCGCGTCGTTCTGTTCAGCATCGGAGTCTTGCGAGCCCCGAAAATCTGCGGTCCATCTTCAAGGTCCCCTGATGAAACTTCAGGAAGACGAGTCCCTGGGCGAGCGGTCGGAAGACACCAGCTCCTCGACTTTTCCTGCTTTGGCAAAAGGCTCCTTCGAAACCGACGGAGACGACGACGACCGCTGCTCGGGCACAGATCGGCTGTTCGACTCCATCCACGGTTGTTCGAATGACGACCACGACAACGCTGCCCGGTACGACTGCGTGAACTGCCGCTGCGACGCCCATGTGACCTTCGGAGCAACAACCGTGCATGAACCTCGCACGCCATGCCATCAGAGTTCCAACGCTTTCGCAATTGAAGACGTCGAAGAAGAAAGCCTAAGAACTCTACGAGGACACTTCGTGCGGCGCTTCGGCACACGCCGGCCTTTCGGACGTCGCTTTTCGATCCAGAGACCGGGCTCGGGACTACTGAAAAGGCACTCGGCGCCATTCGATCATCTCGTCGCGGCTGCCAACGCGCCCATTGCCAATGTTTCACGCAGCGAGGCTCCGAGACGCCAGATGTGGCACCGAGCATCGCCGATCGCAAAGGCCACGCTACGCAGCAGTCCAACTCGCTCAACCGAAATCGACGGCGGTCGAGCGCCGTTATGCCGTATCGTTGGCGCGACACACGCGTCGATCGGCGTTCGGATCACCTCGGCCTTGGCCTGGCGTCCAGGACAGGGACGTCGTCGGTGTCGTCGTCGTCCGAACAAGGGCAGCGAGAACGGGACACCAGCGGTCCGTTTCGTTGCAGCGAATGCGACGGGAAGACGATGACCACGGTGGGACGGTGACCTACATCGTAAGGAGTTTTGTCTACCTTGCGTAAGCTGCCGCCGCCAAGAAGCGCAGGGACTACGTGCGCAAATCGTGCAACGCTTGAACTCCGGCTATGGTTCTCCGGGAAGATTATTCTGTTTAATTTTATTCTGTTTTTTATTCTGTTATGTTTAGTAGCTCTTGCATTTAGATTTAATTTTTTTGAGGTTTGCCAGGTTGAATAAATGTACGAACTGAAAACAACTTGTACTGTTCACTGTTTGCAGCACGGACTTTCGAGCCTTGTATACGTCATCTGTAAGCTGTGAACCATACCTCACGGGCGATACCTGTGCCCGTTGAAGCGAATCATTGAAATGTAACTAAACCTATCAGTGCAGTAAAGCTGAACGACTCCAATCGTGACAAAAAAAGACGATTCTCCTATTTTGTATACACGCAGTTCATGACTGCTGGAGTAAAGCGATGAAAGTCTCAAATAACTTGCTGCTTCTTTATCAGTGCAGCCATTTGGATTACAATATTTACAGGTAATGGTAGAGTCAAGCTGCTGACTGTATCTCCGTTGTCTTCTGGAATATTCATTTCATCCTGACGAGAAAAACAAACGAAAAAAAAACAAGGAAACCATTGGGATTCACTAAACAGCGGACGAATTGAACGCCGCGAAAAATTATGAGAATACGTCCAGTACGAGCGGATTTACACAGAATTGTCACACGCTGCAATCACATTTCTCTCGTCCCGGTGAAAGCGCTGGACGCTAAGCAGGGAGGGATGGCAGGGGCAAAGAAAAAAATCAGCAGATCCCACGTACCTGTGAATCAAGGTTATGCGAAGCATGCAGAGGGAAAGTGACCGTGTTGCCATTTTTTTATTGAGCAACACTTCATGAAATGACGCTAAGTAAATGCTATTGCGCAAGTATTAAACATTTGTATGCCTACTAGTCTGTTCCCAACAAAAATGGAACAGGCGAAGGTAACTGCTTTGTTAAAATCAGGTGACCGAAATGATATGTCGAATTGTCGGCCGGCTTGGAAAAGCCTTGGAAAAGATTATTTGTAAAAGGGTTGTTTGTAAAAGGGCCGCCGCCGGTGTGCCCCTCACTTCTAGTTCAGCAAGCAAGCCATAGCGCGTGAAATATTGCGACTACGACTCGCAGTACCTGTCCAACTTCCGAATAACCGTGGTAGAAATCGCCAGCGACAAATTATAAAGCACCAGCGAACCGCCTATAAGGCTGACGGAACGATGACATGGGCTGGCTGCGTGGACATCCCTCAAACGACAGTTACGACGGATGCCGCATGCTGACGCCACCATCTGTGAAAGCTGCGAATTGTGGGAGGACAAACACATCGAACGCGTTGCAACACGCATGGAGAAAGTATGCGGGCCACTGTGTGTAGGCTTCGGGATGTTCTTCCATCAAAAAGACGGCTATTGTTGCATTACACAGCGTTTATCTTTCACGCTAATTATTGTAATTTAGTACGGGAAACAACGACAAAGAATAATTGCGGGACATTATTTATGCTACAAAAAAGCAATTGCGGCGTTTTGCGTGTGTTCCTCATAACAGTCATACAAGTCCATTATTTGCGCAGTTTATTGTTCTCCCATTCCGTCACCATTATGAATTTAACCTTATCATGAAGTATAAAGACAGCGTTAAACTAGGACACACTGCATTTGTTCATTTTTGTAACTTAAACAAACCACGTCAAATCAATTATGACATCAGAGAGCGTGAAACTTGGGCTGTCCCCTTTTCGTGAACCAATCACGGAAAAGACCGGCTACCATACCATATATCATTACTGCTTAACGATCTTGCGGGAGGATAACATTATTTTAAATACTACTTCACGTCGGACGGTAAAGCCGTATTTTCTTAGCCGTGCGGCTTTATGTGAGTAATTTTGCGCCATATATGTGCTTGCTTTTTCTTGCTTGTTTCTTGGGTATGGTATATCTTTTATTTCGGTGGAGTGTGTGAAAGTCTTCCTACATGCTTTTGTGTACTTGAAAATCTGCATGGTTTCACCATGATAAATATTTTCTACGACTGTGTTCGCAAATGTGAACCATTCGCCAAAAAAAAGGAAATTTTTGTTGTGCTGTAAATTTGCAACACACATTTCAGTGTTTTATGCGCTTTTTTTCTCGAAATATAATCTGTATATCGATGCATTGCAGTTTTTGTACACGTGTGTTGTCTCCTGCCAAATTCTGTAGAGGCAGGGGCCTTTATCACGTCGCTATGATAGCGGCTTTTTGACCCTGTCCTAGCATTTGTTTGAAAAGAATGCTGAAATAAAGAATCTGAATCTGAAAATGTTGCACGCACAGACATATGTTGAAGAGTTGCAGATGTTTGTATAACCAGTTGTTTGCACTAGCACAACGATGTCGACTGTAACATGCGTATGAGCAACACCAGAAGCTGACATGAAGCGTTGATGCTCACGAATATGCTGGCCCTGGACACTGCTACATAAATCAACTTCAGCGAATGGCAACTAATCACAATTGACGTTTACCCGACATGACGGCTTTATCAAAGGAGTACATATGTGATGTTTATAAAATTGGGTAGGTAGCACTGCAACCACTATTGACAGTTCACAGAGATTAGCGTCTATTTGAAAAGTAGTTCCGAGATGTGGCGCCGCTCTGTGGTACAATGCTTGACTGCCATGTAAAATGCTTGCGTTCGATTACTGCTGAGACCCTGAAATTTATTATTTCCATGTGTCGGGGGGTCAGCGCTGCCTATGTGAGGATTTTCTTAACACTGACTTTATTCTATGCCTTCGTTGGGTCGACGCTACCGATGTCGGGTATTGCTTAACGCTCACGCTTGAAATCGCTTATGTGTGTTCTCGTCGTTCCTGGGTAGATACTAAGTGTCAGTCACGAGTGGCACATAACCGCATAACAGCGGCACATACCTGCCCGTGGGTATGTGCCACTGTCTGGCGGGAAGATTTTGACGACGTACGCGACGGGATTGTGACATTATTCATGACTACCAGAGCGTCATATTCGTCAAATCATCTTACTAATTTTGGTTCATGTTAAGGGGGTGATAACGAGAGCACGTAAGCAGATAGATAGATAGATAGATAGATAGATAGATAGATAGATAGATAGATAGATAGATAGATAGATAGATAGATAGATAGATAGATAGATAGATAGATAGATAGATAGATAGATAGATAGATAGATAGATAGATAGACAGACAGACAGACAGACAGACAGACAGACAGACAGACAGACAGACAGACAGACAGACAGACAGACAGACAGACAGACAGACAGACAGATAGATAGATAGATAGATAGATAGATAGATAGATAGATAGATAGATAGATAGATAGATAGATAGATAGATAGATAGATAGATAGATAGATAGATAGATAGATAGATAGATAGATAGATAGATAGATAGATAGATAGATAGATAGATAGATACGCTTAAAGTCACCGAGGTTCGCTAAGAAATGCTTCTCAATACGTCACGCGCGCCTCGTTCCCTTGACCACTCTCTCTTCCTTTTCTATTAAATACGCGGCTTTTTCCGTGTGATCGCGCGCGCACGTGCGGACAAGTCGCGGCCTCCCACGGCAATCCCTTTAACGACAGAGGGCGCCATGTTCAAATCAGCCAATGGCTGATAGATGGCCTGCTACGCTCGATTTTTGAGCGTCTTCCGTCATTTATGAAGAGAAGAGAAAGATATTCCAGCTCGCTGATAATTTATTGGGAATTCCAGGCCACATACTGCGCTATAATATTTTGCTCGCGTGTTCTCGGGAGCTTTTACCACAGACTGGCAGCGTTTTATGACCATGCTCGAAAAGTGTTGCAGAGTCCCTAAAAGGCCACGTAGTGGGTGCTTAGCAAGTTCAAAAAATTTTCATGCACTAGAAGGAAGGAAGAAAAACAAACGAGAAAGACAGGGAAGTTAACGAGACACTAATGCCCTGCTTGCTACTCTACGTCGGGGGATGGGAAAGGGGAGGATAAAGATGAAAGAGAGAGGAAGGAGAAGTAGACATAAAATTGTCACTACATGGATTGACAGTGGTGGCACTACACAAAAGTGAAATGCGTTCACAAAGTGTTTGAAGTACGCACTAGTAACTGTATATCGCCATCACATTCAACTCCTAAAGTCGAAGCTTTAGAGTCTTCCAGTTTAGTACACCCCTGGAGGAGACCAATGCCCTTAAAACTCACGCAGTTTTTTTGGACAGCGATGTCGTTGACAGACGAGTCGAGACCAACGGTTGAGTCACGATACAGAGTACTCTAGCCGAGACCACACATTACCATCGCATTTCACCCCACATCTGCCACCTCGCCATATTTTGCGCGTTCTTGCACAGCAAGTGAAGTTGTCTGTGTGTCTGGTGCGGTAAGCTCACCAAGCTCGCCCATTAAGAGCTGGTTTACCTAAGAACCTTTCTGTTTATAAGAGCATTTTTCATAGTCCCTTGCAAGCCCCACCTTATATCATTCCCGCAACACGCATATCTCACCGCAAGAGCCATTTGCTTCAAGCTGCTCGGCCAGGTTCCCGGACTTCTACATTTCCTGCCTCGTTCTTTCCACGTACCGCACCAGACTGTAACTTCCTTCCCAGTGAAATTGCAACCATTCCCTGCGCATCATCGTTCATACAAAATATCAATAGGAACTTTCTATGTTAAATCTTTGGCTTCTATGTTTTGTCTTTATAATTACCCACCCCTCATGTAATACCCCCTTGCGGGTTTTTAAGAAAATAAAATGAAATGAAATGAATAGACATTCAGCCAGCCATTTCTTCTGGTAGGCTACGTTCGCAAAGCTGCTGCGGAAGCTCAACGAAATCTCTCTATTAAATGTTTACGAACAACACTACTAGTATAACGTCAGAGCCATGATTAATCTGGAGACGAAGAAAAAGAAGACGGCGGCGTTAGTGACGCTACTCCGCGTGACGCCGCGTGCCACGAGCGGAACGAGCTTTGGCGAAGCAGGACGCAAGCCCGTCGATCTGTTCACCATCTGAGTCGGCGAGCACTGGAAGTGGGCGGTCATTCATCAGGGTCCGGTGATGAAGCTTCAGGAAGAAGAGCCCCTGGGCGAGCAGTGGCAATACACCTTCGCTCTGACTTCCCTACTTCGGCACAGCGCTCCCGCGCAGCCTAAGAAGACGAGGAGGGAGGAGCGTTGCTCGGGCACAGAGCGGCGGCCGTTCAACACCATCCGCGGCTGTTCGAGTGGCGACCACGATGGCGTCGCCTGGTACGACTCCGTGAACTACCGAGGCGTCGCCGGTGAATACAGGAACACTTCGGCACACTGCTCCTGCGAAACTGAAGAAGACGAGGAGGAGGAGCGTTGCTCGGGCACAGAGCGGCGGCCGTTCAACACCATCCGCGGCTGTTCGAGTGGCGACCACGATGGCGTCGCCTGGTACGACTCCGTGACTACCGAGGCGTCGCCGGTGATATCAGGAACACTTCGGCACACTGCTCCTGCGAAACTGAAGAAGACGAGGAGGAGGAGCGTGCTCGGGCACAGAGCGGCGGCCGTTCAACACCATCCGCGGCTGTTCGAGTGGCGACCACGATGGCGTCGCCTGGTACGACTCCGTGAACTACGAGGCGTCGCCGGTGATATCAGGAACACTTCGGCACACTGCTCCTGCGAAACTGAAGAAGACGAGGAGGAGGAGCGTTGCTCGGGCACAGAGCGGCGGCCGTTCAACACCATCCGCGGCTGTTCGAGTGGCGACCACGATGGCGTCGCCTGGTACGACTCCGTGAACTACCGAGGCGTCGCCGGTGATATCAGGAACACTTCGGCACACTGCTCCTGCGAAACTGAAGAAGACGAGGAGGAGGAGCGTTGCTCGGGCACAGAGCGGCGGCCGTTCAACACCATCCGCGGCTGTTCGAGTGGCGACCACGATGGCGTCGCCTGGTACGACTCCGTGAACTACGAGGCGTCGCCGGTGATATCAGGAACACTTCGGCACACTGCTCCTGCGAAACTGAAGAAGACGAGGAGGAGGAGCGTTGCTCGGGCACAGAGCGGCGGCCGTTCAACACCATCCGCGGCTGTTCGAGTGGCGACCACGATGGCGTCGCCTGGTACGACTCCGTGAACTACCGAGGCGTCGCCGGTGATATCAGGAACACTTCGGCACAGTGCTCCTGCGAAACTGAAGAAGACGAGGAGGAGGAGTGTTGCTTGGGCACAGAGCGGCGGCCGTTCAACACCATCCGCGGCTGTTCGAGTGGCGACCACGATAGCGTCGCCTGGTACGACTCCGTGAACTACCGCGGCGTTGCCGGTGACATCAGGAAGAACCACCGTGCACCCCCGACGTCATGCCCGAGTTCGAACACTTTCGTAATACAAGACGCCGAAGAAGAATGCGTCAGAGCTCTGCGAGGAGGCTTCGTGCCACACTTCGGAACAGGCTGGCCCTTGGGACGTCACTTTTCTTTCTACAGACCGGACTCGGAACCACCAAAAGACTTCGTAATTAAAGAGGTACGTGGGCGCTTACTCGGCGCCGTTCGATTGGCTCCTCGCGGCTGCCAACGTGCCCATTACCACCCCTACATGCAGCGAGGCTCCTGGTGTGGCACCGACGATCGCCGATCGCAGAGGCCACGCTACGAAAGAGTGCAGCTCGCTCACCCGAAATAGACGGTGGTCGCACGTTTGTAAAGACGCCGGCGTCGATCGGTGCCTTGACCAACTCTGCTCTGACCTGGTGAACGGGACGAAAGTTTCGTCGTCGTCGTCGTCGTCCGAACGCGGGCAGCAAGAGCGGGACACGTGCGAATCGCTGCGTTGCTGCGGCGACGACGCTGCGACGATGACGAACAACTCCAAAAGCTTCGTTTACCTTACGTTTAAAAGCGGATATCTTTCGCCTCGTTGGCTTTGGGCACTCACATGCCGTCGACCACGTCTAGAGGGTGTCGACAGTGACTGGCACGGACCTGTGTGACTAGGGGTGCACCGCAACGGAAGATGAACGTGCCCAGAGTGCCAAGCTGCGCACGCCAGAAGGCCAGGTTCAAGAAGCGAAAGGCGTTAAAGGCTCGAAATACGACTGGTGTTTCCCGGAGAAATTGTTCTCATTTATTTTCCTAATATCTTGCTTTATATTCCGTGCCTTGGGCTCATACTTGCTCTTATTTGTGAACTTTAATAAATGTACGAATCAAAAACAACTTGTAGTCTTCGCTGTTTGCGGCATGAAGTTCGAGCCTATCAAAGGCACGCGCAGTGTTTTTTTTTCAGAAGGGGGGGGGGCGGAGGCTCTTCGCAGCGCCGCCATCAGGTCACTCACTGTATGGGGTAGACTTTGCACCCCCTCCATATCAAGCCAATGTATCGAGCAGACTTAGCGCCTACTCTCGTAGGCGACTGGAGGGGGCGCACCCCTGCCCCCCTCGTGCACACGCATGTGACTTTTCCACACGCCCAAGCTGTTAAGGCTCCCCACTGGGCGGGACTGGTGCCCGTAGAAGCGACAAGTTAAAATTATCAGTGTTTATTCTATGAACTTCATACAAATGTGGTTACAAAGTATTTGGACCATTAGCCTGTGTGGATAGTTACAGGTCCAATCTGATACATGAATATTTTACATGCCAAGAGCAGAGGAGCACATGATATGATTACGAATCTTTATACAAGTTCAATGATTGAGTAGCTTCAAAGGTATATATATATATATATATATATATATATATATATATATATATATATATATATATATATATATATTGAAACGGAATGAATGGAATGAAAAAACTTTATTTCGGTCCTGCAGGACGCGCTTAGCGCGTAGCGGGCGTCTCCCACGTAGGAACCGACAGGGAGTACCTGGCGGCCGCTTCGTGGGCCTGCTGGACGGCCCATTGCTGGTCGGCGAGAAGTGAGCTCCTGAGGGACCTCACCCACTTGTTTGAGGTAGAGTTGGGAGGAGTTGTTCTACACTCCCAGAGCATGTGTGCGAGTGTCACTGTGTGTCCACATGATGGGCATGTGTCGCTGGGGTATGCATGAGGATAATAAACCTGAAGCGTGGCAAGGTTTGGGTACGTGTGTGTCTGTAATAGGCGTAGGGTTAATGTCTGCGGTCGGTTAAGTTTCGGATGTGGGGGTGGAAAATGAGGCGTTCCAGGTAAAAGTGCTTTGTTATTTCATTGTACGTGATTCGTGCATCCCGATTGGTATCTAACCCAGCAAGATGGGGTTACCCAGTGGCGGTGCGGTCGGTAAGTGCGCGCGCTGCATCATGGGCGATCTCGTTGAGGTTGGATAGGGCACCCGGCACCTGGCCGAGATGGGTGGGGAACCAGATGACAGCATGGTGCTTCAGGGCACTCTGGTCTGCTTTGCGCAGGATACGTAGCGCCTGGTCGGAGATGACTCCACGTTCGAAGGCTTTGATGGCCGGCCTGGAGTCGCTGTAGGTGAAATCCCATTTGCTATCGAGCATAACTATAGCTATAGCTATTTGATCCGCTACTTCGGGGTTTCGGGTGAGGATTGTGGCAAAGTTAACAGTCTGCTGCGCGGATGATACCGCGACCGCAGCGAGGGTTCGGTCTTTGTGATAGGCAGCGGCGTCCACGAACGAGACGTTGTCCGCTTCAATGTGTATGCGCTTGAGAATGGCGGTCGCCCGCGCAAGGCGCCTGCCTCTGTTGTATTCGGGGTGTACACTTCGTAGAATGGGAGCGATTGTGATAAGGTCGCGGATTTCACAGGGAATTAGGGTCAACTCTGGGGGGTCCGTGGCCCTCGAGGAGAAGAAGCCGAGCTCGCGCAGAATAAGGCGGCACGCCTTGGTGGTGGTGAGTCGGGTCAATTGCACGCGTTCTTGAGCGTCGGTGATCTCTTCTAGAGTATTATGTACGCCAAGCTCGAGGAGTTTGTACGTCGGAGTGGGATAGGGAGGCCAAGGTGTTGTTTGACCACCTTGCCAATAAGCGCATTGAGTTGATCACGCTCAGCACGTAGCCATTTGTGTATAGCGGCAACGTAGGTAAATGGCACAAAACAAACGCGTGTACGAGACGCAGCAGGTTGTCTTCTTTGAGGCCATGGTGCCTGTTGGCTATTGTACGTACTAGTCGTATGGCATTCTCAGTCTTAGTCCTGAGCTTGTGTACTGTTTGGGTGTTGGTTCCGCGGGACTCGATGATCATGCCGAGGACCTTGATGGCGTCTACCCTGGGTACAGTACGACCATCTTTGGTGTGGAGGGTGATATTGCGTTCCGCCAGAGGTTTCCACCCTTTGGGCTTGACGCCCCAGCGTTTGGGCAAATATATCAACAGCTCACACTTCGCGGGTGAGAACCTGCGACCGGTGTGGTCGAGGTAGGACTCGGTGGTGTCGATAGCCTCTTGCAAGGCGGACTCAATGAAGCCATCGGACCCTGTGGAGCACCATATGGTTACATCATCCGCATAGATACTGTGATTTAGCCCGACGATTTTCGAAAGTCGTTCGGAAAGCCCGATCATCACAATGTTGAACATCGTGGGCGAGAGGACGGATCCCTAAGGAGTGCCCGCTGTTCGAGCTCAACTTCTTCCGACACTAGGTCTACGCGGAGGACGGCTCTGCGTCGAGTGAGAAAAGAGCGGATAAAGTAGTAAAATCGATGACCTAGGCCGAGGGCTGCGATCGCTTTCAAGATTGACGAGTGCGTTATTTTATCAAAGGCCTTTTCTAAATCGAAACCGTGTATTTAACGAGTATCCCGAGTGTTTCGCCATCTAAATTTTGATGCTTTAGGAGTAACATGGCGTCTTGAGTGGATAACCCTGGTCGGGAGCCAATCATGTGGTGCGGGATGCAGTCGTCATCTTCGAGGTATCGACCAACTCTATTGAGCACGACGTGCTCAGCTACTTTTCCCACGCACGACGTGAGAGATATGGGGCGTAGGTTATCTAGGCTCGGCGCCCTTCCCGGTTTGGGTATGAGAATCGTGTGAGCTAGTTTCCAGACATCGGGTATCTCACCCTTTTTCCATATTTCGTTGATAGTGTCGGTGAGGTAGGTGACGGATGGATCGTCCAGGTTGCGTAAGAGCTTGTTGGTGATGCCGTCGGGGCCAGTGGCTGAGCGGCCATTGAGCTCATGGAGAGCTCGGCGCACATATTCAATAGAAAAGTCGGCGTCTAAGTTGGTGTTGTCGCTGCCAGAGTAATCGGGGTGAGAGGTCACAGGGCCCGTGGAAAGTGGGAGATATTTTTTCACGAGGTTCTTGACATCTTCCGGTGACACTGTCCGTTTAGCTTGATGAAGTATCTTCACGATCGAATGACGCTGATTTGTGCGGGTGTTGGTTTCATGAGGAGGTGTTTGAGTAAGTTCCACGTTTTGCCATTACGAACCTGACTATCACACGAGTTACAAATTTCGTCCCACTGCTGTTTTGAAAGGGTGCGGCAGTGATCCATCATGGTCTTGTTCAGCTGAGATATGCGTTTGCGACCTCCGATTAAGGCGCTGGCCCTTCCACCGGGCCAACAGAGACTGTTTGGCCTCAAGTAGGTGGGCGAGACGACTGTCCATCTTTTCGGTTGGAAGGTCTGTACCGATAGTTTGGTTGCTTTGTTTACATCAGCTTTGAGCTGGGCCGTCCACGTCTTGAGGGTCGGTGGAGTATCGAGAGGAGGTCGTTCTGCGCGGGTTTTACGAAGGAGGTCGCACTCGACCCACGTGTACGACTTGGTCTTCCTGCTTACTGTGGGGAGGTGTACATCCAATATGAAGTGGTCGCTACCGAGATCTACCGCGAGGTTGGACCAGCGGGCGTCGACGATATTCTTGACGAAGCAGAGATCCGGTGTAGTGTCTCTTTGCGTGGACGTACCAGTGCGAGTGGGGAAGGCCTTGATTGATTGATTTTGTGGGGTTTAACGTCCCAAAACCACCATATGATTATGAGAGACGCCGTAGTGGAGGACTCCGGAAATTTCGACCACCTGGGATTCTTTAACGTGCACCCAAATCTGAGCACACGGGTCTACGACATTTCCGCCTCCATCGGAAAATGCAGCCGCCGCAACCGGGACTTGAACCCGCGACCTGCGGGTCAGCAGCCGAGTACCTTAGCCACTACACCACCGCGGCGGGGCGGGAAGGCCTTGTCCGTAATGAGAATAAGGCCCATGTCATTCGCATTTTTTCCAAAGCTCGTTACCTTCGGGTGTGTCGTACGTGTAGCCTCAGGCGCTATGCGCGGCGTTAAAATCGCCCGCAATCACTAGCGGGTTAGGCCCCGCGAGACGGACAGCTTTTTGGGACAAGCGCGTGAATCTTTGTCTATGGTGGCTGGCACTACTGTATACATTGAGGATGTACACGCTTTGTTGTGATATGTTGCCAGGAAGAATTTCGACCATAACAAGTTCGATTTCGGGCACATTGAGACTGTGCGCTGTGCAGGTAATCTTGTTAGCGACCGGGGTGGCGGTACCGCGTCCTCCCGAGGGGCCGGGCAACCACTGGTATCCGGAAAACGTGGCGGTTGGTACTACAGTCTCTTGTAATAGCATGATGTGAGGTTTGGCTTCGTGGCTACGGAGGTATTGCTGCAGGAAAGCTTTCTTGTGGGTGAAGCTCCTGCAGTTCCATTGCCAGATTCGCAACTCGTCAATTGGCCTGGCCATCTTGAAGCATGTAGGAGTCGGCCTGAGCACCCCTGCGGGTGCATAAGGGCCGCGTGAAGTGGTTGACTGGGCACGGCTGTAAGTTACGACAACGGCCTACCCGCGGCAACGGCAGGGGCGACGACGTGATCGAGATATTGCTCCACTTGGCCCAACCGATTACCGTGTGCCGCGAGGGTAGACTGCACGAGAGCCATGCTTTCGCCAAGAAAGCGAAGCATTTCTGTAATCGCCAATAACGTGCTCTTAATGTCCTCTAACTCTGCCTTTAAAGCTGGCTGGTCGTGGGCGACCGCGCGTTTCTTGGGTGCACTCTCGCCGTCGTCGTTACCGGCGCCTACGGGTTGCGGCTGCAACGGGGTCACTGCATTGTCGTCGTTGTCGGTTGTGGGCGTAGCAGCGCGTGCGTTTCTGTCAGTTTTCAGTTCGGCAGTTGCGACTGTGAGTTTGCGTATTGTTTCTTTCTTCATCGCATTTTCGTGCTTTAAGATCGCTATCTCAGATGTGGTGTGTGTATCATGCTCTGGGAGCGAACCCGACCCTACCTGTGATGTAGTGTTTCCTTTTCCCCGGACGGCGTCCGCCCAAGTGAGAGTTCCCCGCTTATTCTTGTTAATTGCCTGGCGATGGTGGTGCCGATGGGCTCGGCTATCGTTGACGCGAGACCCCGGTGAGACTGGGGTGAGGCCTGGAACAGGGGTGAGGCCCGGAACAAGAGTGGGAGCCGGAGCGTGACCCGGAGCGTGACCCGGGCCGGGAACCTGAACGGGAACCGTGACGTGAACCGGAACGGGACCTGGAGTAGCCTCGCGATGTAGATCTGGTTGGGGTCCCACTTCGCGCGCTGCGGGAATGGGTCCGAGGGTGGCTCCGGGACCTCGATACACGCATGGTGCGGTTCTTGGCGCGACTCCGGGATCGGGACCGGGATCGGCTGCCATCGGATCGACCGTCTGTAGAAAGCTTCGAGGCTTGGTCGTCGTCAGCGATTGCGTTGAACTCGTTCATTGATTCGTGACTGTTGTGTCGCGTCGAGTGTGCTCGCTCCCATCGTCGTCGGCGCACCACGTATGGAATGTTGTAGCATTCTTTACTTTCCTTGTCGGCAGTGAGGTGGGCTCCTCCACAAAGCTTGCATGTTGGTGTGCAGTGGTGTTCTTTTTCGGGGTTCGGCACACTGCAGCCTCTGCAGTAACTTCTCCAGGGTTCGGGCACACGTCCACTCGATGGCCGAGCCAACCGCAGGCGTAGCAAATATCTATCTGTCTACGATATATTGCACATTGAAGTAGCACCGATCCGTATCGCACAAAATTGGGCACGCAATGTCCATCGAAGGCCACGATCACTGCGGTGGTACTTCCGATGCGCATTGCAGCCAAAGCTAGTGGATTGCGGTCGTTGACAATCTTCGCATCAATGTCCGCCGAACCGTCTTGCACGGGAATCCCTCGAATGACGCCTTTGCGTGTAGAATGTGGTGCCGCTTTGTAGGCACTGACTTCATAGGTCTTGTCAGCGATGCGGATTTCTTTAACGCGCACGTAGCGATTAGCATTTTCTCTCTTCGGCGTGCTTGCTACTAAATATTCTGTTTAATGTTGGGGCAGAGCGTGTCTGCTTGCTGTTCCAATGGGCTGATACCTGCCGAAGTTGAAATGGCTTCAGCGATTGTCGTTGGGCCAACCCTAGCGATGTTAAGACCCCCTCTGGGCCTAATGATAATGCGGATGTCGTTCTTTCGTAGTTGAGGCATTCGGCTTGCTCGAATAATTTTGTTCTTCACATTTTCTCTGTTGCGGGGCTTGTGCTCGTTGCGTTTCCAAGCGCTATATGACGAACATAACATTACAAAAGTGTTTACAAAGTATTTGGACCATTAGCCTGTGTGGATAGTTACTGGTCCAATCTGATACAGGAATATTTTTACAAGCCAAGAGCAGAGGAGCACATGATATGATCTTTATACAAGTTCAATGATTGAGTAGCTTCAAAGGTATATATATAATGAAACGGACATAAGAATAAATACAAAATTGCTGCTAAGTCCCAAGTACAAAAGTAATAAAGAAGAACTAATGGCATATATTGTGTAAAAAGTACATAAGACGGGGCACCCGAAAAGAATGGGCAGAATTTTCGCATAAGGCTGCGTTGAATAATAAATAACAGAGGAACTTGCATCAGAACAAACAAGAAAAAACAACAAGAAAGGGATAGACATGTACCATGTGAGACATAAAAAATTATGGTCGTGATCTTTACTGTGGTCAAGAACACGACTGATTGACAAAATGTATTTTGCAAGTCAAACTAAATTTGCAGGCAAGTTTAACTTCAATTGTAATTGTGTTCCAGATTTTAGCACCAGTGAACTGCATTAACCATTCGCCATATACATTCCTACAATTGGGAAGGTTAAAGTTGTCATTGCCTGCATGCCTTGTGTTGCGGCTAGGTGCAGAAAACGTACTCACATGTAGTGGAAAGTTGGTGCTAATGATTGAATTTATCAATACCGCAGCTTTATAATTTCGCTGAAACGTGAAAGGCAGTATCCGAGTAGAGGAAAACAGGTTCTAGCTTGTGGTAAAAGAAGACGTAACGATTCGTAGGACGCGTTTTTGTAACCGCACGATCGGTTCGATATGCGTTGGATAAGTAAAGCCCGATATCTCGCTAAAATAACTGATTTGAGAGTGAACTATAGAGAAGTATAATGATCGAAGCACGTTATATGGAAAGCAACATCTGGCTTTAATGAGTGTGAAGCATGCGAAAGCTAGCTTTTTGGATATGTAATGAACCTCATCCTTCCTATTCGTGTTTTCGTCTATTTGAACCCCCAAATATCTAAACGTGAAAATTCGCTCAATGTGCGAGTTGTTAATTTCCAAGTGCAGATGGCTATAATCTAGATTTTTTTCTTCCGGAATGAAATATAATATATTTAGTTTTCGCTATATTTAATGCAAGCTTGTTGCGGGCGAAATGTGGAAACATGTGATAACTCTGCCATGACTTGTTCTTTCAGCGAACGGAGAGAGCTACCTCGAAAAAGTAATGCGATATTATCAGCGTACATTATAATTTGTCGGTGTAGATAGTGAGTTGTCATTGCAGGCTATTAATCTTTTATCAAACACATATTTTTTAGGCAGTTACTACGCTAGAGGTGGAACTACTGCTCAGCAAACTGTCAAATGACGTCTCAGCGGGATACGATGAAATAAAAGCGGAACCAGTCAAGCATGTCGCTAGTACCATAGCACCGATTCTGGCTTACATAATGAACTTGATGTTTGAAAAGGGCATATTGTCAGATTGCTTAAAGATTGCAAGGGTGACTCCGATGTACAAAGGACGCAATAAAAAGCAGGTTGCCAATTATAGACGTACTTCAGTCTTACCACTATTTACAAAAATGTTTGAATAGGCCATAAACGAGAGACTGACGAAGTTTCTACACAAATACAACATCATATTTAGCTCCCAGTATGGGTTTTTAAAAGAAAAATTCACAGAGCAGGCACTGCTTCATGTAAAAGAAAAAATTATTGAAGTAATTGAGCAAAAGCATTACACCCTAGGGTTATTTTTAGACTTACGAAAGGCCTTCGATTCTGTCCACCATGAAGTGCTGTTGTTGAAGCTTCAACACTACAGGATAAGGGGCATTCCACTAGAACTCATGACAGATTATTTACTTTAATTTACAGCAAATAGATAACTTTTCATCCAGTCGATTAAATGTCACAACTGGAGTACCACAAGGCTCGATACTCGGGCCAACTTTATTCCTGCTATATATCAATGACATAGCGGGAATAGGTATTAAACAGACATCGTAATGTATGCAGATGACACCAACGTATTTTACCGCAAAAAAAAAATGAACCTGTTAGAAACCATGACAAACTCCTATCTAGAAGAATTAACCATATGGCTTCATCATAATAAGTTACAGTTAAATGCGAATAAGACAGTACATATTATTTGCGCCACCAATAAGCGGAATGTAGGTGACACAGAATAACTAAATATGGATCCACACAATTACACGAACAAAGGGACAGAAATTTTTAGGAGTTGGTTCCACGAAAACTAGACATGGAATACACACATTTCACACTCGACAGCAGACATAACCAAAACCATTGGTTGCATTCGAAGAATTAGTTCTTGATACCACTGTGGTTAAAAAGACACTTTACTACTCATTAGTGTATTCAAAATTGACATACTGCACTCTAGTTTGGGGAACAACACCGGACACCAAATGCAATAGGTTGTTAGTTATACAAAAAAAAGGGTGCAGCGTATATTTGAAAATTATATGGGAGACATACGCGACTTACGCTCAAACGAGAACTGTTCATAAGCACAGCTATTAAAGCCCAACCAGATATACTTGTTTTAAATTAATGAAGTATGGTATACAATATCATGTCCTCTAAAAAACATTTATACTGAAGCAGACAAATATAGGTTTAGGAATATTCAGCGTCGATGCCTAAAGTGAGGACGAATTACGGGAAAGCAGACATTGCATTACCAAATTGCACATTTCCTGAACAAATACAAAGGCATTGTATGCTGTACTGATTCCGCAAAAAAAAAAATGAAACATAAATTCAATACACATCTCATTACCACTGAAGTCGGTGATTACCCGCTTGTATACTATATTTTAGTTGCTCTCTATTGCTTTCACTAAATTCATATGTGTTCTACGTTTCTGTAATTTTTTTCTGTAAACATTACGGTTTCGTAGCATGGTATCTATGTACACTGTACAATCACTACTGTCGTAGCGTTTCATTTCCCGCTCCTTTTTGTACATAAATAATTTTGTATATGTTCATTTTTGGCGTTACTGTTTCCTTTATGTATTGTGTACCTGCTCCGAACCCGGGGGGCAGAGGCCACCATCAGGCGATCAAAGCCTTTAGCCTCTGTCTCCTCAGGGTATACCTGAAATAAAGCTGAATTGAACAGTACGCCATAACATTTGTACTAAACGTGCAATGTGCGGCAATGATTTGCTGCCGCATGCTATATGCATACCGCCAGCAAATTACTGCTTCCAAGCAAAACAGCTGGCGTTACACACACACATGCACTATAGGTGTACTTACAGGTACATTTTTTTACTGATCTCGTAGTTGTTCCTCTTGGTCGAAAAGTTACCAACCAGCGGGGAAACTCAGCGTTATTATTTCCGGTTGGAAATCTTTGCAATCTGAAACCATAGCGCCGACACGATTTCCGCGTCGTAATGTGATCTTCACGGACTGTGCTGACTATTTTATCTTCCCTGTGCGCTGACTGTTTTCGCGTCTGCGCAGGTGTGCCAAGGCGACTTTGTGTAAGCGAGATGCGGCGCGAAGAAGCGATTTCTCTCAGTTTAATGTCCCATATAGAGCTGCCACTTGCCATGTGGCTCAATAGATACACACCTTGGCAGTTCAGAACAAAATGGCGCCGGTGTGGTAGAATATACGCCACAGGAAGCGGCGCAGGTGCCCGGATGAGAGATAGGCGGCGGGCATATAATATTTCGCACACGGATTCATCCATATTCTGCCTTTAAAAAATGCACGTGAATTCTCGCGATCTTTGTTGCCGGAACACAGCTACATAGCTGCGAGGTTTGACTATTTGAACTAAAAGAATCTAAACTAGCCCGCGCACGGTAGCACGAAACGATAACTTTTCAAGAAATGATTTGAGCGCAACACACTACACATTCACGCACACACACATACACACACACACACATCAAACACGCACAGCACTCTGTCTGGGTGCGTGTGTGTGCGTGAAGTGTAGTGCGTTTGCACTCAAATTAATTTTTGGCCCCGCCATGGTGCTCTAGTGGCTAAGGTACTCGGCTGCTGACCCACAGGTCACGGGATCGAATCCGGCTGCGCGGGCTGCATTTCCGATGGAGGCGGAAATGTTGCAGGCCCCGTGTTCTCAGATTTGGGTGCACGTTAAAGAACCCCATGGCCGGTCGAAATTTCCGTTGCCCTCCACCATGGCGTCTTTCATATCATATGTGGTTTTAGGACGTTAAACCCCACATATCAATCACCAATCAAACTAATTTTGAAATGTTATACCAACTAGACCAACAACAAGTTCTTTTGCGAAACAATAACTATCGGCCCGAACTAGTTTACCGTTACTTCTAATAAATAAAACGAAACTTTCTGGGCGACTCAGTGATAAATGTGAGAGAAGAATGAGGTACAGCACCACGGTCATCTAACCTGATACTAAGCACTGTCTAACATCAACCAACCGGCATTGAGGAGACCGACAACTATAGCCGAAACATGCCATTATACACTGGTAAAAACGAAAAAAAAAGTAAAACAGAAAATTAGAGCGACGTATTCTGTAGCGTCCTTTCTGCAAACGGAGTATGACATATTTGAGAATCTCCTGTAAAAATAACAAAAAATAAAGAGCATGTCGCGCAGTCCAACGGAAGAGCCTCAAAGCTGGATTATGGAAGTCGTTCGCTTTGCTGTACGTATGGGCTGACGCTTTCATTCTCGTACTCTAATTAGAGTTCGAAATTAGAGTACGCGTATAATAACCCACCCAGGCTCTACGTACACTGCTTGCGAGGTAAAACCAGTCCCACGCTGAGAAGCGACACTTACTTTGCGGCACGCCAAGTGCACGCAGCAAACCGCTAACACGATAGCAGGAGCAAACCGCTAACACAGTAAACTGTGTTAGTAAACTGTGTTAGCGGTGACACTAAACTGTATTAGCGGTTTGCACGAGCAAAACCGCTAACACAGTAAACCGCTCTCGCGCAACGCCTCCCAACTGCTCGAAGTGTGTGTTGTATGTATGCGATGTCAATACTCGCCGCAGATAATCGCAACGTTCTCCGCGTTCTACCAATCATCGATTCTACTCTATAACCGGTAAGCATGGCATTGCGCTAAAGAAAGACAAAAAAAAATTTGGCCCCGTATCTGCATGTAATCTGCAAATGCGTCGAAAGACGATAGTCTTGCGTGTGGAGAGAGTGAAAAAACATTCATTTGATGTTCTGCGCAAGAAAAATCGGTGAATGTATTCCGGAGGCGCTCCCTTGGAGAGTGCAGCGGAGGCAAACAAACACATCAAACACGTCACACGTGAGACACGAGCGCCATCTAGCAGTTTTCTTGGAAAACAAAGCGCGTGGCTCCGAGACGGGCGTGCGCACCCATCTCTGAGGTGATAAGGTGTAGAACGCAAGGCGACGGGAGGGTGCCACCACACCACCTTGTTTTAGCAAAGCGTTGGAAACACTCCCCGTTTCGTGCAAGCGTTGCATGGTCAGCGCAGCGTGGAAAGCGCTGCGGTCCTTAAACTTACTTATGTATGCATATCCTGATAAAAGGCGCACATACAAAACATATACGTGTTGTTATGGCGCCCCAGACATGCGCAATAATTGCTCTTTAATGGACCATTGCACAAGTATGAAACGCTAAACCTTGAGACACATTGGTGGGCGCTGCGGATGGGGTCAACTGTTTCAAGTTCCCGGTGTCATTAGGAGTGGACAAACAGACAAATGTACAGAAGACAGACAGACAGACAGACAGACAGACGACAGACAGACAGACAGACAGACAGACAGACAGACCAAAATTCTTGCGTTGAAGGTCCCCAAGACTATCGTCTTTAAATGGTTACCGTAACAGCTAGCTTCCTACTGAAACGTACCGTATGCGCGTCCAATATTTCCAAATGTTTCCATACAGAATACATATGTGTCCTATATATTTTCCATATATTTCCGTAAGATTCTTACGGAAACGTACGGAATTATTGGACAATCGCATACGGAACGTTTCAGTAATACTCTAGTGTGAAATACGAGGGGTTGCGTCGCACGGGTGACCGGCGGTTCCCGTTCGCAGAGTTCCCACTGCTACGTTTACCGAAACGTCAAGCACGAGGCGTTTTCCCCCGGCAGGAGCACAACACTGTTGGGCGGATTCACAAACTCGCTCTGCGACATGTGCGCCACTTTATAGACGCGAACCAGCTCATGGTCGGGGCTTGTCCCTCGTCTGTCGTCGTAGCCACTCTGGTACTCGGAGCACTCACTAGGTGAATCTGTGGTAGAGCGCTCGCTCCACTCCAGCGCGTGCTCTGGTATGAGTGGAGACCACTAGCGGCGCTGCGCTGCTATGTATAATAAAAGCTTTATATACTCCTCTCTTTTTCACACACACAGCATAGTATTATAAGTATTATAATGAATTTCTGCTTTTTTCTCTCCCCTTTTCTTCTTGTTTGGTGCTCTCAGCTCGTGCCCTTGCACTTTTATTGCGATAGATAGCTATTATATGGACAGTCTCCGGCAGTATATATATATATATATATATATATATATATATATATATACATATGTATATATATATATGTATTATATATATATATATAGGGCGTGTGTGTGTGTGTGTGTGCGTGTGCGTGTGTGCGTGTGTGTGTGTGTGTGTGTGTGTGTGTTGTGTGTGTGGTGTGTGTGTGTGTGGTGTGTGTGTGTGTGTGTGTGTGTGTGTGTGGTGTGTGTGTGTGTGTGTGTGTGTGTGTGTGTGCGCGCGCGCGAAGAAGGATGCGCTGGCCTCCTCTTTCTGTGCCCCCACCGCAGGCGGGAGCCTCTACGGGCTGCGCTCTCAACACGAAAAGACGGTGCCGAAAGTGTACCCGGGGCGGCCGTGTTCTCTTACACCAGCGTTTTGTAGAGTGGCGTGAGATCGGATATAAATGAGTTGACTGCCAGCCTAACTTCGTATATCAACGCCGTCGTATATCAACTTCGTATATTAACTACGCACGAGCCTCGTTGTGGGCATCTACTGTGGAAGTGCCACAACAAAGTTGATTACTTCGCAGGTGCACGCTTACTAGAATTGCTCCTAAATATTCTAGCCTTGCTTCGTGAAACAATCGATTATGTTGCCATCGCATTCATGGCTTCGTCCTTTTGGCGAAACTGTCACTTCTTATTATCGAATTCACACGTGATTCTATCAATCGAGTGGTACATTTTGTATAACCAGTGCTTAATCATGCTTTCCTTTACTTTTTTTCTTATTGTACATTGATACTGTATTCGATTGATTGTGATGTTTTTTCTCCTTCACTCTTCTTACCTTGTTCCGTGTTTCATAAAGTCGTGTACTTGCCCCTCCCCTCTTAGATGTACTGTAAGTACCTTGGAGGTATTTCAAATAAATAAATAAATAAATAAATACATGTGCATAAGTGAGGCGGAAGCGAAGGCTTGCAAAGCAGCTGTGTGCGCAACCATGAACGTCTACGGCGATGAATAAATGGCACCTCTTTACAGAAAGTCCACCCATGGCTGCTTCGCACACTACACAGAGTTACCTAAGGTTGGTGATGTGTTTTACAGCGAGAGCTGTTATGATATCACAACAATGGTCGAATGCGGAGCCGCAGTTGTCCGCCGCCACCGCCATTGCCCGTAACCACTGTCACACGAAATAAGAATCACCAGGGACACAACGGGATTCGGACCAGGATCCTCCAGAGCCAGGATCCTCCAGAATCCTCCAGGATCCTCCAGAGCCAAGTCTGCTACCACTGAGCCACGCCCATGCTTGTGACTCCTTTGCACACTGCCTTTAGGCCGGCTCGATATCGGGAAAGGAATCGCGTTAACATGAGCAATAAGGCGTTTTAGACGGGGCAAAGAAACAACCCGGATCCACGCACTGCGAAATGCGCACCGAGTGGATCATCGAATGTCCCAACTCTTTACAAAAGCTTGATCTTGATCACCTATTAACTGTGGCGCATAACCACTGTGGGGGAATCGCGGAGATTACAGAAGCTTCTGGCATACTTCTTCAACGTAGTCAGCCCAAGTAAAAAAATAATTGCACAATATTCCTAGCCAGCGTGCAGCAGGTACCACGCTTCTCTGAAGAACGACGGGCGGCATAGTGAATGCCTACCGACTACGGAATCGCTCGCTGGATTCTGTGCCGAGCGGTTGCACCCCCGCGATCTCCAGAGACAGCGCAGCTCTGGCCGACCTGCTCGCCCTCCGCCATCTCCTGACGCCGTGATGCTCTCGCTGAGTTGTGCCCCGTCCTCAGACTCCTTCGACCTTGTCCATTTTTTTCTATCCTCTCTTTGCTTCTGTATGTGGGTCTCTCTGTTCCTATCCTTCTTAATCCCTCCTTACCCCCATCTCTCTTGAGCCACTGTTGAGGTGTCGCACTATGATGCAGACAGTTACGGGGCTCACTTTTATCTCTTTTTCTCTCTTTTGAGAATCACTTACTCATACCTGCCTGCTACACAATGATTTATAGCGTATTAAGAACTCGACTTCCCTCACCGCAGGTAAACCTAGTCATAACCCACTCTGCGTCAGTTCCGCGTGTTTCTGATGTGCTGAGAAAGCACCACAATAGTCTAATGCAAACCAAATGCCTCGGAATCATTTTGCAGAACCACCTAAATCAGAGTATCGCAAAGCCGAAAAATTCGAGACATATTGTCATCATCATCATCGTCGTCGAAAACAGACTGTCCTGGCGCGATCGAATGCCATGCCATTTTTGCCGAAAAGCGAGATGGAAAGTGTGCCCGTGCATGCGCACATCGCGAGAAGTTGCCAGTACTGGTTCCAACTTTTGCATAAAAATCAAAGGCAATCTGCCAGTATATATATATATATATATATATATATATATATATATATATATATATATATATATATATATATATATATATATATATATATATATATTGTCGCGAGAGGAAATGATAGGCAGGAACTCGCAGTGGAGGACTGTTTACTAAGCCACAGCTGCCACTCACTTCTTCGCTCTCGTCTTCTGCCACCAACAAAGCGTCGGATTACCCTCTCCCCAAAGAAAACAAAGAAGCATCGCATGAATGCCACGGCTCCAAAAAACAACGAAAGGTAGTCAGAAATGTCTGTGTCCTTTGAAAAGAAAAACGACGAGATGAAAAATAAAGAAGCAAGAAAGTAATGCACAATTGTTTTGAAGGCTATTGCCACATCACAAATTTCTTGACTTGCAGTCAACGCGAATAGTACGGCTTCATCCTGGAAACGTGAACCACATCCGAGGAGCGTGGTCTGCGAGAACGGTGTGACGTGTCTGCTTGGACAACTTCGTAGTTCACTTCACCGAGGCGATGAAGAACTCGGTAGGGTCCGAAGTACCGACATAACAATTTTTCAGAGCGTCCCCGTTGACGTATAGGAGTCCAAACCCAGACTAGGTCACCGGGTTCGTATATTACTGCTCTGTGGTGGGTGTTGTATCGGCGAGCATCTTGATTTTGCCGCGATAAAATTGCGAAAGCGCGCCAGCTGCCGGGCGTCTTCGGCACGCTGAACAAATACATCTGTGTCCGCGGTAATCGTGTCGGGCAGAGTTGGTTGCAGCATGGTGTCAAGCATTGTAATGACGTCGCGGCCGTAAACCAGACGAAAAGGAGCAAAGCCGGTGGTTTCCTGCAAAGCCGTATTGTAGGCAAATGTTATATACGGCAGGATTTCATCCCAATTCTTCTGATCCTTGGCGACATACATCGAAAGCATATCTGCAATCGTTTTGTTAAGGCGTTCGGTTAACCCGTTAGTCTGCGGGTGGTACGCAGTTGCTGTTCGGTGCGTCGTGCCCCTCAGCAACAGGATCAGTCAGAGCAACTGTGCCGTAAAAGCAGTACCACGATCTGTGATGACGACAGCCGGAGCACCGTGGCGGAGAACGATGTTCTTGATGAAAAAAATCCCAAGCATTTCCCCGAGGGTGAACATGGTTAAGTGCGAATGCACGGGGTGATGCTATGAGGGGTATTTATTAATTCACCCTATTATATTTATTATACACACTATGGTGCCTTTATGGTGTAATGGTCCCTGGGAATCGCAATTTGATCACACGGGGGAGTTTACGTTAACTCACTGGCGAATGCCAACGGATTTTAACTTTACTCCCCCTCATAGCATCACCCCGTGCATTCGCACTTAACCATGTTCACCCTCGGGGAAATGCCTAGGAGTTTTATTACTGATGGTGATGATTAGAGTGTAATTAATGAATTTAAGTGTTGTTTGTCATGAAGCATTTGTACACAGAAACATTATATACGAAGTATTATTTATTTACACTTCACGACGCGTCCGGACGAGCAAAGTCCAGGGCTCGCACCCTCTCCCGCGCGGCACGTTCAATGGCTCGAACGGCTTCGGGAACGTCCACTCGCCGTTGACGATTGCGAGCGGCGTCTTGACGCCGGCTTTCATCGCCCTTCTCCGCCTGACGCTTGCGTTGTCGTTCCGCTTCTTGGGCCGCGTTCGCGGCTCGATGCTGACGCCTCATCTCGGCCTCGCGAGCGCGCAGTTCACCATCCGCTGCACGCTTCGCCCACTTGTCCTCGGCCTCGCGAGCGCGAAGTTCGGCATCCTCTGCACGCTTCGCCCGCTTGTCCTCGGCCTCGCGAGCGCGCAGTTCGGCATCCACTGCACGCTTCGCCTGCTTGCACTCGGCCTCGCGAGCACGCAGTTCGGCATCCGCTGCACGCTTCGCCCGCTTACGTTCGGTCTCACAAGCCCTTCGCAGCGCCACCTTGTCTTCCAACGTCGGCGAAACCACCGCGGTACCGTCACCTCCAACGACGGGTGCAGTGTTGGCATTCGGTTGTACTGCATTCGTTGTTGATGGTAGCGTTGCCTCCTGGACATCCATCGCACGACCCGCTCTCGACGGGAGAGTGAGAGAGAAGGCGGGCACGTGAGAGAGAGGGGTGCGCGCGCAGCTGCAGCGAGCGAGGAGAGCGGAGGAGCGAGGGAACGGGGAGGAGGTATAAGGCGCGTTACTGACACCGATATCAGCGTCGCGTCCGTGGCTTATTCGGTAGAGCGTCGCGCTGCGGCCCGCCAAGTCCTCTTCCCTTTAAAGATAGAGAGAAGACTTCGGACGCCGCCGACGGCGGTGGATGGTTTGGGGTCACTTATAAAGTGTATTCGCACTTAAAAGTCAGCCACCTCGGAAGCAGTTGCTCGCTGGGCGGCTTGTGTTTCGCAGTATCTGGTCAAGTAGTCAGTTGCAACCACAATCCAGCGGTTACCAGCCGTAGACTTCGGAAATGGGCCGAGTAGATCCATCCCAACCTTTTCAAAAGGTGCGTGAGGGGGTCGCAAAGGCTGAAGAAGACCGGCTGGTTACGTCGTTGGAGTTTTGCGGCGCTGACAGGCTGTGCATGTCTTAACGTACTGCCGGACGGTTTTCGTAAGTTTCCGCCAGTGGTATTTATCTTTGATCGGCGCCAGAGTACGCGCGAAGCCAAGATGCCCTTACGATGGCTCGTCATGACAAGCACGCAAAATATCATCGCGGAGAGCAGCAGGAACGATGAGCAGGTAAACAGTTTTCGTTGAATGAAAGTTGCGCTTGTAGAGGATGCCTTGGCGTAGACAGAAAGATGACAAATCACGCACGAACTGACGTGGGGGTTGCGGGCGACATCCCTCAAGGTATTCGATCAGTGGTTGTAATTCTAAGTCTTCGCGTTGCTGCTCAGCCACGTTTAATGATGCGAGAACAGCAAGGCAGCTGAAGTCTTCATCATTGTCTTTTTCAGCGACCTCGACGGGTGCGCGGGAAAGACAGTCAGCGTCGGTGTGTTTCTGACCAAACTTGTAAAGCATCGTTATATCGAATTCTTGTAACGGAAGGCTCCATCTTGCGAGACGGCCCGAGGGATCTTTCAGATTCGCTAGCCAGCAGAAAGAGTGGTGGTCACTAACTATTCGGAAGGGGCGTCCGTACAAGTAGGGCCTGAATTTTGTTATGGCCCATACAGCCGCCAGACATTCTTTTTCAGTCGTCGAGTAGTTCTTCTCCGCAGATGACAACGTGCGGCTAGCGTAGGCGATGACGCGTTCCACGCCATCTTGATATTGCACGAGAATAGCTCCGAGGCCAAGGTTGCTCGCGTTAGTGCGGACTTCTGTGTCTGCTTCGGTGTCGAAGTGACCTAGAATCGGTGGCGTTTGTAGGCGTTGTTGAAGGTCGCGGAAAGCACCGGATAGTTTGGGGCCCCAGACGAAGGCGACGTCATCCTTGACGAGTTGTTGTAGAGGGTCGGCGATTTTCGAAAAGTTCGGCACGAAGCGGCAGTAATAAGCACAAAGTCCCAGAAAGCGGCGTACATCATGCTTTGTTTTCGGTATCGGGAACAAAGCAACTGCCATAGCCTTGTCAGGATCGGGGCGAACTTCACTACTGCTGACAATGTGGCCAAGGAATTTCAGTTCCTCATATCCAAAATAACACTTTTCCGGTTTCAGAGAGAGGCCGGCAGTGCAAATAGCCAAAAGAACCACCTCAAGCCGCTCAATGTGCTGTTCAAAAGTCGTAGAAAAAACGACTACGTCGTCTAAATACACCAAACAAGAGTACCACTTCAAGTCACATAAAACTGTGTCCATCATTCGTTGGAACGTGGCTGGAGCGGAGCACAGGCCAAAAGAGAGAACTTTAAATTCATAGAGACCGTCCGGTGTAATAAACGCTCTTTTTTCTCGGTCGCGTTCATCTATTTCAATCTGCCAATATCCGGTACGGAGATCCGTGGAAGAGAAGTAACGGGCGTGTCGCAGGCGATCCAAGAAGTCATCAATACGAGGAAGAGGATATACGTCTTTTTTCACTATCTTGTTCAGTTTGCGGTAGTCGACGCAGAATCGTAATGAACCATCTTTCTTTTTAACCAGAACAACTGGTGACGCCCAAGGACTAGTCGATGGTTGAATTACGTAGTCGTCGAGCATTTGTTTCACTTGATGACAGATAGCATCTTGCTCCTTCTGCGATACGCGGTAAGCATGTTGGCGCACGGGTTGCACGTTGGGCTCAGTGATTATTCTGTGCTTCATTACAGGAGTCTGCCGGACTTTTGAAGTAGGGGCAAAACAGTCACTAAAGCATGAGAAGAGACTGAGGAGCCTTGCCCTCTTAGGTTCTTCCAACTGGCGATTGACGTTGAGGCGACTAGTCACGTCAGTATCGCAGCTGTTCTCAGTCGAGATCGTCGTAATCAAAGGGAAGGCGACCAAATCATCCAATGCCTCCAAGTAAGCTATGGTTGTGCGTTTCGCAAAATGCCTGTGTTCGCCACCGACGTTCGTAACTAAAACCGTAGTCTGGCCATTTCGCAGTTGAACGAGGCTTCGAGCAATTGCCACTTCTCGATCAAGCAATAACGTCAGGTTACTTTCGGCAATGCCCGTAATCGACTGCTCCCGTGGGCACTCAACAAGCACGAAGATACTACTGCAAAGTGCAAAGTGACGCAATCATCGACTACGCGTAAAGCCGCGCCACGATGTTCGTTCTCTATGTCGGAATCTGGAGAAACACAGTTAACAAAACTGACGAACAAATCACGCAGATTAATTATCGCTCCATACTCTTGCAGAAAATCCATGCCCAAATGACCGGAAGAGAACAATCGGGCAGTACTAGGAATGATGCTACAAAAGCCAACGCACAAATCTCAACCCTGGCGGTGCACCTTCCTATAGGGGATACGCTGTGTTGGTGGCAATATATATATATATATATATATATATATATATATATATATATATATATATATATATATATATATATATATATATATATATATATATATATATATATATATATATATATATATATATATATATGAAATGTGAACAACAACTGCGTGGAGCACTTACTCTTGTCCGGGTACAGCTGCAGGCGCTTGGCGTCCAATGCGTTGTGCACATGCTGTAGACTATGCACGAGGATCACGTGATCTCGTTTCTCCTGCGTCAGAGCATCCTAACGTCACGTCCCCTGGATCAGTCCAAGAGCCCGCTAACTAACACTCAAGAGTTGCTAAATAAACACCGAAACAATCTGGCTATAAGCAGACCTGACCGTTGCGTTACGGTGCAACGTGGAGTGCTTACGTCTTTCTCCGTCTTCGACTGGCGGCGGCCGGGTGAACTACTGGCGCTCCTGGTGACGTCAGCGGTCCGGGCGGAGGGCGGAGTGGTGAAGTGGCGAGCACTGCGCCGAAAGGAAGCCCGGGCCGAGGGAGCAGCCGACGGCGGCGCCCGCAACGCTGGTACGCGCTCTTCCGGCGAATAGCTTCGGCGCGACCTGCGTAGCCGCCGTACGACCGCCAGCGTTCACTTACGTCCAGCAGCAGTGGCAAATTTGTGCGCGAAAAAGAACTTCTAAACGTGTATTGAGCTCACTCAACACCATAAAGGTCAGTGTGCAGCGGAGGTGACCTGCCACGGTGGTCTATATAACGGTTATGGCACTCGACTGCTGAGCCGCAGGCCGCGGGATATAAGCCAAGCTGCAGTGGCCCGATTTTGAATGGAGGCAAAAATTAGTGAAGCCCGTTTGCTTATATTTAGGCGGACGCTCAGGAACCCCAGATGGTCAAAATTCTCGGGGAACTCCAACACAGCGTTCCTCATAACCAAACCTGGATTACGGGACGGTAAACACCAACGAGTATAATAGTACAATGAATGTGGGGGGGTCACCCAAGCAATGAAATGCGAAGTGATGCAAAGCTATCCGAACATGGACATGGTTCAGCACTATAGAGCTCTCCATTTTACCACCTGCGTGTCTTTAAAGGGACACTAAGGTCAAATAACAATTTACGTCAGAGTTAAGGCGCAATATATGACGACATCTAAAACGACAATATTATCAACGACAGTGCTCTACTTACCGAGAAATTAATGTAAATGCACAAGAACACAAGCGCCGCAGTAGGACATTCTCAAAATTATCCCAAATACATCAGACGGACCACCTACATTTAATCACTAGTATTCGATCTAGCTGCACTAAAGAAAGAACCTTCCGTGCATCCAGAGAAGCAATAAAATGCTTGTTAGTTTCTGTTTCATTCATGGAAAAAAAACCGCTGGACGTTACTATGGGAAGTGACGCAAGTGGTTCAAAAATTCAATTTGCGCGTAGGTTCGATGGATAGATGAATTGATATAGCTGTACCCTTTAGATCGGGCGGTGACTAGTGCCACCAAGCCGTAATACTTAGTGAACCAAAAACTAGATTTATCTTTTTTTTTTCCCTAAATAGTGAGGTAGAGGACTGGTACTTTGCAGTGAAAGGTTTAATTTTCACTCGTGCCTTGACTTTAGCCACCAATCAGATAACCTCCTTCTAGTTAATTCTACCCGCTTAAAGTCTACTTTGCCCTGCCTGTCCCTAAAGCGCAATGCTTTGAAAAACACTGCGCCATCATCCTGAACTCTATAGGTGAAGCCCTTTACAGAACATCATCAAGTGCTCGGCAGTTTCCTCCTCCTCTCCACATGCAATGTATACCGTGTCTACCTCATCGTATTTGGCCCGATATGTCTTGGTTCGCAATACTCCCATCCTCGTCTCAAACAGTAGAGCACTATCCCGAGTATTGTCATAGATCCTTTCCTTGGCAATTCCCTGCGTAAAAGTTCGATAGATTTCTAGTGCGGACTTATTAATCATGCCAATTCTCCACATATCGGTATCAACTTCCTTCACCTTCTTCTTAATCATTAATTCTTTTTTACACAAGTGCACTGGACAGGTGGTGCCATCTAGCGGGGCACAGTTGAACCGAAGACGTCTGTAATCTTGGAGCCAATGGCGAAAATTGATCAATGGCCGTTGTCGCTGCTACTAGCGCAGTAAGCCGGGCAACGTTGTGCACGGCAATGGCGTCGTGAGTCGGTCCGATCAGTCCACTTCTTGAGGCGGGCAATTTGAAGTGCGCTAACCCGATGTAGACCACTAAAACGTGATTTTATTTCAAAATAAGCCCTTCCTTGGCACAAAAGTAACACTACGAGGTTTCTGGAGCGCTATTTCAGCAATCAACGTCGACTTAATAGTTGCCTTTAGTGCGTCCCTTTACCATCCAACTCGCTCGCCTGATCCAACCTCCCTCCCCTTTTACGTCCACCTCACCTCTACTTCGCTTTTCTACCTCCTAGTTATACTCGACGATACGTGGCTATGCTATGCTTCACCCTCTTCCGTCCACCTCACGCTCCTCGCTAGGCCTTGACCTGTTTGCGCTGGGTCTTAGCAACTCTGCTGTATTAAGACTTTCGATAAAAGCGAAGTCCTCGAGACCTGTGTTCTGCATAGGTCAGTGCGCATTAAGGCGTGTTTAGACGAGAGACGACACCGATTTTGGTCTGCGGGCTGCGTTTGGGAGTGTCTTTTCTCTTGTGGCCGGCCTATGTATCCTGCAAAGACACAAACAGTCCGCCGGTTGTCTCTCGAATACCCCGCCAGCACCTTGTCGTGCTCACAGTCTTTTGTTGGCCAATTCTGTCAACACGTTGGAGACACAAGCAGCGACACTGACTGAACTTGCAAACCTGCACCTCATTCTCAGTCATGCTCCCCGCTCCACCATTGTCCCTCTTCGGCTACAAGGCGCAGCCCCCACCATAATCCATAGTACCGAGGAACGGGGGTGGTGCACACAATAGGGAAGCGAAGAAAAGACTTCCGTTGGGTACTAGAGCTGTCTACTCAACGCCGCGGAAGCCTCGGGGAGGGTATTGTTAACTTCCCCAAGATCGCCCGTTTCATAGTCGTTTGAAGCAAAGACATGGGGCAAATTTTCGCTCAGCCGCCGATATCCCGAAGACACGCCGACGACAGGTCTGCCGATGGTGCTTTCGATCTCTTATCAAGTTACACTACGATGAAATTCTGTCTTTTGAGGCGTCGTCGGCCTAGTGTGACCATGGGGTCTGGCGACTTCATCATCGGGCGACTCGTCGGCCGATGGTTTGTGTCTGCCTCGTGTCTTCGGCACGCTCGTGTCGGTGTCGTGTCGCTTTAGTGTAAACGCGCTTTTGAAGAACATATTATAGTCGAGATTTCCGGAGCCCTCAACCATGGTGCGCCTAATAACAATATCCTAGTTCTGGCACGTTAAACCCCGGAAACTGTTAATCGAGAAACAAGACTATTCTTCGGAGTGGTTTCGGCGCCGCCACACTCGGCTGTTGCGATTGTCCCTAAGTAACAACCAAACAATCAGCAATACGGTACACGCATACGCATATCAAAGGTTTGGTTTGGTGCATCAGACCTTATAAGACACTATTAGTTTCAGGCCAAGACATACAAAATCAAGTAACTGCCCACGATGGCAGCCCCCACGTGTCGAAAGTGAAATCGTCTGTAAACAACTGCATCAGAACATTTCAGGCTGAATGAAAATGGTGTTAGTGTAGCCGCTGACTGCGAACATATCTTCGCTATCAGCGATCGCTAATTCTGACTAATATTCGCGACCATTAGCAATCATTAGGTTAATTTAGCAAAACCTTTGCTAGAACTAAGTTTACTTATATAAGCATAGTCTCTCCAACGCTCACCAGTTAAAGTCATTGCTGATGAGTGCTGGTAGCACTCCCGTAAATACGGTGGTAGAAGTCGCTTTTTCTCAGAGTCACGCCCAGCCAGACTGGAATGCCTTCGATATCGGCCCTCACTATTCACCAGGAGTTGGAAAATGAAGTGCCCGTTACAGAAGGCGGGTAAAATAGCACTGTATTCAGAGGTTGACCTTAAAAAATGCATTCCAGAGGAGACCCTGATTCTTATAGCTAGGTATCTGGTAAAATGGCAGTGGCGTTCTCGTTCCCTCGCGTATCTCTTAGGTTAATTGTATTCAGTGAGCTGCGAAAACGGGTTTCAAAGGTTACGCGGAAATAGGCTCACGGTTGATGAGATCAGCTCCGCCAGGTGCCGAAACGGTGCCAGCTGCTTGAGATTACTTAAAACAAAAACGTACCATAGCCCTGCTTTTGTCCACAAGCTTACCTGACGTTTATTTAACCAACTCGTGCACGAAATGTGGCTCTTTAGCCACTTTACATTACACACTCTGCTAGCGCCCTTCGGTATCCGGCACCGATGCAGCAGCATCCAGCAAGTGGAGCTCCGCTCAAAGAAGTCCAGACATACAACCGCAACTTTGGGCTGTCCAAAGGGCCCACGATGCGGCGGTAGCTCTCGGTCTCACTGTCTCGTTGTGGGAGCGCGCGGTCCGCCGTGTGCTAGGGTACACGCCTTCAGACTTTCATGAATAAAGTTTTTCCCAAAACCTGCCTTGTTTGAGGAGCATGCCGACCGGGATCGACTTACGGATTACAATGACCTGACCAAGGTCTACTTGGCCCGCCGATGCTGCCCTCCACCTGATGACAATTTATGCAGAGCCCAAGCAGTTACCTGGCGACAGCTTCAAAGGAACACTTACTCTAATCTACTGATATGTCACCGAATATGCCGCGTGATTTATATCACCAACCTCTGTAAGGTCTGCCAGACAGACATAGCTACGCTAACACACACACTCTGGGAATGCGAGGCTAAAGGGAAAGGTATTATTCCCGATGTTCTTTCGGCGAGGTGGGAAGCCGCTCTGCGGAGCTCCGAGCTCACCGACGAAACTCTGGGCAGTCCAAGAGGCCTGTTAAGCACCGGAGAGGCAAGGCTTTGACATCCCGACATGGGTCACTAATTTGCCGGACAATAAATAAAGTTGCTCCACCACCACCACCACCACGAAAACCCCGGAGCCCACACTAGTGCAATGAACTCCAAAATTAAACTTGATCAATTAAGCTGGCAGTTAACAAAAATCGTATCTAAGTAAATTCAAGTTCGGATATCATATGTATCCAGTATTGGCTACTTTTAGCTGAGCGTCGATTTTCGAGCCAGTATACAAGGAACTGCATATAATTCGTGTTACGGACGAGCGCATAAGTGTTGCCAAGAAACGGTCAGCTTGGCCACCGAAACAACAACAAGACCAAGCATTTTACGCTTCGGTCAGTTGACGACTTAGGCGAAGGTAGAGCTAAGCCTAACGTTCGGTCGCTATAGAACAATAGTTATGCGCAAGCGACCTACAGTTCTTTCTACGCATTTGTGGGTGTATCCACGGCCGCTGGATAAAAAACCATGTTTTTTTTTTTTACCCAGCGGCCGTGGCATATGCCAGTGTTCGCCAGTCTCACCCGAGAGGACTGTGACCGCTCCCAGTTTAAGGTGTCTATTACTTTTAACTTCAGTCATATCTATAATATTCCAATTTGTGTTTGCATTTTCTTCAGTTTCTTAACATTTTACATAATATTGCTACAAAAATGCGGCTAAACACAGCTGCAAAAACAGGAGGACGAAGTGGGTTTTCCGTTGGATGCTGGTCTGACACCATCTTGCTCGTCGGGTTCTCTGCGCTGTAAATAGCTCATTAAACAAGTTACTCGTAACATTATTGGTGGAGGTGGACGACCCCCGTACCTCGATGGAGACGCGCAGCGGTCGCACCATCGGCGACCTTTCGACTGCTTCGACTGCTGGTACTTCCTCTACGCCGCCCTCATCAGTCCAAGCCACCACCTACGTCACAATACCGCACCTCCGGGATCCCGGCACTTTCTCCGGTGATGGTACGATCAATCTCGACACTTGGCTGAAGCGGTACGAGCGCGACAGTGCTACTCACCGATGGGATCCTACGCTCATGCTCGCCAACGTGCTTTTCTACCTGGACGGCACTCCCCGAACATGGTTTGAAAGCCACGAAGCAGACATAACGAGCTGGGATCTCTTCAAAGAAAAGATACGTGACCTGTTTGGCGATTCATCTGGTCTTCAGCTCGCTGCGAAGAAGACTCTTGCCACACGGGCCCAGTCTTCTACCGAATCGTACGTCTCTTACATTCTTGACGTCTTGGCCCTTTGTTCCAAGGCCGACCAGTCCATGTCGGAAGACGAAAAGGTTAACCACGTCTTGAAAGGCATTGCTGACGATGCTTTCAACCTGCTGGTTTTTAACAACGTCTCGAGCATCGACACCATCCTTAAAGAATGCCGACGTCTCGAACAAGCTAAAGCCCGCCGCGTAGCCCAAAGCATCGTGCGCCTTCCGAACACAGCGGCCACTTCTTCGTGTGACGACGCCTTCCACCAGGCCCCTCGATGTGACAACCTTAAACGCATCATCCGTCGAGAGGTCGAGGCAGCACAACCGGTGCCACGACATTACCGACGCCTGCGCCTTCCCCGACCACGATCTCTTTATTACAAGCGGTCGTTCGTCAAGAGCTATCGAATGTCGGCCTACATCCTGTTCCTACCGTATACTCTGCTGAGCCTTCTTATCGTACCCCTTCTGCACCTCGCATACAACGCAATCCGTCCGAATGGCGTACTCTTGATGATAGGCCAATATGTTTTAACTGTCGACGCGTTCGCCATATCGCTCGTCACTGCCGCAGCCGCTGGGCTCCACCGTCCCATTATGCACCTCAGTATCACACCACTTCTGCTCGCCAGGCATCCCCACCGCTTTCTCCACCAACGCCGACCACATTTTCCGCTCCTACAGCACCTCTGAGCAGACCTCGCTACGACCGGTCACCGTCCCCTGCTCGTCGTCAGTCCCGGTCGCCCCCACAACGCCGCGCTGCCTCCCCGACCTATTCGCAGCATCTCCGACCGGAAAACTAGGCCGTGCAGCTTCTGGAGGTGGAGCTGCGTTGACGACCTCCATAAGAAATCCTCGATTAACATTAACAACGAACCGGAACCTTTTGGACGTTACTGTCGACAATGTTCGTGTCAGTGCATTGATAGATACTGGCGCGCATGTGTCCATTATGAGTGCTAACCTTCGCCGCCGACTTAGAAAAGTTGTCACGCCCGCCCTCAACCGAGCTGTACGAGTCGCCGATGGAGGAACTGCTGCAATTCTTGGCATGTGCTCTGCGCGAGTGTCTATTGGGGAGAGAAGCACTGTCGTTCTTTTCGCCGTCATCGAACATTGCCCTCATGAACTCATACTCGGTATGGATTTTCTAGCCACGCACTCTGCCCTCATAGACTGTTCAGCTGGTCCTCTCCATCTCGATTTACCCCTCTTTTCCGACCCGACCAGCCCTCCGCAAACCAGCCTCTGCTGCATTGATTTCACGCGCCTCCCTCCTAACTCTGTCACACATTTCGACTTATCCTCCACGCCGCCAGTACCTGATGGTGATTACATGGTGGCCCCGATTCCTGCAGTGATGCTTACGCATGGGGTTGCTGTGCCGCATATGATTCTGACGATTAAGAGAAACCGCACCTTCCTTCCACTGGTCAACTTTTCACTCACCACCCAAGTTCTGCCACAGGGTATCTCCCTGGCAAAAATTACTGCTCTCCAAGATGACCATGTCGAGCCCTTCAGAGTTGACGATTGCTGCAGCTCAGTCAGTGGTTCCACTCCATCACGTTCTTTGGGCGCCGACATCGAGCGAATGGTGTCATCGGACCTTACGTCTGAGCAAGCTGCAGCGCTTTGCCACGTTCTTGAGGGCTATCGTAGCATTTTCTACTTTGCCAGCAACTCTTTGGGCCAAACGACCATTGTCACCCATCGCATAAATACTGGCCATGCAACCCCCATTCGCCGACGCCCCTACCGTGTGTCGGCGTCGGAGCGTGCAATATTACAACATGAAGTCGACAAAATGCTTGAGAAAAACATTATCGAGCCTTCATGCAGCCCCTGGGCTTCTCCAGTCGTCCTTGTTAAAAAGAAAGATGGAACATGGCGCTTTTGTGTCGATTACCGTCACCTTAACAAAATTACCAAAAAAGACGTTTATCCTTTACCTCGCATCGACGACGCCCTCGACTGCCTGTACGGTGCCACTTATTTTTCAACTATTGACCTTCGATCAGGGTACTGGCAGATAGCCGTCGACGAGATGGACCGCGAGAAGACCGCATTCATCACTCCTGATGGTCTTTATCAGTTTAAGGTGATTCCCTTTGGACTCTGCAATGCACCAGCCACATTTGAAAGAATGATGGACTCATTGCTCCAAGGGCTGAAATGGTCCACCTGCTTGTGTTACCTTGACGATGTTATCGTCTTTTCGCCCACATTCGACTCGCATCTTGATCGTTTGTCAGCTATTCTGGACGTTTTTCGTCGAGCCGGACTCCAGCTTAACGCCTCCAAGTGCCGCTTCGCTCGTCGTCAAATTTCCGTGCTCGGGCACCTTGTCGATGCTCAAGGCGTGCGTCCAGACCCAGAGAAAATTCGCGCAGTGACGAACTTTCCCGTTCCGAAGACCACAAAGGATGTCCGCAGTTTTGTGGGGTTGTGCTCATATTTCAGACGCTTTGCTAAGGACTTTGCGACCATTGCACGCCCACTCACAGAGCTCTTGAAGAAAGACGCCTCGTTTACATGGGGCCATGACCAAGCGTCATCGTTTTCGCAACTTGCGACATTGCTTACAACGCCACCTATCTTGGCTCACTTTGATCCATTAGCTCCAACCGAGGTTCACACGGACGCCAGTGAACGTGGCATAGGAGCTGTGCTATTGCAGCAACAACGCGGACACGACCGTGTTATAGCCTACGCAAGTCGACTGCTATCTCCAGCCGAGCGCAACTATTCCATCACGGAGCGTGAGTGCCTCGCCCTTGTATGGGCAGTCGCCAAGTTTCGCCCATACCTGTACGGGCGCTCATTCCGTGTTGTCACGGATCATCACGCGCTCTGCTGGCTAGCATCCCTGAAGGACCCCACGGGACGTCTCGCTCGTTGGGCTCTACGCCTTCAAGAGTACACGTTCTCTGTAATGTACAAAACAGGGCGATTACATCAGGATGCGGATTGTTTATCCCGCTACCCTGTTGACGAAGCAACCGATACTGACGCTATCACGGACGTTTTTTCCGTGTCGCAGCTGTTAAACATTGGCGAAGAGCAACGTCGGGATGCTTCTTTACGAGCCATCATTGACAAACTGGAGTCAACGCCTCGCGACCCGTCCCTACGAATGTTTTTGGTGAAAGACGGGATCCTATATCGCCGCAACCTTGATTCCTTCGGATCAGACTTACTTCCTGTCATCCCAGCGCACCTGCGTTCCACTGTCCTGCATCAACTTCATGACGCTCCCATGACGGGCCATTTGGGCGTTTCTCGCACATACGATCGGGTACGACGTCGGTTTTTTTGGCCTGGACTTGCCCGCTCGGTTCGACGCTATGTCGCCGCTTGTGAGCCCTGTCAGCGTCGCAAAACGCCGTCTGCCCTCCCAGCCGGCTACCTTCAGCCGATCGACGTTCCCAACGAGCCTTTTTTTCGAGTTGGTCTCGACCTGTTGGGCCCTTTCCCACTCTCCACAGCCGGAAATAAATGGATTGCTGTTGCCACGGACTACGCGACGCGGTACGCAATCACACGAGCACTCCCGACCAGCTGCGCTACTGACGTTGCGGACTTTCTGCTGTACGACATAATATTAGTGCACGGTGCTCCCCGTCAACTTCTCACCGACCGTGGCCGCACGTTCTTATCAGCTGTCGTTCATGAAATCCTGAGGTCTTGCCATACCAAGCACAAATTTACTACTTCGTACCATCCACAGTCAAATGGCCTCACGGAGCGCCTTAACAGGACCCTAACCGATATGCTTGCCAAATACGTTGCGCCAGACCACCATGATTGGGACATTCATTTGCCGTATGTGACGTTCGCCTACAACTCATCTCGTCACAACACTGCCGGATATTCGCCCTTCTATCTACTATATGGCCGGGACCCAACTCTACCTTTAGACACATTACTACCTGCGGCCACTGAATATGCTGGTGAAGCCATTGCCCGCGCCGACCACGCGCGCCAAGTCGCCCGTAACCGTCTACAGGCTTCACAGGCGCGCCAACAACAGCTCTACAATTCTCACCATAGGGACGTGCACTTTTCTCCGGGATCTCTCGTGCTCCTCTGGTCACCTACTCGGCGTGTGGGACTGTCGGAAAAACTGTTGTCACCCTACACTGGACCATTCCGTATTGTTCGCCAAGTGACAGACGTCACGTACGAGATTGTTCCAACCGATCCAACAAAGTCATCGTCAGCTCCGAGCGACACCGTTCACGTGGCTCGGCTAAAGCCCTATTACCCCCCTTCGACATCATCTGCGTAAATTTAGCACCGGGACGGTGCTTCTACCGCCGGGGGTTATGATACAAAAATGCGGCTAAACACGGCTGCAAGAAAGAGGAGGACGAAGTGGGTTTTCCGTTGGATGCTGGTCTGACGCCATCTTGCTCGTCGGGTTCTCTGCGCTGTAAATAGCTCATTAAACAAGTTACTCGTAACAATATTGACTACATATAGCGTTCTTCATATTTCGCTTAGATTAATTATCGTTTTCTTTCTCATTATTGCATGTCCAACAAATCAAACGAGCCTCTACACCAACTTTTTTTCTTTCTGTAGAAGACATTTCGTATAAAATTCGTAATACTTGAAGTGGGCACACCTCAGCGATAAGCGAATTATTTCAGGCGAAGTCGGGAAGTTTAGGCATTGTGATCTGACTATGTTTGCTCTTGGGAGGGGGGGGGACAAGGAGGGAGGCGTAAACAATTGGGGGGGGGGGGCGGTGCTCAAGCCCGCTGCGCCTCTGGCAGGCACACATCCCCTGATAAGTGACCCTCTAAGTCTTCTGCAAAAGTTACCTCCAGCGGGACTTTCGGCGGCGTTTTCCGTAGCTCCAATCGGATGAACAAGACGAGGAAGGAGACGGAGACGACGGGTCAGCGCGGTGTCTCTGCGGGCTGCCCTTCCTCCTTCTTCGCCGCCGCTCTTGCTGGTCCTCGCTGTCGCGACGCTCGCAGCTGCGTCGTCGCTCCTTTAGCCGCCGCGATCGCACGGGAGACGAATAGCGCCGCCTGCCGCTGGCTTGGTCGTCGCGTTTCTTGTCACACACCAGGCTCAGCAGGTCCTGCTCTAGGCGCCGGCTGAACGGCACCAGAGCGGCAGCTTCTGTGGGGCATATAAAAGTACGCAGACCATCGGCTTAAGTGGTCGGCTTAAAGGGCCACTCACCAGGTTTGGTAATTTTGAGCTGACAAGCGCAATGCGTAGACGAGGCAGTCATGATCACGTCTGCCAAAATATGCAACGCTACGCGCCGCGGAAATGGGTCAAATTTCAAGATGAACGCTGCTCCCCCTCCCTTCTGCTGGCGCGCGTCCAGAGAATGAGGGTATGACGTGCACGTATGAATGGCCCTACGTACACGTCAATGCAGTGGCGTTGATCCTCTACGTAGACGACTCTGATCTGACGTTGCAAACAGTAGCACGTGACATGGCGATAATTATTTAACACGGCATGCGTAGTTTATGTAATTTGTTGCTTGAAGAGATCAATAAAGCTCTAGATAAATAATGAGACGCAATAAAGGAATGTGTGCAACTTTTTTCCCATTTTTTCCCACGAATTTCAATGAGATGCGGGGCTAATGTGCCGGCCTTTCGCATGCGTTCGTGTACCCGCGGTTAGGGAGCCTACATGAACGGCCATTTTTAGAATGATGTCAGCCTTTGACCCACTACATGGCACCGCCCACCAAAACACAATGTTGCCAGACAGCAACGCCGCGCTGTCGCCCCATCTTGGTGCCCGCACTGCGTCTACGCCCGGTTGCGTTTAGTTCTCAATAATACGGCGTCGAACGTTGCGGTAGCGTGTTAAACGCTGCCGATGAAGCCTTAGAATGCCTGGATGCTGCGTACCGCTCTGCACTAACCACAACAGAAAGGGGGTGCGAATGTTCCGCTTCCCAGCGAGTCCTGGCCGACGACAACTATGACTGGCTCAAGTGAAGCGAGACGACTGGGAGCCCACCAGTGCGTCTCGTATTTGCTCTGTGAGTACTGCGTATTTCGTTCACTGTTTTTTCCTGCGGCACACGTATATGTGTTTCGCGGTGTTCGCGAATGAGTAGATAACCGAAGTTGTCGTTGCTGCGTCCACGCATTGCGAGTAGGAAGCCCACAAACGGGACGCGTCCGCGCGTTCGTAAGGAGACGCGCTCGCTAGTCTGAGCTGTTGCCACGCTTGCGTTCGTGTCAGCGTAACCTCAGTATTATGTCGCAAGTGTTTGTGTGTGGGCTGCGAATTTCTTCGTGCTCTCACTTTGAGAACTGGGTCGCTTACACGACCCTGAGAACCGCCGCTGTCAAAAGCCCAGGCTCCTTTTTGTTGCGCCGTACTTCGCGTAGCTGGAGGGAGCGGCGGCTGGCTCCAAAATGGCGGCGCACAGAAAACTATGCTGAATTTGGTGGAAGCTGGCAACAGCGTGCCCCGTTGCCCGCTGGTTTTGGCTGAGTTTCTTGAAGGCACTTATTAAGATGTCTCCACCCTAAAAACGGCCGTTCATGTAGGCTCCCTACCCGCGGTCAGCGCATCGAGCAGACGACCGCCGTGGAACGCTCCTACGCGTTCTCGCACGAATTGGATTGGATTGGATAAACTTTTATTTGGTCCTCCAAAACACAGATCACTGTAATGCGGGCAGCTCCCACGTGGGGACTGAGATGCCAAGCTCCTCAGCCGCCTCGCGGGCTTGGTGGACAGCCCAGAGCTGATCTGCCAAGGACTAGCTGCGGATTGCCGCCTCCCATCTGGCAGAGGTGATGTGCGATAAATGAGCGAATTTGGTGCACTGCCAGAGCATGTGTTCTAATGAAGCTATTTCCCCACAATGTGGACAAAGATTACTTGGGTATAGGTCAGGGTACATGATGTGTAACATTTTCAAAGTAGGGTACATCCGCGTTTGCAAAAGCCTTAATGTAAGTGCTTGGGGCCGGGTTAGATTTTTGTGAGGTGGAGGGAAAATCCTTCTAGACAGGTAGAAATGTTTAGTGAGCTCGCTATATGTTGTAAGAATTTCCCGGTTATCCCCTTCACCGGTAGAACGCATCTCCGGGGAGGCGCGGTTGGAGAGTCCTCGCGCCACCTCGTGTGCTGCTTCCTTGAGATTGGGAGGGAATCGTTGATTTGTCCAAGGTGAGCTGGGAACCAACTCAGAAGATGATGTGTTATGTTCTTGCCTTGTAGTATTTTCAGCGTTTGTTCACAGACCGTCCCCTTGGCGAACGCCCGTAGTGCTGCCATGGAATAGCTGTAGACGACCTCAATGTTATCCATCTTGAGTGCTAAGGCGATGGCCACTTGTTCCGCAATGATTGGGTTTTTCGTCCTGACCGTCGCTGAGTTGACGACATGGCCAGCCCCATCGACTACCACTGCCACAAACGCTTTCCCATTGGCGTAGGAAGCCGCGTCAACAAATACGACCCCTCGTTCCTCGTTTGAGACTTGACGAAGTATAGTCCTGGCCCTCGCTACTCTTCTTCCGACGTTGTGTTCTGGATGCATCTTTCTCGGTATCGGAGATACCGTGATAGTCTCCCTGATGTTGTCAGGGATATCATTGTAATTGCGTCTGATTGCTATTGGGTGTTGGCCCTGCTCCTGCAGGATCATTCTCCCCGACCTTGTAGTAGATAACCTTGCAAACTGTGCTCTCTCTTGGGCTTCTGCTATTTCTTCGAGCGTGTTGTGTATGCCAAGCTCAAGCAGACGCTCGGTGCTGGTATGTATGGGTAGGCCCAGTACCTTCTTGATAACTTTCCTGAGGAGCACATTCAGTGTCTCGGACTCTGCTCTTGACCAGTTGTGCATTGCTGCCTCGTATGTGAAGTGACTTAGAACAAACGCATGCATCAACCTGATGAGGTTGTCTTCCTTGATTCCATTTCTTTTGTTGGCCACTCTGCGTATGACGTGCACCGCACTGTCTGTTTTCCGAGTTACCTTGGCTATAGATTTGCTGTTGGCGCCGGTAGACTCTATCAGCATTCCCAGGACTTTGATGGAGTCGACCCTCTGGATGGCATCCCCTTGATTTGTACGGAGATGGATGTCTATCTGGTTTAACGGCTTCCATCCCCTGGGCTTCGGTCCCCGGCGTGCAGTCCGATAAAGCAAAAGTTCTGACTTACTAGAGGAGCACTTGAGCCCGGAAGGGCGAAGGTAGTCTTCTACGGTGTCAATCGCCTCTTGCAGCGCGCTCTCAATCTGCCCCTCGCTTCCACCTGTGCACCAGATGGTAATGTCATCTGCGTAGATGCTGTGCTTCAATCCTTCAATGCTCGATAATTTCTTTGACAGTCCAATCATGGCAATGTTGAACAGCATTGGTGAAATCACTGCCCCTTGTGGCGTGCCCCTTGCTTCTAGTTCGATTGCTGCGGTCTCGATATCTGCAATCTTCATCACAGCTTTCCGATCTGTAAGAAAGGACCATACGTAGTCATAGAAGGCTTTCCCTAGACCAAGCTTGGAAATTGCTTCGAGTATGAATGAATGGTGGATGTTGTCAAACGCTTTTTCTAGATCTAGGCACAGAATGGCTCTCACGTCTCTGGTTTCATTGTCAATGACCTGGTGTTTGATAAGCTTCAATGCATCTTGTGTGGATAGCCCTGCCCTGAATCCAACCATATTGTGTGTATATATGTTGTTATCTTCCAAGTACTTGTTTATCCTGTGCAGTATGGCATGTTCTGCGACCTTGCCGATACATGATGTCAAGGATATTGGCCTCATGTTGTCCAAGTTAGGGGGCTTTCCTGGCTTAGGAATAAGGATCGTGCTGACCAGCTTCCACTGCTCTGGCACCCTGCCTTCTTTCCATGCTGAATTGATCATATCCCTCAGGGTTTCAATTGAATCGTCATCAAGGTTACGCAGGGCCTTGTTTGATATGCCGTCCGGGCCAGGGGCCGTTCTCGCACGAATTGCGCTTATTTTTTCTCCCGCGTCTAAGCCAGCGTTTCCAAACCATCCCGCAGAAACGGGCAGAAGACCACAAAATAACACTGGTCAACAAAGCAACGCCACTCGCGTGCTCGGGGGTTGGACCTGTTTGGGCACGTCATGCGCACGTGACCTCTTGGTCGGATGCCTGAGAGGGTGGGGAAGAGATTTGGCTTGCAAAGGCTACGCGGAGGAGCGGCAAGGCTTTCGAGCTCGCCTCCTCTCATCCTCGTTTCGTGCCGCTTCAAAAAATCCGTTTTCTCAGCTCGTGATGAACCGATTCAAAAATTTTTTGTGGCAAAATGTTCCTCATCGGACACCCAACATCAACTGTCTAACTAAATTTGGGTATGGGGCCTGGTGAGTGGCCCTTTAAAGAGGCTACGATCCCCACCTATACAGCCCTGAACGGAGAGGAGGACGGCCCACCTCCTTTCTGGTATGTTGCACAGGAGCACGAAATACCGTCGTCACACTCTCGGTAGTGCATTTAGGGGGGATCACGGATTTCAAAAGCTCTGAGAGGACCATAGCCCCGTGTACATGGACGCGACGGGGGCGGGCTGAGTTGAGTGACGGGTTCAGCTTACCTCGACGCGCCCGAGTTTATATGAACTCGCACGGACGAGTTGAGGTGAGCGGTGATCGCAGCGACGCTTTGCGTCGAGGCGAGCCGAAAGCCCGTCTTCCGGTACCGGTTTCCGCTCCTCCAAGCCTGCGCTCTCGCCTCTCGCCGCTGTGGGCTGCGGTTGTTTACGCAGTTGTCGCTCCGCCTCCGCGATGGCTGTCTTGGTATTTTTTCTCAGTTTGCACCAGCTGTACTTTATGGTTGTGTTGGTGTCTTGGCTAACACTGCACAACGCGATGGCAGCAGTGGTTCTGTTGCGGCACAGCGCTCACCGCAGGCGTATCCGCAGCCTGATGCACCGTCCCCTGTTCACCCCTGGCTGGTCTCTCCAGGAATTCGCCATACCGAATATAAATAATATTTTCTCGCGTAAAACAAATATTCTTATTAAACTTACAGAAATAAATATCGTTTCTGCACCCTTTGAAATGATCCAAAGTGTATATTTTTTTATATGGAGCGCCACACAGACCAATAAGTGCCTGAACATGAACAATATTGCAAATTTTTCAAAGTTCATGTGCCAGCGCTTCCAAACTACTGTCCTCGCGACTCGTGTTTTTCCCCCACTTACCGTCAACAATGCAAGCAAGCTATGCAGCTGCGTTGTCTCTGGAAAAGTTGAAAAGCTGTAAAAATTTCTGACTTTGGTCAAGAACACTGCATTGCTTCCCCGCAAAGCACATTAACATACACTAGTGGTGAATGCGTTTTAACAAGGAAATGCGGTTCTTTTCCTACCGACTAGAATCGTTTTACCGTGCTGCGTATAATATTTCACTTTTTCGAAGTTTCGTCGCAACCTAACTGCCACCATATTTAAGAAATTAAAATTTTCTTTAGAAAATTGGTTCCAAAAATGAATAGTGTAGTAAAGTGACCAACCATTACTTTTTAGAGTGTAATCGTAGATGGTCTAGCGTACTGTCTGGGATATTTGGCGTGGAACGACCCTCACCTCCTCCAAAACCCGAACACTAAACCCGAAAAAACGTTCGAAATGCCTAAGTCCATTCAGGGATTCATGAAACACGAATTAAAAAGAGCGAAACCAACCCTGGACTACGCTTTTCCTCTGGGGGAAATTACATGTGTCGGTAAAGGCACTTAATTTTTGTGATAAAGTCAATTTACACCACTTGCAAAAAAACCCAAAACAAAACTTACAAAGAATAAAATACCCGAAAGTATTTGCCTTTTCATAGTCGAACCTGGCTGTGAAGAACGCAAAAATAAATGCAAGCGGAGTTGGAATGCTGCGCATTAGCAGACAATTCTGTGAATTTACGCAAATGTATTCTGATGGCGAGGTGACCAGAAACTTTATTAAAGCGTTCATTTGCACGTATTTGAGAGTTCTGGCGCACAAGCCGATTTCCTGCTACGGGCAGAGCAAAATAGCCGGTCGTGAGAACGATAACCAACAAGCTCTCGTAGGACGTGCCAAGCAAGATTTAAACGTAAAAGTGATCTGCGTTTACCGCATAACAGAACGATGTCCTCCGCGCGTATCGGCCGACAGAGAAAGAGCAACGTCGGAGTGATGGGGACAGGGGAAGCGGAGACGGCGACGGGCGGGATAGGTCACGAGCCATCAACTCAGCGCGATCGGTTATACATGCCCTTTCTGAGCGCGGCGAGTTCGGTGAACCTACCCCCTGTCTCCGGGTCGACGGGACTCGCCGCGACGACTCTCCGCCCCGACGCGTCCGCTTATACATGGTGAGGGCGAGTCCAGAAAACCTTTTTATTTCGACTCAACGCACCCTCGTCGGGTCAATGTAAACGGGCCTTATGACGGCGCCCAAGGAGCCTTCGGTAAAGAAGTCGAAAGAAAAAAAAACATCACGAGGACAGCAGGCAGTGCTAAGAACATCACAGCCAAACTTTGCAGTCATTCGCAACAGTTTACAAGTTGCGTGCGAAGTTGCCATTTCTTTTTCTCCTCTTTTCATACGAAGGCCCGTTCTCGCACCTTCCGGAGCCACCGGCGCCCACTGGCTTAACGTAGAACAGCGGGTAGCACGCTATTGGCCAACACAAGGAGCGGCGTTTGGATCACACATCAGCTACGTGCTGGCGCTGCTCTCCATAGTCGACTAAGATTACGCAGTAAGTCACACCCTCGAGCAGGAATCACAACCCGCCTTTTCTTCGCGACGCTTCGGCGCATGAGCTGTTCCACTCGCGGGAAAGTGGCGACATGTATCTCAATTTCGGAAGGTTTGTTTGTTTTCGGCGATCCCATCAGCTGCATCTGGCCCTGCCACAAGCCTGCCCAAACGGCAGGGGGCAGCACAGGACATTGACAGAGGCGGATTGGAGAGCGTCATCGCGTCTCGTCTGGTGCGGTAACGTAACTTCCTCCCCTCCGCGCGCTCGTCCACACAAGGAGGAGGAAGCAACAAAAGGGGGAAGGCAGGGAGGTTAACCAGAAAGACATCCGGTTGGCCACACTACACTAGTGGATTAGGGAAGGGGACAAGAAAGATGAGAAAGAGGGAAGAGATGCAAAAGAAAACAAAAGAGGGGGAGAGACTGACAGCAATTTCACTGCAGCGTGTAGAACTCTACCGCATGTCAGAGGCGTTCACACAAGCCTCTCTTTCTCAGGAAACACAGCAGGGCTTTCACGTCCGGACAAAAGATGAGACAAAGCTCTTGAAACGTGCGACTAACACTTGTAAATTTGCTAGTTTTATTTTTTTTACGGATTCGAGAAATATTCGCGGCAATCGATAAGTGACGCCCTCTTTCTACTGTGGATACCGCGGCCAATTATCGCGCTTTTGCCGCAAGCGCCAACGGGACAAGCGTCGGGGTTCCGACATGCGTGAACGAGATTTTTTCCAGCAGCGGTTCTTAGGCACGGCGCTATTCGTCTCCCCAGCAGCGGTCTACATCACCGCTGTTATGCCTGCCAGTCCACAGCGAACGTCCATGCCTCGGAAAAGGAAATCTGTGTCAAGGCCAGCACGCGAGCCCGCCTGACGCGATCAACAACTTAACGGCGTCATCACGCGACGGCGCCTTTCTGCTGCGCACGTGCAGTGAGTCACCTAAGCCAGCGAGCCTGTCGAGCAAGCAACCGACGCCTTCCTGTCTGGCGGGTCTGACGCAACGCCTGGCGACGTCACTCGTCCTTGGGTGCAGCCACCTGCAGCGCAGCCTCTCCAGATTCGATGAGAAAGAATCAATGGAGGAGTCTGACCTCATGACCAGCGGCGCTTCTGGTTGGACATTTTGTTATTCAAAGAATCCACCCGGTGCATATAAAAGAAGCCCTGCGGCGCGTCGCGAGCAGCAGTCCTATGTGAGAGCAGACATGTGTGTCAGAGAAGAGAGCTATGTGATAGAGAGTTGAGCTGTGTGTCAGAAAAGAGAGCTATGTGATAGAGAGTTGAGCTATGTGTTAGAAGCAGACCTATTTGAGAGCAGGCCTGTTTGAGAGCAGACATGTGTGTCGCAGTTGATCTGTGTGTCAGGGAGTAGAGCTATGTGTTAGAGAGGACAGCTCGGCTCTTCAGGTCTCTAAGCTGTCGGCCCCAGTCCCGAATTTGTAACGCCTCTGTAAATATGCTGTACATAAACCTTGTTTAACTCACCGTCGTCTCGTCCGCTCATCTATCAGCTCTGCGCAGAAGCAGTCGCGAGCTGAGAAACCTACGCTACCAAACGGCTGGTGACCTTCCCGGCGGAGTTCGAAGCAGTGGCGCCTTCGGGACCGTGTTGGCGTCACCGTCTTTCGTAAACAGTGGTTGCAGCGGTGAGATTCGTAGCGCCCTTCGTAACGTCGTCGGAGGTGCGCTTCGCAACAGTGGTGGCAGCGGTGGGATTCGTGGCGCCCTTCGTAACGTCGTCGGAGGCGCGCGTCGCAACACCGCCCGCGTCGAATGAGGACCGAGGCACTTTCCTTTCAACCCGACGTCATTCGCCTTCACCCTATCGTCGCACCTCATCTCCGCTTCACCCTGCCTCGTTTACAGCTGACAACCGATCGGAAAACCAAATGAGGCAGTTTTGAGGGGAGAAACGGCACGTAAAAGTAGGACTGCTGTTCCGCCATCACACCCGTTCAATATGGTTTCCGTCGTAGTGGAAAGGCGTTCTTGTTGATGCTTTGGTGGACACCCGGTTGAGACATTTTCTGTGATTAGCTATGATTCGTGTAAACGTCTCAGGAAAGTCATGACGCCTTATAATAAACCCACTCTAGTCTCAGCACAGGGGAACACCATTCGGCCTTCCACTCTTCGCCCTGCCCGAGTTTTCATTGGCGATATCCTTCACTAAATCCAGTTTTGCTGTGCTCAACCGGTGCCATCACCAAGAAATTCTAGGCTGAGACTTTCTGTCTTCTTCGGCTGCAATATGTTGAGTACAACGTGTTCTGCACCTACAGATACGAACTCTATATATGCTCGACGAAGACATCTACAAGCCACATCGCCTGTCCGTGCCGAAAAATTCTGAACTACTGCCACGTCAAGAGCGAATTGTGACCCTAACATCTAAGCACATCGACCATGGTGACGTCTTGGTGTCCCCTTCCGTCCAATAGCGTTACTAAAGGCATAGCTCTTGCGTCAGGTGTGGTACGCTTTCGCAACGGCTCTGTGATCATCATCGCCATGAATGCTACACCGGAGAAAATTCTGCTTCCACAGGGTACCACAGTAGCCTACGCTGTCGATGCTGAGCCTGTAAGCGTCGTGCCACTTAATTAAGCCAGTCTCCACCGAAGATCTTCCTACATGCGAGCCTGGACCTTCCTCCTCCTTCACAGTTCTTATCAGCGATGACTTGACGGCTACTCAGGCGCAGCAGCTGCTTGCTTTGCTATAACAAAACACGCCGACTCTTTTGACACCTTCTCCTCGACGCATGGGCCAGACTACCACGGCAGTGTATCGCATTCAGACAGAGGGAACTTCTATTGTGCAACGCCGCCCGTACCACGTGTCTCTCCCTGGGCAAAAAATCATCGAGGAAAACGTCGCTGACATGCTCCAACGAGAAGTCACTCGTCCATCAGCTAGTGCTAGGTCATCGGCTGTTGTTTTGGTACGCAAAAAGAGTGACTTCGTGCGCTTTTGCCTCGATTAACGGACACTCAACAAAATTACACGTAAGGACGTCTACCCCATGCCACGCATTGACGATGCCCTTGATTCCCTACAAGGCGCGTAATATTTTTTCAAGCCTTGGTTTGCGTTCGGAATATTGGCGAATCCCCATGCACGAAGACGATAAAGAAAAGACGGGCTATACAAATTTAGCGTGATCTTTTCGGACTCTGCAATGCACCCGCGACCTTTAAACGCACGGTTGGCACCGTGCTGCGTGGCCTTAAATGGAAGACCTGCCTCTGTCACCTTGATGACATTTTGTCTTTTTCCTCAACCATTTCTCAGCACCTGGAACGCCTCAATAAAGTCCTAACATGCCTCACCAAACGGGTCTGCAACTCAGCACCAAGAAATGCCGTTTTGCCAGTGAATCCATTAAAGTTCTTGGTCAGGTCATGAGCAAGGACAAAATTCGCCCTGACCCCGAAAAGATTTCTGCCGTCCTTCGCTTCCCGCGCTCCGGAAAGCCATAGGATTTGCGAAATTTTCTTGGACTCGCATCCTATTCCGTCGTTTTATACAAAACTTCGCTTCAATAGCTGCGCCGCTACACAAGCTCCTCGCTTCTGATGTGCCCTTCGTGTGGTCCGAAGAATGTCACTCGGCATTTGACCTGTTGAAGGAAGCCCTCACGTCCGAAGTCTGTACTCTGCCATTTTGATGAGACCGCCCCAACACTATTGATTACAGACGCCAGCGGCTGTAGCATGGGTGCTGTTCTTCTGCAACGCGACGACTCTTTACAGGAGAGAATCGTTGCATACGCTAGTAGAGTGCTGACCGTCACTGCCGGGAAGAACTATACGATCACCGAGCAGGAGTGCCTCGCGGTAGTTCAGCCAGTACAGAAGTTCCGTTCTTATCTGTATGGCCGTCAGTTCACTATCGTAATGGACCATCATGCCTATACTGTCTTTTTACATTGAAGAACCAGTCCGGGCGCCTGGGTCGGTGGATTTTACGCCTGCAAGAGTATCAGTTTGAAATTATTTATAAATCTGGCAAAAGACATCAAGACGCCGACGCTCTTTCACGTTGCCCCCTACCTACGGCACCGCCTGACACTTCGCAACCGTTCCCAACAGCACCAGTTTAGACGTCACTTCCAGTTCGGTTGCCTTGCTCGCCTCACTGGACCAGCTGGCCGCCGACGACGAACAACCGTTCAGCTCTCGCCAGCTAGCTGAGCCGTACTGTCAACGCATTATAGACCCCCTTTATGGAGCTTCGCGTCCACCCAACGCACGGCTTCGTCGTCAACTCCACCAATTTAGGCTGGAGGATGATATACTATATCGTCACATTTATCGCCCTGACGGTCAACGCAGGGTACCTGTTCTACCACGCGCTCTTCGGCATCCTGTGCTTAACGCCTTTCACGACGATGCGATAGCTGGCCACCTCGGCTTTCACAAAACATACGACCGCATTCGAAACCGACTTTGCTGGCCTGACTTTTCTACCAGCATAGCGCGGTACGTAGGTTCCTGCTCTCGATGTCAGCGTCGCACAAACTCCCGACTTCTGTCCCTGCCGGCCAATTACAGCCAATACCATACCCCACAACAGCATTTCAGGTCGTATAGGTGTTCACCTTTATGGGCCTCTTCCCATCACTGGCGCTGGAACTCGGTGGGTAGTGACTTACGCCAGTCATTTGACGCGCTACACCGAGACAACTTCTGTGGTTACTGGTGAAACTGCGGAAGTTTCGGATTTCGTTCTTCAGGCCATAATTATACGTCATGGTTCTCCCCGCATATTCCTAAGCAACCGTGGAAAGAAATTTTTATCCCAACTGCTGAAGTTCTGCGCGCTTCTGGCACTACTCACAATACAGCGTCTAGCTGCCCTCCTAAAACGAACGGGCTGACCGAGAGATTTCACCGAACTCTTGCCGATGTGATCGCCGTCTATGTTCAATCGGACTACAAAAACTTGAATAAACTTCTACCATTCCTTACGTTCGCCTGCAACACCGCCGTTCAGCGCACAAACATACTTGCCGTTTTATCTCGTTTACGGACGTTCAGCATTTTTTTTTATCGACGTTCCCTTCCTCACCGGGAATGGCACTCTATCCGCGTCTTCTTGCGAGGAATACATTTCTCGCATTTTCCCAGTGTCGCCAGCGTGATCGTATGAACACAGAAGCCACGCCACAACAAAGTAAGGCCGTACTTTACGACACTTGTCATCGGAGGGTCTCATTGCGACCGGGGGACGAGGTCTTGTCACCCATTCGCACACCTAGTCTGTGCGACAAGTTCCGAGCTCGGTTTATCGGCCCGTATACATAGTTTTGCAGCAGACTTCTCCGGTCAACTATCACGTGACACAACTTGTCGTGCCAACTGACTGCCGGCCGTTACCGCAGCACCGAAGTTGTCCCACGTCTCCCGATGAAGCTGTTCACGCGGCGTTCTTGCCACCTTGACTTGCAGCGGCCAGGCTCGCCGCTTCCACGTGAGGGGAATGATGATGATGATTGATGATGATGATGGTGCGCTCGTTCCGTTCCTCGCTCCCGAGGATAACCGAGTCGTCATTATATATATATATATATATATATATATATATATATATATATATATATATATATATATATATATATATTATATATATATATATATATATATATATATATATATATATAGTCCTTTTTCAGAAAGCCAACAGTCACCCCGACAAAGTATACCTTCTCGACAAAATAAATTAGCCATACGCATGCAGAACCTGAGAAACTGGAGTCCAACGCATGCGGCAGCTTACCTTTTCTCGTGGCCCGAAGCGATTCCTGTTGGTTCTTGAAGCTCCGCTCAGCGGGTCTCTGCAACAAGTACAAGGATGCGGTGTGCTTAAAGATATGTCATACTTAAAGGCAAGCTCCAGAACTACGTTCCGTTTAGAGACTAAGCATAAATGCAAGCTCCGCCCCCAGCAATCATAATAACACTTACCTGTTGAAATTTTGCATAGATTCCCTGTCCCATCACATTTGATAAAGTACGTGACGTAAACCACCTTCCACGTAATACAGGTTGCCTTTGTTGCTGTTGGTCTTGTTGCTGCTGTCGTTGTTTTTGTACTACAGACACGTATCCGTGTCGCTAGATTTGAGTCGAAATTTTGAACCTCATATCCAATAGACCCCTTTCATAATATTGTAACTTTCCTGCGATGTATTTAACACAAATAATGTCGGCTAGTGCCTTCCACAAAGAGCGTGTTAAAACGCAGTTCACTTGTGATACGAGGCGGAAATATAGAATGAGCTCGATCTCCCGGTAAAAACACGCATGACAGCCTAGCCTAGCTAAGCCCAAAATATGACTTCCTTTCCACGTGAAGATCAGCAGCCATTAGTTGGGTTAAGGTGTAAGGTGCATAAAAAAAACGGATTATGAAAAGAGCCTATCTCAGCAAAGATTGTGACTTCACTGTCGGCCTAACGAAACATGTATAGGGACGAGGAACTCTCAATTACTAACATGCATATTACTTACACAGCAGAGATAAAAAGCGCCTATGGGGTTAAATGGAAAACCAATTTGTAACCCTCTCAGGTACAAAAAGCAAGCACGTCGCAGTTCTGAGGACGAAGCCTGTGTGCCTTTTTAGGTTGCAAACGACTTCAGAGTTCATCCTAGGTGCCACAAGACTGTTAGCGGAAATCCGCCTTTGAAGAGTTATGCATACGATCACGCGATGAGTGTTCCAGAACCATGGCTTTATTAACATCGTGATACTATATAAACGGCGACATAAAAATAGCATTTACGGTTCATCTAGTTCTTGTTCTTCTTCTGCTTCTTCTTTTTTGACGATTATTAAGTGTCGCAGCGCTTTTAAAGAGACCGTCAGCACTCTATAGATAAAGCTACAAACAGGCAAACTATTTTTCCTCTTAATTTTGTTTACCTGGCAGGAAAGTCTGACATGCCGGGTCACGGTGCGGATCAGCGGCCACATTTCGAAAAAACGATCCCCGCACTCCTTTCCTATACGCTTGACCAATCGTCGTTTCACGCGTAGTGACGCAAAGTCGCCGATGAGACACTTGACGCTGCAGTCAGCTTGTCAATTGGTCTAAACCAGTCACGACGAAGGGGCTACGGCTTCCCCTCCCTGTGAGGAAAAATGGTGGTGGTGAGGCCAGGCAAAATTTTGAAATCGGCCAAAACCGATGTTCTAACCCACGTAAGTTCCTTAGTATAGCGCCTATTCGCGAAAGTCTTGCGGCAGCATGTTCACGTGTATTTAACCATGACCTATAATATTTAACCATGACCTATGATATATTACTTAACCATGACCTATGATATACCTTTTTTGCATCTTTTGTATATGGTGTATCTTTTTATTGTTCTTGCTGTTTTACACCTGTGTGCAATGCTATGATCTTGCCCCTCCTGCTGGGGCCCTTAAATGGGCCTGCAGTATTCTGTAAATAAAATAAATGAAACAAAACAACGAAGCGAAAATGCACATACTTCTTTTACAACAATTTCTGGACCTCGGGATTGATTATTGGCTCTCTAACGAACTTCTTTTCGCCGAAATCGAAGGAGCCCCCCCCCCCTCCACTACGGCGTCTCTCTTTGTGGGACGTCAAACGTCAACAATTACGTTCACAAACAAAGGAAACTCTTCCATTACTGTGCATACTGAAGCCAGAGGCTGCGATTGCACGCACTGCAGCAGCAACTTCACTTCGTTTTTACGCCCATATTCGCGCTTCTGTGAGCGTTTTTTCGCTCCTATATAATTCCACTTCTCCTTCCTCCGAGTGAACGACACGTGTTTGTTCCTGAGCGAGTCCAAAGGCCAACTTCTGAAAACAAGCGCGAGCAATATCTGCATATACGTCACACGAGACAGAGGGGGCGCAGCGATCGGTACAGCTTAGAGCCGCCGCCGAGTGTCGCGACACTCGTGAAAGAGGCGTCAGATATTCCAGAATATCAAAGATTCGAAAGACGGAAACTTCCGCCCCCGGGGCCAAAGCTCAGTAAAGAATCTCAGGTAGCGTGGCGTCGCCTGCAGACCTTGTCTTACCCGAATTCATACACACTGTCCAAGATAGATCCCGACACATACGCACCACAGTGCAGGTTCTGCGTCGCTAAAACAGCCACCCTGTACGACATGGTAGGGGAATGCCAACACAATCCACCTCTACAACCCAGAGCACAGCAGAACACTGTAGGGTGGGAGGCAGCTCTTTCCAGCTCGGACCCGAAGACCCAAGATGCCCTCGTGAGACGAGCGAGGACAGGGGCCCGTGCCAATAGGATCCCGGACTAAGGAGCCCACTCGCCGACCCTCCTTCCTCGGTCGCAAATAAATGTTTTCATTCTCTCTCTCGACAGTGGCGAGGGGAACAGAGGCGGGGGAGCGGAGAGGAGGAAACTATAGCGATGGGCCCCTAAATTGTCCTATACGCATCATTTTCCGGGCGCGATCCTCCAGAACCCAAAACATGGAGAGCTTCGCTCTTTGAAAAACAGCAAAAAAAGAAAAAGATAGTACACATTGGGCTTTAGGGTGTCCCACACGTGTCATATTGCTATTCGCGGCGGCGAGCGTTTCGGCTTAAGCGTCCACAACTCTTCCGAAAAAAGGCTCGGAGGTGTCCCATTTCGAGTCGATGAATGCCGAGAATCTACGGCTACACCTCTTTCCGTTTGAGGAGTCGAGCACAGGCGCGTTCTTGGCAGCGCGCGGCGCTTCGGGCGATAGGCGTGCGCAGCCCAGCCGTATCATATTTCGGGATTCGTTTTCAGTTCGAATAATACATTACAGCGAAAGTTGTTATGAGATCACAACGAAGGCCACGCGCGCCATAGTTGCCAACAGCCGGTGTCCGTGACCACTATCACGCGAAATGAGAGAAAAATTCAGGACTCCTATGCAAACTGGCCTTCGGCATGGCTTGGTGTCGGGAAAGAAACGACGTTAATTTGAGTACTGAAGCGTTTGGAAACAGCAAATGTACAACCAGGCACAATGCGGATTGTGTACCCAGTGGCTCATCGAATGCTTCAACCCACTATAAAATGGTCAGGCATGATTCTTCATCATCGTCTATCACAAGATATAAAAACAAATGCACGAAATTCCTTGCTGGGTATCGCGCTTCACCGGAGAATGACGAATGATGGTATATTGATTGTCTCCTTACTACACAAAAACTTATGTTGATTTATGGCGTTGTGGGCATCCTGAAAGTGTGTTTGTAGCATTTACTCAAAGATAGTTTAAAAAAAAAAAATCTCTGAAAGGCTCCTCTTCCAGCTTGCACTATGACTGTGCTGCGCGTTCCGTGCAGGCCTGGCGGGTATTTTTTGTTTTTTTTTTTCTTAATTATCAAGAGGCTTTTGGTTCTTATCAATCCTCATTGGTTACACTGATATATAGGGAGCTTATTTTACCTGGTCAGAAGAAACACCAAGGTGCGATCGCTGGAACAACGGTCCCCGTAAGAAAAAAAAAGAACCGACGAAATTTTGCAAGCTGCGAAAAAGAGACAGCAGATGAAGAAACCCCGCAAGTAAATTATACGAGACCAAATTATACGCTATAGGTCTCTAAGTCCAAATGCGAAAAAATGTGTGCTTTGTGTGCAATGACAGGTTCAGTAAATTACTAAACGTTGGCAAGACCCTTAAACGCAATTCAACAGGTCGTATAATATTACATTGTATGATCGCGTATCAATTAAGCTCATAGGCATGCCAGCTGTCGCTCGTGCGTAGATACAAAACATTACACTAGGAAATTACAAATTAAGAGAGTGCGAATCTTATTGCTCTATAGAGCTATAACATGTACATACGCACATACGACCCTAAATGTGCTATGAGGCACTAGCATACATGTTCAGACAATACGCTTCCTTACCCACAGCGAACGAGCATATGGAAATTTTACGGCACTATGGCGTATTCACGCAAACACTCACACGGGTGTTAAAATGCGTTTATACGCAGTGTAAAAACGTGTTACGAAACGAGCGTATATACGCTCTGAGAGACGCGCAATGGGCAAGACCCCTTTTCACTGAAATCAACCGTATGCTCGCCTTTCAACGCGGCTTATTCACTTAGCGGTTCTCGCGGCCCCTTATCAATCTGCGCCGTTCGCAGACCACCTCTGCATACCCCGCAAAGATAAAAGGCGAAGAAAGGAAAAGAAAAACGGGGGGGTGGAGGGAGCGTTCTTGAGGGATGATTATGAGAGCGGAGATAAAAGACACACCGTATACACTCCTGTCAGCGCGATCTATAATAGATTCTCCCCTTTCGGTCACCCATTTTTCCTCCTATATCAACGCTCGCATGCAGGCCAAACAGACGCCCGCGGGTATACGAACGCACGCACATACGCGCACGCCAGATGCAGGCGGTACACGGGTGCTTCGTTTATCCCATAAACTTTCATAATAACGCGCTGGCTCTATAGTCGATAAGCTGTGTGTACAATGTATATTGTCTACTGTAGGTTCTATTGGAGCTGCAACGGCAAAGAGCGCTGGCGGGAAGGTTGGTTTATCCTGCTAACGCTGTGTTTGCAGGCATATATGCTAATACTTTGGATCGTATGTGCGGGGCAACACTTTGGCATCCTAGTACTGGAACGATGGCATCGCTTGCCCTCAGTTTATAATTCTCTTAGTATAGCGTTTTGCTTTACGCAGGTGCAACAGCGACCATGGTTATTAGTTCAATCGATACGTGAACAAATACTGGAATTATAATTATGAGCCGCCTGAGCAAAAAGTACCGGTAAAGCCCGAATGAGCATGACAGCGCCACAAGACAAAAAAAAAGAGGTTGCGGTAGTGCCCTACATTCAGACCTTATGTCACAAATTTAAAAGGAATGCGAGGTCCGGCGCAAACGCCGTTTTCGATGCGAAACACCCCTTTGACTTGCTCGTGTAACGCTGTCCCTCCGCAATAACGCACCGCGCGCCGCAGATGTTGGCGCGGTGCCAGGCAGGTCACGCCACTGCAGCGCGTTGACGTCACGCTCCCCTCGCAGTGCGCGCTTACGTCACACTCTCCCTCGCCTGCCGCGCGCTCGCTGCGGCGCCCGCAGCTGCCACCTCGTTCGTTCGCCCGCAACACGTGCCGCAACCGCCGCTCGCTACACCACCGACTCGTCGGTTCACGCGCAATAAACCTGACGCGCGCCTAACATACTCGTCGAAACATGCATGTACAGCTGTCAGCACCTTTAACTCGAACGCTCCGACTCATATCTCGGCTCGCTTGGACTGTAGGCACCTAGTTGTTCCTTTGCTGTTCTAAAACACTTTATTAGTCATGTCAACAAGATTCATTTCTCGACATCAAGCCTGCCTAAGGCCAGATTGCGAAAGAGTTTCAAGCACCGGCATGGTTCTGTGGTAGAATGCCGGGCTGGCAGGCAGGAGACCCAGACTCGAATGTCATTGCGTCCTTCGCGTTTTTTACCGGCGACGGCGGGCAACTAGGGCGCGCACGGTGAAAGGTGTTGTAATCTCATAACAGCTTTCGCTGTAAAAAAAAACATACTGCAATGCAACGAACGCAGTCAAGACCTCCCGTTCTTCCGATAGACAACAGTGTCGGGAATATCACCTACGGCGGGGTATGCCGGTGCGCAGTGCGATAAAAAAAAAAGAGAAGGGAAGAAGAGCAAAAGAACGGGAAGAAAAAAATCCACAGAAAAAACAAGCTCAAGTGCGATACAGTTCTACACAATGTCGAACAGATAAAAATAAAGCGAGCGTTCTCGTCGAGTGTGTGCGAAGGTGGCATCATCATCATCGTCATCAGTTGTGAGTGCGACTACGAATCCAGACTGCCAAAGCAGGAAATGGGCCACACCGTGTGCGGCTGTCATTTCCGGTTACGTGCTTGCCATCACCAAGTGAGGGGCGCCTGTCCCCTCGTGACTTCCAAAGGGAGCACGTCGAAGGTACAGGCACACAATGTGGGGTGCACAAGAACACCGTTGCCACTCGGCGCCTGTGGACGCTTGTACGACAGAGTGATTTCATTTTCAGCTGCTTTCCTACGCACTATACACAGCCCTACAGTCCACATTCCTATGAGCTATCGCCTTTTCCACGGAGTCAACAGTTTTCAAGGCGTTCATTCTACGATTGGTCTCAGCGCAGTCGTTTGCAGAGCTCGATTTGATTCTTTACCAGAAGTGTGCGCAAAGTAGAGGGAGAGATTACCTGGGAGAGGGAGGGGCTTTGGGCGCAAAGATTACACCATAGCGTTAGTCGGACATGTTTCGACATTGTCTAAGCAGCAGGGTTATTGCAAAGCAAGTTTTAGGTGACAATAGCGGCCAAAGACCCTTGACACTGCACTTTAAAAATAGTTTACTTCCAGAAAGTTAGCGACAATCCTCGATGAAGACTGCTGTATTTTGGATTCGACGAACGGGTGCGGAAAGGGGGCAGGCACTGCGAAGGAGCGATGGAGTTTTACTTCCCCCCCCCGCTCCCCATTTTCTGCCTAATACAGAACTCTGCGCATGTCTACGTTCGTACCATCATTTCATCAATCTTCGATCCTTCTTGTGGGATCACTCATTCATTCTTGAAGTTCTTCTCACGCAAAGCACATTTCCTACCTTACTTCCATATTTTCCGTTGTCCTTCTTTGTTCCCTCTTTGTTCAGTAAGAGCAAACAGCACAGATTAACCAGCACACGCAATTTAGAGTAGAACGTACGAGCGCTCTCCATAGAACGCGTGCTTTGATGCTCTCCGAACCTTGCGCTTACTGACAAGGCAATATCATCTTTCATCGAAGTCCCTTATCATTTCACGTAGCAACATTTCACCATAGCCTGCATACGAACGCATGGTCATCGCCGTTTCCGGTATCAAATGAATTATTGCGCTTCTAGGCAAATGAATTTAGCTCCTGTTTTCGGCATGTGGGAAGGAAACTGTTACCAGGGAACCTTGCGCAGTGAATGACAGACAGACAGACAGACAGACAGACAGACAGACAGACAGACAGACAGACAGACAGACAGACAGACAGACAGACAGACAGACAGACAGACAGGCAGACAGACGGACGGACGGACGGACGGACGGACGGACAGACAGACAGACAGACAGACAGACGGACGGACGGACGGACGGACAGACGGACGCACAGACGGACGGACAGACAGACGGACGGACGGACAGACAGACGGACAGACAGACAGACGGACGGACAGACAAACGGACGGACAGACGGACGGACGGACAAACAGACAGACAGACAGACAGACAGACAGACAGACAGACAGACAGACAGACAGACAGACGGGAAAATACTACGTCACAAACCCGCACGCGAAGGGTTCGCTTACCTCCTTTTCCCGAGGGGGAAGAAAGGCTCCTGAATATTGTCTTTCGTTCCCAACCCGGCTTCTTTTTCTTTAGTTCTTCAGTTTTATTTCTCCTTCTCTTCCTTTCAACAAACAGTACCACAAACTACCAGCGAAAACAAGAACCACTCCTCGTGACGCATCCCAAAGTTGAAGGAGGCTCGGGTGCATTAGTGTGAGCAGAACTCGTCGATGGCAGTTCCGTCCGTTGCGCTGTTATTCCAAACACGCAAACCTCAAGCCATCTTCCGCTTCTTCAGAAGTTTTCCCTCCGAGCTCGCCAAATCGTTGTTTTCGTACGCCGAACTGCGCCTCGGCGCCGATATCGAGTAAATATATAGTTCCCGCAAGGCACGCGTTTTGCAAAGGAAACACGTATACAGAAATAATCGTTTGCCTGGGTTGTGAAAGGAGTCGCGCGTTTTTCGGGAAGAGAATTAACTGTAAAAGGCAACACAAATAGAGGACGCGTTAGACTATTCCTCGAGTCGAGGCAGCAGCAACGATAACGACCGTTGTCGCTCACTTGTCGCAAGGCCGACGCGACCGCTGTCGCGTCGGCCTTGCGGGGCGATAGAGGGGGTATAGGGGGACGCGAAAGTTGACACGAGACGAGAGCATGAGGCACGAGACGCGAGCATGCGCCGTGGGTAGGGTGGCTAGAATATGAGGTGTGAAAAGCGGCCGCAGAAACCGGTCCCCAAGGCGCGCCGATGCCGCTTGGGGCGCTGCACGCACCGGCGCGGGTAGCCTTTCGCAGGCGATGTACGAATGTGTTGTGAGTGAAGTGCGCGAGTCAAGTGACTTTCAAATTTGGCGCGTAAGATGAACTACTGACAATGTGTGCAAGATGGCGTATTGCGCCAGTGCGGCGAACACTGGCGATTGGAAAAAGAAGAAAATTCAAGGAAATGGGAGAAAAATCCAGAGCCAGGGCATCGAAGAACGAGGAAGAGGAGATTGGGGCTCGTGCTTGGAAAAAGAAGGCTAGGGTGCGGCGTGCGACCTCGTCGGGTGCGAGTACCTCCTGGGCGTCAGGGCATCCACCTAGCTGGCGACTGTTTCCACGGGGTCCTGGTGACCATTCAACCGCAGCGGCTATTGGCGAATCCTTGGCAAGACCTTGGTCTGATGTTCGAGCGGAAGACAGCGCAGCAGATGACGTCTACCGGAGCGGGAGCAAGCCGTCGGGCTACGGGCCCGAGCTTATGCACTCTCACCACGGCAACTTCCCCAATGGACTATTGAAGGGCGTGAACCGCTGGTGAGCCGTATCCGTCTTCTTTCGCGTCCGGACTCAAACACGAGGACATTAACGAAAAGGACTGTTTAGACTCTTAGAGGTTTCCGCTCGCTAACGAAGCTGACAGTGCTAATTAGTTAACATTTTTCTGATCTTAGTATTTTCCTTTTTGTGTTTTTTTTGTGTGTTTGTGAAAGTACAATTTTTTTTGCAAATCAAACGCTCACTTCCTTTTCTCGTGAGAGAATAACGTTTCACAGCTAGCTCGACTGGCTTTATTTACTGAACCTGTCACAAATTGGCGTCCTGTCGTAGCGGACGCATCTGGCCGATCTGTTTGAGCCGAGCTCCGAAAGATGGGGCTTGAGAAGAGAGGACACCCCTTTTGAACGTGTGGCGGTCGACATCATTGGACCGATAACTCCAGCCTCGGCAAAAGGCCATCGGTATATTTTGACTCTTGTGGATTTCGCCACTCGCTACCCTGATGCAGTGCCTTTGACAGCAATTGACTCAGCTACAGTGGCCGAGGGACTTGTCGAGATGTTTTCTCGCATTGGTTTTCCACGAGAAGTCTTGGCTGATCAGGCATCGTGCTTTACCTCAGATCTAATGAAGGAGGTGAATGAACTACTGGCAGTCAAGCATCTTAGCTGCACTCCATACCATCCTATGTGCAACGGGATGGTAGAGAGGTTTAATGGAACACTCAAGCAAATGCTCCGCAAAATGGTTCAAGAACAGCCTAAATGTTGGGATCGCTTGCTAGCACCTCTTTTGTTTGCTTATCGTGAAGCCCCACAAGCAAGCTCCGGGTTCTCACCATTTGAACTTATTTATGGCCGACATATTCGAGGACCTCTGAGCATCCTGAAAGAGCTATGGACTCATGATCAGGAGAACGAAAAACAAGACTACGTGGACCACGGATAGAGAAGAAGCGTTTGAATCACTCAAAAAGGCTTTGTCTTCTGGGCCAATCGTCAAAGCACCCGATCTGAAAAGAGAATTCGTGCTTCGGTCTGACGCCTCTGATTCTTGTATAGGCGCTATCCTTATGCAAGAGCATGATGGCATCCTCCACCCTGTGTCATATGCCAGTCGTCAACTTCAGCCTCGCGAAAAGGGATACTCAGCAATCGAGAGGGAATGCTTAGCGTTGGTCTGGGCGATAGAAAAGTATCATGTTTTTCTGTACGGAACGTCATTTGTCGTACAGACCGATCACCAACCACTGCAGTATCTCTTAAGGGCAAAACACCTGAACAGTAGGGTATTACGGTGGAGCCTCGCGTTACAAGAATATTCATTCCGAGTCGAGCACATTAGAGGCTCTGAAAATGTCGGCGCAGATTATATGAGCCGGTTGTGAATTTTTACGTTTTCTCGAGACAAGCGATTACTTCAAGTTGTTTGTTTGTTAAGGACATCTTGTGAATGGACGACGCGTGGTGACTTCTCGCGCACCGAACTGCAGTTTATTTTTCTTCGCAAAAGAAACTTTTCAAAGGGGGGACTCTTGTTGTGAGTGAAGTGCGCGAGTCAAGTGACTTTCAAATTTGGCGCGTAAGATGAACTACTGACAATGTGTGCAAGATGGCGTATTGCGCCAGTGCGGCGAACACTGGCGATTGGAAAAAGAAGAAAATTCAAGGAAATGGGAGAAAAATCCAGAGCCAGGGCATCGAAGAACGAGGAAGAGGAGATTGGGGCTCGTGCTTGGAAAAAGAAGGCTAGGGTGCGGCGTGCGACCTCGTCGGGTGCGAGTACCTCCTGGGCGTCAGGGCATCCACCTAGCTGGCGACTGTTTCCACGGGGTCCTGGTGACCATTCAACCGCAGCGGCTATTGGCGAATCCTTGGCAAGACCTTGGTCTGATGTTCGAGCGGAAGACAGCGCAGCAGATGACGTCTACCGGGAGCGGGAGCAAGCCGTCGGGCTACGGGCCCGAGCTTATGCACTCTCACCACGGCAACTTCCCCAATGGACTATTGAAGGGCGTGAACCGCTGGTGAGCCGTATCCGTCTTCTTTCGCGTCCGGACTCAAACACGAGGACATTAACGAAAAGGACTGTTTAGACTCTTAGAGGTTTCCGCTCGCTAACGAAGCTGACAGTGCTAATTAGTTAACATTTTTCTGATCTTAGTATTTTCCTTTTTGTGTTTTTTTTGTGTGTTTGTGAAAGTACAATTTTTTTTTGCAAATCAAACGCTCACTTCCTTTTCTCGTGAGAGAATAACGTTTCACAGCTAGCTCGACTGGCTTTATTTACTGAACCTGTCACAGAATGAGCGCGCGCTGCTCGCCGCAGCGCGCTGCTCGCCGCAGAAAAACGAAGCAGTTTTAGCTGCCTATAGGCAGCTAAAACTCATCTGAGTTAATGTATACATTAACTCAGATGAGTCACGCATTAAGAGCGCCAAAATTTACCTATACCGCTAAGCGTGTGACTTGAGAATTGTTCCCAGCAGCATAAATTTAGCAGACACTTTTTCACAAAAACACAACTTTATTTCCACGCATGCCATTCATGCACTGCCACTAGAGTACGCATGGCTTTACTCTCCGCCCTTTCTTTTCGTCTTCCTTTTGGTTCATCCCTTTCAAAAAAAAGTGGACACGAGTGAGGCAATAAAATCGCACCACACTTTTCGTCAAAAAAGCAGCATGCTTTGCGCAACCAATTTGTTGCGTCTCGCCTATCCCCTTCATCATCTCAACGGCCGATTTGGCATGAAGACGTGATGTGCTCAAGAAGCGAGTGATTTTGTTCTCAAGGGATAATATCAGGTTATAGAAGGAATTCGACGGATACAAAAGTCCTCCGAGATCCCACAGCTTGCTTGCCTGGGCTGGGAGATTTCCTGGCACATTTTCTTTAGAAGCAAGGCAGGCGTTCTTGCAATCATCACAATTACTACGAAGTACACGCTTTCTTGCGACATAACCTGCGACATAATACACAAGGCGGGCGTCACTTCGCTCAACAGTGTATGACGCATGATCTACAGACACTTCTAGCACGTCAGATGAAAGTCTTTCGTTGTCTTCGTTGTGATCTTCCACCTCGTGCAGCATTTCTTCCAGAGAGAGAAGAGATTCCACCACTCCGTCAGCTACATTGCCACCCTTCGGACTCTTTGCCAGGCTATAGAAGCTGAGGCATCTATAAATAAACAATGCATATTTTACTCACAACAGCAGTCAAACATAATCAGATGCGTAACAAGCTTCTCGCACACTGCGGAGTTCTCGTCAAGCTGTTTGTCCGCTCTTGGAATAGCACGAATCCATTTGTCGAACAGCACACTACACGTGGGAGCTCGGAAAAGGGAAACTTTCTCTCCTGAAGAATTATAATATCCAGTGTTGCAGCCAGGCACAAAGCACCAACGTTGCGTCTTCTTTTTTGTCGTTGACATCTTCGGACATTTCAGAGAGACTCAACGCAATCACCGATCGACGACATACTTGTAAGACAGTGCGACTGCTAACGAAAAAAATTATGGCGCGACTGAAGCAAACCCAGCGAAGTGCGCCGCTCACTACCCGCGCCGCTGCCATCAGCGCCCCTAGCGGCATCGGCGCGCCGAAGGACCCTCTCCGCCAAGCGAAAGGCGCCCCGCTCATCACACCTCCCCATTCTAGCCACCCTACCGTGGGGGTGTCGGCACCACCGCCGACGCCGGATTTGGCGCAGGGGCGACTATGCACCATTTTTTCGCAGCTAGTTTGTTCGTGCAAAACTAGATGGCGCCACCGCACCTAAGCGCCACGGCCTTCTCGGCGGCGCGGCCGCGATGTGGCGTGTGGCGGACGTTGCCCTGTAGTCTACCGCGAGAAACAGTGGTGGTAGGGATTCTTGAAGGAAAAAAAATTCACCTAATTTCTGTCAGGCGTAAGGCGACACGGTGCACTGCTTAAAAAGAAAAGAAATATGGATGTGCGGCGAATACTATGCCAAGATCTCCTACGCGACAAGACAAGACAAGACTAAGCGCTGCGCCCGCTTTGCTGGCCTTCAACCCGGGGGTGGCGGCGGTGAATCAGCTGGCTATCGGTGGCGGTGAAGAAGTGGAAAAGAGAAAGCCATCAGATCATGTGTTCAAACAGGGCAGCGCCCGTTCGCCGCTGCGGAAAACCGTTTATAAAATGCTCCACATTTAGGAAGTGCAGTGTAAAAGAACTGCTTGAAATTCGTGTGACGCGCTATCGGTACAGTGTCCACTATTGGTGTCAACTGAAACTCGCAGAGCGCCAAGGATTCGCAGTGGTACACTGCGCGCCGTATGCTATAACCTAGGAAAATGACGCATATATGCGCAATGCTGCCGAACCAGACGCGGATGGCAGTCAATGGTGATGATCGGAGTGCTCGCACCACACTGTACCATTGCGAATGTTTGTCACAATTCGGGCTTAATTTGCCGCCGATAGTACACAGAAACATCATAGATGGTTACTTAGATAACTCAAAACTAGAACTACAGAGAAGTGCATTTAATGAAAAAAGTTACTGACAAAATGGCTAAATACGATTATTGTGGTTAGTATTCAAATGGGCCCCGCCGCGGTGGTCTAGTGGCTAAGGTACTGGGCTGCTAACCCGCAGGTCGCGGGATCGAATCCCGGCTGCGGCGGCTGCATTTTCGATGGAGGCGGAAATGCCGTTCAGATTTGGGTGCACGTTAAAGAATCCCAGGTGGTCGAAATTTCCGGAGCCCTCCACACTACGCCGTCTCTAATAATCGTGTGGTGGTTTTGGGACGTTAAACCCCACATTTCAATCGATCAATTTTAATATCTGAGATTTTACCTGCCAAATGCACGATGTGATTATCAGGAACGTCGTAGCGGAAAGCTCCACAATATTTCGACCATCTGGTGTCCTTTGAGGCGAACTCACATCACGCAGTACACGGGACTGTATATCATTTTTCCTACAATGAAAAGCGACCGACACGGCCGGGATTGAACCGGCGACCTTTGTATCAGCAGCCCAGCACTGTAACCACTGATCCAACGCAACGAACAGTCCCACAAGGTTTCTTTTTTTTAGTCACTTTAGTAAGCCATTACGAGCTATGGCTAACCTCCGGTAAAGGCGTTGGTACCCGATTCAAACCCAAGAAGAGGAAGTCAACTATAGGAGACGTTTCCTGCTGAGAAATCCGTATACACGTTTCCTTGGAGCTCTGCCGCTTTCCATTTTACGAGGATTACTACTTTACGGCCAAGCTCGTTTTCATAAATTGCCACTGTGTGGGTGTACGGGTGCGCGAGTTCTCGAAGGAGTTATAGTGCTAAAGCGATTATGGGTATGCGGGCGAGACGCTGCAGCTACAAGCGCTGAAAAGTGTGTTTTAGTTGGTATAGTTGTTACGGCACTACACCGAACGTTTCGGGGCTTGACGTGGTGTGAGCGTCAGGTGAAAGCGGAAAAGCGGCAAGCCTTTTCGCGATGGTACAGTGCACGCCATCTAGTTCTCACGAGAGACAGTTGCGCATGTATGCGCAGTGTTGCCGAACTGGCTGCGTGCGCCTATCAATGGTGCACCTGGAGTACGCGGATTATTGTTTGCCGCGGTTCGGGTTTCATTTGACGCCGGTATAGTACTTATACAAAATCGGATTCAATTGAGACGTTTACAGGTCAGTCAGAGCATTCGTACAGTTACCAAACATGCCCTGTAGTAGGATGCTTCGCATATAGTTTATGACCATCCGATGGCTGAAGCGTCCACCGAACGCGTACTATGCGATCACTTTCAGATTCCACAGCAGAAGTGCACGGTGCGAAAGCCGCTGCCGGGATCGGAACTGCTACAAGGCACCGCAGCGTTAATGCTATCGTTACCTCGTGGTTACTGCTATGCGTTTCTCCCAGCAGTGTGATGCCATCGAGTACGACGTTTCCAGAACGGTTACTTCAAATTCAATGTTAAGAGCAAACCTCATAAGCGCGAAAATGCACGCGACAGCGACGAGCTATGCTATGAGCGACGAAACAGGGCGTTCGCGCGACGTGTCGCGTGCTCGTTTTCGCGCGATCACTCGGTTCTCCAGATTTGGAAACCGTCGCTCATCGCCCGGAAGTGCTGGGCTCAAGCAGCCAATAGCGAAAATCCGGAAAAGACAAAGACTACAAAGGTGCACGTGACCCTGCCCGAGTCACGTATGCGCAACAAGAAATAACGCAATGTTTACGCATGTGCATATAAAAAAGTGCTGCAAGGCATTAATAAACACTTTCCGTTCCATTATACAACAATATAATTTATTTTTAAATTCCATACTGTTCACTACGCGGTTTTCTTGGTGCGAGTAGACGGCCTCATGCCAGCAACAATAGAAATCGCTCGCCGAAGCCGTCGCGTGAATGAGGTTTGCCTGCGCTAGCGACTGATCGCGCGAAGACGATCTACATCGCGTCGCTCGTCGCTGTCGCGTGCATTTTCGCGCTTATGAGGTTTGGCCCTTAACCTGTGTAGCATCGCGAATTGTACGAATGGCGACATTTGACGTGTCACACCAGTTTCGAAGTCATGCGGAAGTCGCATTGAGCTTGTACACTCAATTGCTGCGCCCAACAAACACTCGGCGAAGAGCTTGCGAATGAGTGGCACTTGCGAAAGATAAGAACGAACGCTTACCGTCAATCTTGCCACGGCCACTTGTCGAGCAGCAGCTTCGCAGCTCTGTAAAAAAAAAAAAGAGGAGGAAAGAAATTCGAATGCAAAGAGTAGAGTACGCCGTAATGTTCTGGAAAATCCGGTATTTCACCGTTTCATCAATGTGATGATCTGTGGGGCATTTCTCTTGCAAAGAAGAATTCATCTGGGTTGGTAATATGATGCCCTTTAATCAACACTCACATCAAAATGCACACTGCCACGGTGGTTCTGTGGTTAGGGTACTCAGCTGCTGATCCGAAAGTTACAGGTGCGAGCCTGGCCACGACGTTCGCATTTCGATGAAGCCGGAATGCTAGGGGCTCGTGTACTGTGGCGTCAGTGCATCTTGGAGAGAAAAGCATCGATCAATCGAGCGGAGGGGCAGCATGCATCCTCGCCCTTTCCCGTTTTTTTAGGGGCGAAGCTCCTTAGGGCGTGGGCTGTGCGTCCCCTGTATGTAGCCACCTCTAGTTTAGTTCTTTCAGTGTTCACTAGATGGCGGTACCGTCTCCTGTATGTAGCCACCTCTAGTTTAGTTCTTGCAGTGTTCACTAGATGGCGGTACCGTCTCCTGTATGTAGCCACCTCTCTTTAGTTCTTGTAGTGTTTACTAGATGGTGGTACTTGTAGATGATGATGAAAAGATGCAAGATGTTATAAACTAGAAAGCGGTACTTGTAGTTGATGAAAGACGCGAGATCTTATAAAATAGGAATGATGTCACATATGGTGCGTGTCATTGGTTGAAGGCAATCGTTCGATTTAGTGCGGCGACGTACGCTAGGGGGAGCGATGTAATAAAATCGAGTTAGACGATAACCTGTTTGTTCTCACTCAGTGCATAGAAATATCTAAAATAGAGAATAGGCCCTTGTACGTGGCTTTTCTAGACATCACTGGGGCATACGACAACGTTAATCAGGAAATTTTGTGGGATATATTGAAAGGAATGGGCATGGGCGACGACTGTATACAGCTTTTGAGGGAGATATACCGAGAAAATACAGTTTGCATAGAGTGGGAAGGAATGCGTAGCAAAGAGAACGTTGAGGTTAGCAGGGGTCTGAGACAGGGATGTCCTTTGTCCCCACTGTTATTCATGCTGTACATGGTGAGTATGGAAAAAGCGCTAGAAGGTAGCAACATTGGTTTTAATCTGTCACACAAACAGGGCGGCATGATGATTGAGCAGAAGCTTCCAGGTTTATTTTATGCGGACGATATCGTCTTATTTGCGGACAGTCGAGATGATATACAGCAGCTGGCGAATATATGCGGAAGGGAAGGTGAAGCTCTTGGACTAGGATTCAGTGTAACGAAGTGTGGTTTGATGGTATTCAATGATCCCTGTGATCAGACGGTGTCCATACAAGGCCAAGAAATACCGAGGGTAAGTGAATACAAGTACCTTGGAGTATGGGTAAATGAGAGTGATAGATACATGGAGGTACAGGAAAAAGCCTCGGCAGCAAAAGGAAAGAGGAATGCGGCAATAATGAAGCACAGAGCGTTGTGGGGATACAATAGGTATGAGGTGCTTCGAGGTCTGTGGAAGGGTGTAATGGTTCCAGGGCTTACTTTTGGGAACTCAGTGGTGTGCATGAGGGCAGAGGTGCAATCGGGAATGGATGTAAATCAAAGGACTGTGGGACGCCTCGCGTTGGGTGCTCACGGGAAGACGACAAACGAGGCTGTAAAGGGCGATATGGGGTGGGCAGGTTTTGAGGCGAGGGAAGCGCAGAGCAAAATAAGGTTCGAAGAAAGGCTAAGAAATATGAAGGAGAGTAGATGGGCAGAGAAGGTGTTCCGTTATTTGTATAGGAAGAGCGTGGACACACAGTGGAGAAAAAGAACTAGAAGACTCACTAGTAAATATACGGCTGGTATTGTGAGCCATATGTCAACAAAGAGAGTTAAGGGAAAAGTCAGGGAGGCGGAGAGGATTTACTGGATGGCAGCTATGGAGAAAAAACCAGCTTTGAGTAACTACCGAAAGGGCAAAAATGAAATAAGGAGGTAGGCATTTTACGATAATTCAAGGGGAAGCGCTTTACTGTTTGAAGCGAGATCGGGTTGCCTTAGAACGCGTAGTTATAAAGCAAGATTCAGTAAAGAAGAAGAACAATGCACATGCTGCGGGAAAGATAAGGAAACGGCGGAGCATGTTCTGATTGAATGTGGAGATATCCACCCAGGTGTACGTTTGGGCACGAGCCTACAGGAAGCCTTGGGTTTTAGGGACAACAATGGAAAGCTGAACACACCCGCGATTGAAATAAGTCAGAGACGGTTAGAGTATTGGTGGCAGAAAATTAGAGAGAAAGAACAAAAATAAATAATGGAAAAATAAAATATGGACAGTGTGCCGTAAATGGCAGAGAACTTAAGCTGAAAACTTACCTTTTTTCCATTAAGATAGAATTTATCGAAGTAGAGGCATTAGGCCAACATAAAAAAAAGGAAAAAAGGGTTTTTTTTTTTTTTGTCGAGCCTGGTGGCATACTTGTCACCACCCCGTTATAAAGGGGACGCTCATAGCATCCATCGAGTGGGCAAAATGTACAGAGGATTCATGGTTTACCAGGTTTACCTCCGGAGCTTCGCCCACACATCATCATTCACTTCGTGGATATGGCAGCACTTTTTTCTTCTTGGTAATAAATCGAGAAACTTTCGTGTGCGTCGCGTTGGCTCTTCGAATTTTTACTACTGTCGGAAAAAATTGGCGCATCATGCTTGCTGCGACGTTTAGCTTCACACCGTACACATTACCGCAGTTTAGGGGCTTCCTAACAATGTCTGCGTTCAACCTCCTACTGGCACTGCGGTAGCTCCCTCTGCGGCCTGCACACGCCAGTTCACATTTCGCTGCAGACGAACGTGGCCGAAGCCCGAAATATATTGAGAAGCACATGTGTTGGGGCTATAGTAGGGCAATCTCACAGTGGAATAAGCAGCGCTGCACAGTATTATACAATTCGAAGAGCGAACAGTGAAGCAACACGACGCACCACGTTTATTCCTCTATCTCTTGTGACAAGGAATAAGAAGGGGAGATGGAGGCGCACACGCTCAACGCCAGCCTGCGCCAATTAGCACACTTGATGATCCTGCCGCCCGGTTCTTGGCCGATCCCCCTTTGTGGGCGAGTGCCAGCAAAGCTGAAGGTTCATCATCATCATCATCATCATCAATACCATATTGCCATGACAGCGGCCCGAAAGCAGCGAGCTGCTGCCCTTCGACCGGGCGTTGCGGCTTGAATTTTTTTTTTACCAAACCTGTACAAACAACCCACACTGAGAGTAAAAGCGCGCGCACGCGGGCTACCACGCCATGTAGAGCAACGTACACGTGGTAGAAGTGGAGGGCGCGCGCACAACGTGAAGAGCGTGGCGACGACATGTAAACGTCGCCCTTAGCGCCATCTCTCTGGTGAGAAAGAGAACGCACTGAAACGCTTCCGAGCTCTGCGTATCACCGGCGGTAATTGGTGTGTGTAAATAGATTGCCGTTAGTAGGCTAAGCATGCACGTTCCGTGGCCCAGTCGTTCAACGATGCGCGCTGCGGAGCGAGAGGTCATAGTTTGGATCCCCGGTCGAGCGATTCGAAAATACGTTTCTTTGCAGCTTATATACATATAACGGCGACGGCAAAAATGAGCTGATTTATTTATTTATTAGAATACCCTCAGGGCCCGTAGGGCATTACAGAGGGGGTGGGTACAACATTTATAACACACAAGAAAAAAAAAGACAAAATAAAGAAACAAGTGTCAGATGCGCAAATCAGGAAGGCAACATAAGTCAACTAAAAATGTATAAGAATTCAAGCACATACAAGACAAAGATAGATAATAGAAACTGCGTATAGTTACAAGCATTGCTGAGAAATTGCAGTCTTGAATAACAAAGGGTCTGTTATTGTTACAACGGAAGAGGGAAGGTGGTTCCAATCGGCGGCTGTTTTCGGTAAGAAGGCTGCTGAAAAGAATTTGGTGCGGCAAAACGGAATGGCAACCTTATGCTGATGATCAATGCGCGATGAGTGGTATGACGGTTGTGAAATGAGGTCTCGCTTCATTGATGGATTGTGAAAAAATATCTTATGAAAAAAATGCAGTCGCGCCAGTTTCCTCCGGACAGTTAAATTGGGCAGGTCAAGGTTAGATTTCATTTCTGATATGCTAGCAGTACAGGAATAATTACGCTGATAGTGTTCATATGATTGCTATTGCGATAAAGTAAAAACTTTGACCTTACTTTTACCTTCTATTAATAAATAAGGCTCTGACGACAATGAACTTAAAGGCAATGCAGTTTTAGCGCGATAGCGTCGAAGAGCTCGTTTCACAGAAATTCCGGTGTCCGCGCTGTTGGTTGTGAGCGAAAAATTATCGTCTTATGCGTGACCGAAAAAAACAAGAACGATGCATGCAAATAAAATAAATAACTGATTTGAGAAACGCTGGAGCAGAGTGGGGACCGAACCGGGGTTGTTGGGGTCCAAGTGGACATCGAACCCGGGTCATTTGCGTGGCAAGCAAATATTATACTACAAAGCCATGCCTGTGCTTGTGAAAACAGCGAAGATAACTTCTCCTTTGAAATGCAGTGAAAGTAGATTTCATGCTCCACAAACACACGCGTCCTGTATGTACAAGCTTCACGACGCAACATGAAGTATTGCAATAATAATGCGCGGTACAAGCGTTCATTGCAGAGGTGCGTCAGAATATGTGATTATCAGAATGGCTCCGTGATTGAAAGCCGGTATACGCCTCCTCATCCCCTACAAAAGGCACACACGCTACTGCGCCTATTCCCTTAAGGCCACTTAGCGGGTACATAGCAAATTCGAAAATGTTTCATGCAGACGATAGTTATATAGCGCGAGAACAGAACGATCAGCTCTCGAATTTTACTAGCCACACTACCACTTATTATTTAGCTGATACACTGCAATGATTCAACTCTCAGGAGAATTGCATATAACGATTCCACCTCAGATATTCAACAAATTCTATTATTTCTCTCCCCCCCCCCCCTTTTTTTCCTTTTTTACATTGCGCCAAATTAATTTCACAGTCAAACCACAGTCATCATATTCCCCTACTCTAGAAAATCTAAAGGTATTGACTTGCATTAACCACCGGCTTCTTGGCCGATCCCCCTTAGTGGGTGAGAGCCACAAAAGATAGGAACAAGCAAGCAAGCAAACGACGACACACAGACAAGAAGGACACGAAGGACAGGAAGGACACGAGCGCTGGTGTCCTTCTTGTCTCTGTGCCGCCGTTCTGTTCTCGCGCTATAACTATCGTCATGACAGACCAACCAGCCCAAGCTGCCACACTTCTAAGTTTCATGCAGAGGTGGTCTAGTGGCTAAGGTGCTCGGCTGCTCACCAGCAGGTCGCGGGATCAAATCCCGGTTTCGGCGGCTGCATTTCCGATGGAGGCGGAAATGGTGTAGGCCCGTGTGCTCAGATTTGGGTGCACGTTAAGGAACCCCAGGTGATCGAAATCTCCGGAGCCCTCCACTACGGCGTCTCTCATAATCAAATGGTGGTTTTGGGACGTTAAACCCCGCATGTCAATCAATCAATTAAAACGTCCCCAAACGGTATCTAGAATTCCAAATAACTAGCGTGTTAACTCCTTGCATGTCCCGTATATTCGCCGCATTTCCCTGATGTCATGCAAGGTGACTCACGAGACGTCACTATAGGTACGCACGCTCCGATTTCCCTGTCTGTGAACGACAGACATCGGTGACGATTCTTCTTTTGTGATGATTTGTTGAAATGGAACAGCGCTTCATTATAGACGAATCGCCACGTTTTCTCCAACATTATACTCCGCCCCAGTAGAGCAGCCGTAATGGTGCTCGGCTGCTGACCCGGAGGTAGCGGGTTCGATCCCGGAGGCCACGGCGGTCCCATTTCGATGGAGGCGAAATGGTGGAGGCCCGTGCAATGTCAGCGCACGATGAAAAACACCAGACGGACGAAATTTCCGGAGCATTCCATGGACTACGGCGTTTCTCGTAATAACATCGTGGTTAAGTAGGGCACTGGTGTTGATAATGTTGTAGTTTTAGACGTTGTCACACATCGAGCTCTCACTCTCAGGTAAACCGTTATTTGACTTTGAGCGTCCCTTTAATGTCAAGTATATATGGCATATGTATACGTCTGAAGGCAACATCCGCACGCACTCGCTGACATATATATATATATATATATATATATATATATATATATATATATATATATATATATATATATATATATATATATATATATATATATATATATTATATATATATATATATATACGTGGACGTTAGGCAGGGTGTTGGAGGGAGACGAGGAGAAATAGAGCAGTTGGCTGACACCCCAGTCTAGTACTGTGTACTATTACAAATTGGCGCAGTCGCGTATACTTTCTGTGCGGACATTCAAGATGTGGGTGGACTTCACCATTGGAGCAAATCAACGCGGTGGCATCCGGATCTTGACCGCAACGCCTCAAGATGAAGAGGAACTAGCTCTTCCGGAAGCAATGAGCACTGACGCATTTGTTTCCTATATAAAGCACTAAAATGAAGCTCACTCCAGACCATTTACTTGCTAAAAGAACGGTGAGGATCAACAGCAAGCTTCAGTATTATGAGAATTTCGTTCATGACTCCAGTAGAAAACGACTCGAAGCCTGCTACCGCTGCTTCGCCTTACAGTTCTGTCGAGTTGATCAACAAGTTTCTTGAACTACACCAAGAACAGAATAGGCAGCAAAATGATTTAATGCGCTTGCTTGTAAACGCGACGGAAAGATTAAGCAGACCGAGTCGCGAACACGTGAAGCCAGACATGTTTGGACGGAGAGTCTAGTAGTCCCGAGTCCTGGCTCACGTTTTACGAGTATGCATGCAATAAAAACTACAGGCACAGCGAAGATAAAGTGAAAAACATGCGACTATTCCTATCGGGCATAACAAAGAGTTGGTACGAATGGCGCCTCAACGCTTACAGCAACAAACCATGGATAGAGTGGAAAGCAAGCTTTCTGAGCTCCTTCAGCGAGAACAAGCTGTTGCTATGGGACAAAGCAATCACGTTCAAATACAGGTCTGGATCTGCACTCAGCTATTTTTATGAGAAAAGGCGCTCGCTACAGCTGGCGGACTCATCTTTGCCTGAGACGTCTGTGGTTCCGCTTATCATTCATGGTTCAAGTGCGGACCTTCCAGAAGCAAATACAAATTCAAGGACTCAAGACGGTCGAAGAACTTCTGCAGGGAATGCGAGGCCTCTACCTCCAGGACCTAGGAACCCAGCGTCAACCAATGGCACGCCTGCTGCAAGGAATACCGGGGCCACACGAGCTGAGGAACGACGCCCGCTTGCAAGCTGGAAACCTACTGCAACACCCGTATCCTTTGCGACCGCCCAGGGAGGCTCAGACCATGGCGAAGAGCTAGATGACGTAACAAAAAACTAAATAGAGAGGGTCTCGGCTTCCACCCGACGACATCAAGAGAAGCTGTTTATTTGTCTCATACAAGACTATTGTACATATCTGTTTTTGTGGATGGAAAGGAACGGAGTGCGTTAGTTGACAGTGGAGCAAGCGTCATGGTTATTAACGCAAATATTGTTGAGAAGGCGAAAGTAAACGAGGGAAGACCAGCAGAAGTACACAGATACGATGGAAGACGAGACGTCCACGATAAATGGACTTGTATAACCATATCGTGTCTCGGCAACACTGTCACTGCGCAAGCATCGGTACTCGACGGAGTTTCGTATGAACTACTGCTCTCACGTCGTCATCAGTGCACTTCGCCTTAATATCTACTGGACAGGCGAAATTACCACAGAAGAAAAGCGCCACGCTATTAACGGCGCAGTTTCGCCTTCAAGGACTCCGCGGAAACCATCGTCAGGTGAAGATGTCAGGATGCTTTACCCGGAATCGCTGTGCCTGAAAGGATATCCTACAGCAACTACGAGGTTTGAGGTTCCATTTCAGCTCAATGATACCACGGTGGTGAGAAAATAGCCCTATATTATGTCACGAGAGAAGAAAGTGTGGCTTCAGAACGAGATTCAAAAGATGTTGGATGCGCAGATTATCCGTCCATCCACGTCTACGTTCGCTTCACCCATCACAATTACACCAAAAAAAGATGGAAGTCTTCGACTCTGCACGGACTACAGACAAATTAATAAGCAGACTGAGCTTTTTCCGTTTCCTATGCCACGTACAGACTCTATCATAGATGACACGGGTGGCTTGCAGAGTTTTCCTGTGCATTGACCTATGTAAAGGATTTTCGGCAAGTTCCTGATTTCTGAAAATTGCAAGAAATAATTCTGCCTTCATCACGCTCTTTGACATCTATGAGTATAGCCGACTCCCATTTGAATGGGAGAACTCACCTGTTTGGTTTCCAGAAGATGATGAACGACGTCTTGCGCCCATTTCTGCAGAAAGTTTTGTAATGTCTACATAGACGATATAATAGTATACTCTCACAACGAGGAAGAGCACTCAAACCATCTGGCTAGTGTACTTCAAGCACTTTGCGACGCCAAGCTCAAAATTAATGACAAGAATAGTAAGTTTTTCCAAAGTAAAGTGGTGTTTCTTGGAAAAGTATCTGATGGCCGGCCAAACCAAGACAACAAAACAGGAATAAGTCAAACGAATCGCAAAAATGCAGAAGCCATATGACTTGCACTCTTTGCGGGGAATTTCGTGGTCTTGCAGGGCATTTCCGGCTATTCATTAGAGACTATGCGACGAAAACCAAATGCCTCACAGAAATGACTTAGAAGAATGTGCCATTTCAGTAAACAGCAGAGTGTGAATCTTTTAAGAAGAATGTGCCATTTCAGTAAACAGCAACGTGTGAATCTGTTTATCACAGCCTTGTGACCATTATTTTGTCGGATCCGGTCCTGACTCTTCCAGAATTCAAGTTGCCCGTTGAACTGAACACCGATGCTTCTTATTATGGCCCAGGCGTAGTGCTTTACCAGAGAGATGCCGACTCTCCACGGGGCCGTCAACAGAGGGTCGTCAGATACTATTCGTACACCTTTTCGAAAACTCAACTGAACTACACGACTACAGGGAAAGAAGCCTTGGCAGTCTTCATGGCCGTACGCTATTTTAGACCTTACCTGGTTGGCAGGAGCTTCAAGCTCTTTACGGATCACCAAGCCTTAACGTATATCCTTAACCTCGCCGAGCCTCGAGGAAAATTGCTAGGTGGGTGAGTGAACTCCAGCAGTTTACTTTAATGGTCCTACCACAGGCCTGGAGAACACCTCAAGGACGCAGATGCGCTTTTAAGACTTGCGGTAATTCCTGATCATAAAAATGCCAACGCAACATTGTTGTGGGGGGGAACTGAAGAACTTAAGTTCTATAACGGAAAGTTCACAGTCCCAGAAACAATGGTGCCTCGAATTTTGGAGCTCTATCACGACTCCCCGCACTCAGGTGGACATGACGGCTTTTGGAGGACGTATCACAAGATTCGTCAACGTTTCCAGTGGAAACACATGAAATAGGACGTTCAACGGTGTGCTCAGTCTTGTCATCAATGTCAAGTTCACAAAGCCAAGTACCCTCCGAGAACAGACGAGATGGTTTTGCCTCAACATTCCGACGTACCATTTGAAGTCATTCGTCTGGATTTCGCAGAGCTCAAGAAGAAGGCTGCAGGAGTAAAAAGAACGCAGTCTTTCCTAGAGGCAATAGACCAGTGCACAAGAATAGTGGCTGCACGGCCGGGAAGGGAAGACGCCAATAGTCTGATCGCTCTTTTGAGTCGAGAGATGTTCAAGAATACGAAAATAGTAATATCAGACAATGGGCCAGCGTTTCTCAGTCAGCGTTTGCAAGATTGGGCAAAGGAACGAGGAGTTGTATTGCGACGCTGCGCTCCGTACCATCCTGCAGGAAATGGCATGGCTGAAAGAATCATTCGGGATTTGAAGCAGTTCATTTCAATGTATCCAGGTTTTCAGGGTGGATGTAAGTGCTGCTTGGAGGCAGCTGTCGCTCATCACAATCGGTCGCACACTGCGAGCATCGGCTGTAGCCCATATTTTGCAGCTTTCGGAAAGGTACCAGTGCTTCCGGCTGATCAAGAACTTTGCATTGTAAGACCGCCTGCAATTGTGCGAAGAATGAAAAACTTCGGAAGCCTACCAGCGATACCGGGAAAGTATGAAGAGGAACTTTGACCGTCACCCTAACACGCGGATACCTCAGATACAACTGAACGATCTGGTGCTTGTCAGAAAAGGCCTTCCCGGCACAAAGCAGGTGTACATGGGACCTTATCGCGTGGTGCAGATCGCAGTGCAACATGGCGTTCTCAAAAAGGTCGGTTACACCAACGATGATGGTGTGCTGGAGTTTGCGACCATTGGAAACGTTTTCATATATCACCCCAGGAGGGATGAGTCTTCAAAGAGGGGGCAGTGTACGTGTACGTTAGGCAGGGCTAGAGGGAGACGAGGAGAAGAAGAGGTTAGAAATAAAGAAGATGGCTGACACCCCAGCCTAGTACTGTATATTATTACAATATATATATATATATATATATATATATATATATATATATATATATATATATATATATTGTAGTGAAGAAGAGGAGCTTCAGCGGCATTTCTCGGCGCCTCAGAGGCATCGCCATCAGCGTAAGCTCGTGCTTGCTGCGCTTGGCCGGACGCTGCTAACTGCTTCGCTTTCTGCGTTCTGCTCTGCAAATAAACCCCGTTACAAGTGGTGGAGTCTGCTGGGTTTTTATCACCCTGGAGCTTCGGAATCGCATTTTACCATCCATTATGCCTACCGACGCAAGCGCCGCTCCAACTCCTCCACCGGCACCGCCTACTGTTCTCTGCGCCGGTTCTCTGCGTCTGCGAGATCCTCCTGTTATCTCAGGCACAGAAGACAAGGACGTTGACAACTGGATTTCAATGTACGAGCGAGTGAGTACTCACAACAAATGGGATCACACCGCCAAGTTGGCCTACGTCTCCTTCTACCTGTCGGACGTGGCCAAGCTGTGGTTTATAAACCACGGACCGGAACTCCCTACATGGTCGGTCTTCAAAACGAGCCTCACACAAGTTTTCGGACGGCCTGAGGTACGCAAACGCCGTGCAAACAACGCTTACATACTCGGTCCCAGCAGCCTGGTGAGAATTTCACAAGCAATATTGAGGACGTTCTGGACCTTTGCAAGCGAGTCAACGAGTCGATGTCCGAAGAGCTTAAGATCAAGCACATCATGAAGGGCATTGAGGACGATGCTTTCCAAATGTTGCTTTCTAAGAGTCCTCGCACTGTCCTTCAACTGATCGAGTTATGCCAGAGTTTTGACGAGTTGCGCAGGCAACGTCTTTCCATCCGACGTCCCTCGGTGCTCGACGACTCTATGTCCAGCCTTTCCACCCTTGGCATAGGAGAAGACCATGCCCCTCTTCTCTCCAAGATCCAAGAGTTCATCCGCGCTGAGGTCGCTCGTCAGCTCTCTTTGATATCCTGCGTACCCGATCAACCACGCAGATTGACGCCTACACTCCGCGACTTCATTCAAGACCAGGTCGCACAAGTTCTTCCTCCCGCCCGTGAACCACCCCCAGTCGCCGCACCTCTCACGTACGCCGAGGCCGTTGCTCGACCTCGACAGCCTGCGTTCCAGCCAGCGCCTATGTATTCGCCGCCACCCTTTTCACCGCCGACCTATTCACCGCCGCCTATGCCGATACCACCTCGGCCGCAGTTTTCTGCCCCCCAGCCGCAAGTCGGAGTCTACTCCGACCAATGGCGGACCTACGACAACCGTCCCATATGTTTTGCTTGTGGCGGTGTTGGCCACGTGGCACGTTATTGTCATCATCGCCAGGTTGCTGAGAACATTCGACGAATGCCCTCTTTCGACCCTCAGTTTTCTTCTACGCCTTAAAGCCCTCCTTCCTCTTCCTTTCCTTCTGATCGTCCACACGGTCCAACCCGCTGCTCCCCATCTCTACGTCGACGTTCGCTTTCCCTTTACGTCGCCGTTCCGGACCCACCGACCAGGAAAACTAACGGCCGCAGTTCCCGAGGCACGAACTGCGTCCCCGTCACCATGCACAAGTCCTCGCCCCTGTCCAGCTAACGTCATTGAAGTGTCAGCCGATGGTATCGTCGTCATGGCGCTTGTCGACACCGGAGCCGCTCTATCCGTCATTTCCATCAACCTGTGCCGCAAACTCCGCAAAGTTCTGACGCCATTATCCGGCATCTCTCTTAGAACGGCTAACGCACAAAGTGTAACACCTCTCGCAGCCTGTACCACACGAGTCGTCATCGAAGGGATTGTGTATATCGTCGAATTCGTAGTGCTGCCCTCGTGTTCCCATGACATGATACTCGGCTGGGACTTCCTTGCGAATAATAATGCCGTCATTGACTGCTGTCGCGCTGAACTTGAGCTATCTGCACTTCCTGATGTTGACGCTGTCGAAGCCTCCCTGCCGTGTTATAAACTGTTTGTTTCCGACGACACCACCGTACCCCCGCGCTCTTCTCTGCTGGTGACTGTGTCGTGTGACGCTATTTCCAACGGTGATGTTTTATTTAAGCGCTCTGCCCTGTTAATTCAACGCAAATGTTTTCCACTGACCATCGCTCTCCTTACTCTCCACCATAGCGTCACGAAGACGCTCGTGTACAATACGCTATAAGGGCCTTTACCTTTAGTCTATGATGAATGTCTCGGTCACGTGCATCCGATCGACGCCCACCACATTTTTGACGCTCCATCTAGTTTACTTTCTACGGACCTCAGCGCACTCATTTGTGACTCTGTTGTCGACCAGTCACTCCTTGACGCTTTCCACCGCTCCATCGATGTCGCAACGTCTTCTTCAGAACGAAGCCAGTTAGTGAACCTGCTGCAAAAGTTTCGTACTTCTTTTGACAGCCACGCTTCTGGCCTCAGTCGCACATCGAGCATATCTCACAAGATTGACACAGGAAGCCATACGCTTCTACGGCAGCGCCCCTACCGAGTCTCAGCGTCGGAGCGCCATGTTATTGACGACCAGGTTGCTGACATGGTCCAGCGGGGTATTGTACAGCCTTCTAACAGTCCCTGGGCGTCACCGGTCGTTCTTGTTAAGAAGAAGGACGGCTCCATTCGGTTCTGGGTGGACTATCGACGTTTAAACAAGATCACCCGTAAAGACGTTTACCCGTTACCGCGAATAGACGACGCCCTTGACTGTTTGCAGGGAGCAGAATACTTCTCTTCGCTGGATTTACGGTCTAAATACTGGCAAGTTCCTATGGAAGCATCTGACCGACCGAAAACAGCATTTGTCACACCTGATGGATTATACGAATTTACCGTTATGCCTTTCGGCCTTTGTAGCGCTCCAGCCACTTTTGAAAGAATGATGGACACTATTTTACGAGGCCTCAAATGGAACACATGTTTATGCTACCTCGATGACGTAGTTGTCTTTTCCACTGATTTCGACACCCACTTAAATCGTCTCGAGCACGTCCTCACACGTCTCACCGACGCCGGCCTTCAACTCAACCTCAAGAAGTGTAGTTTTGGTGCCCGGCAGCTCACCATTCTTGGCCACGTCGTATCGCGGGACGGCATACTTCCCGACCCCGCCAAGCTTCGAGCAGTCGCCGATTTTCCGAAGCCAAAGAACTTGAAGGAACTTAGTTTTGTCGGCTTGTCGTCATACTTCCGACGCTTTATTAGAAATTTTGCTTCCGTATGTGCACCCCTTACGGACCTTCTTAGCGGCGACAAGGACCTTTCCACCTGGTCACCAGCTTGCGACGATGCATTCACCAAATTACGCCGCCTGCTGACTTCACCACCCATCCTCCGCCACTACGATCCTGCCGCTCCCACGGAGGTTCATACTGATGCCAGCGGTGTTGGACTTGGCGCTGTGCTCGCGCAACGAAAGGCAGGGTTTAATGAATATGTCGTCGCCTACGCAAGCCGAACTTTGACGAAAGCCGAGGCTAACTACTCCGTGACCGAGAAAGAGTGTTTAGCTATTATTTGGGCCCTTGGAAAATTTCGCCTCTACCTGTATGGTCACGCATTCGACGTCGTCACTGACCACCACACCCTTTGTTGGCTATCCACACTTAAAGACCCTTCCGGACGACTTGCTCGCTGGGCGCTCAAACTTCAGGAATACGACATCCGCGTTATTTACAGATCCGGTCGTAAGCACACGGACGCCGACGCCCTTTCTCGCTCACCCATATCGGATGAAGGTGTTTGCCTCTCTTCCCTCGAGCCTGCACTTGCGTCATCCGCCTTGCGCAACATGACGGTGGAACAACGAAAGCATACCTGGATCAGTGGCCTCATAAGCATTCTTTCTGATCTTCTCACTCCTTCGCCGTCTTGCGCTCTCCGCCGCCAGGCTAGCAACTTTTGCCTAAGGGATGATCTTCTTTATCAACGCAACTACCTTTCTGACGGTCGCAAGTGTCTCCTTGGGATACCCCGCCATCTTCGAGCTGCTATCTGCGAAGCTTTTCACGCGGACCCACAGTGCGCCCACGCAGGCCTGCCTCTTCAAGACATACGCTAGGCTTCAACTCAGATTTTATTGGCGTGGCATGTATAACTACGTGCGAAAATTCATTCGCTCGTGTGCTCAGTGCCAACGACAAAAGTTACCTCCCGGGCAAGTCTACCTCTTCCTTGTCCTAGTCGACCTTTTGACCGCGTCGGCATTGACATTTACGGACCACTACCATCAACTCTAGCTGGTAATCGTTGGATTATTGTTGCGATAGACCATCTGACACGCTATGCCGAAACAGCCGCGCTGCTGACTGCCACAGCCCGTGACGTTGGAACGTTTCTGTTGCAACGTTTCGTTCTCCGTCATGGTGCCCCTCGCGAGCTCTTAAGTGACAGAGGCCGTGCCTTCCTTTCTGACGCCTTGAAGGCATTACTCAACGAATGCCGAATCGTGCACCGCACAAGTACAGCGTACCACCCTCAAACGAATGGCATGACGGAGCGCTTCAACCGTACTCTTGCAATATGCTGTCGATGTACGTCGCTTCTGATCATTCAAATTGGGACCAAGTTCTCCCGTTCGTCACCTGCGCGTATAATACTGCCGTACAAGCTACTACTGGGTTTTCGCCATACTTTCTTCTGTACAGACGAGAACCTTCAAATACAGTAGACACTATTCTTCCATATAAACCTTATGAGTTCGAAAGTACAACTCTGTCCGAAGCTGCCCGACATGCTGAAGAATGCCGCCAGCTTGCCCGCTCTTTTTCTACCGAGGACCAGTGACAGCAGCAATCCCGCCAGACTTGGGACCGTTCGGCTTCAAACTTTCCACCTGGTTCATTGGTATGGCTTCGGGCACCTGCTACCACACCTGGCCGCTCCGCAAAGCTTCTTCCCAAATACATCGCGCCATACCGCGTTGTAGAGCAAACGTCACTCCGTCACTCGTCAACTATATCGTGGAGCCCATCATCCCATCCACAGACCTACGCTACCGCGGCCGCGACACTGTCCACGTCTCTCGTCTCAAGCCATATTATGACCCATTAGTCGTTTCTTCTCCCTAATCCGCCAGGATGGCGTCTTTTTGTGCGGAGGGCGATTGTAGTGAAGACGAGGAGCTTCAGCGGCATTTCTCGGCGCCTCAGAGGCATCACCATCAGCATAAGCTCGTGCTTGCTGCGCTTGGCCGGACGCTGCTGACTGCTTCGCTTTCTGCGTTCTGCTCTGCAAATAAACCCCGTTACAATATATTGATACACTTTGTTCGTGACATATGCGGTTATTTCACCCTATCCCGTATACTTTGGCCCCTCTCGCAATGCTTTTGCGCACCTTCTGTGCACTGCATCGTGACGTCATTGTGCCATCGGATTGAGGAATGCAGCATTACCAACAGAACGTCTTCAGAGTTTCGGTAATTTGACTTCGTCAAAAAAAAATAAAAAAACTCACCGACCGACAGGATCTGCCATATACTTCCACCGGGGCACCGCGTTTATTGTCACTGCCATGCGGTTAGCGCTGTTTCCCGTTTTCGGGCGACGCGAGAACCGAGCCCTGTCCGTATATCAAGGCCTGACCGCACGCACCCTCTTCCTGTGGAAAGAGTGAGCGCGCAGCGTCGCGTAGCCCCACGATGACGTCAGAAAGTCCTGCGCTGATGCGCTGCAATGGGTGCGTGTGGTCAGGCCTTTACACGGGCAATCTATGGTTTTTACACAGAGAAGACGCTCTTACGCAAGTCACACGGGCTTCGGGCTGTTAAACTAATAATTTCTTACTTTCGATGCTCGCGACGTAAACTTATAAGGACAGAAACTTCGAATGCACCAACTCAACGGTTTTCCTGCGTACACGCGTACACGCTTATTTGTTCAAGACACAATTGATTGATTGATTGATTGAATGATTGATTGATTGATTGGTTGATTGATTGATTGATTGATTGATTGATTGGTTGATTGATTGATTGATTGGTTGATTGATTGATATGTGGTGATTAACGTCCCAAAACCACCATACGATTATGAGAGACATTGTAGTGGAGCACTGCGAACATTTCTACTACCTGGGGGTTCTTCAGTGTTCAAGACACAAAGGGACAAGGTTAAAAGCATGGCATGCCAACACCGAAAACACATCTGCAAAATTGCCTCCACAGTGCGCCGCGTACCTGTTGCGAGCGGGATAACACCAATCCCTTATTGAAGGACCCTGGACGACGTCGCGAACGCTGCCTGCCAGGTGGTGCCATGCCCCACCTGCAACACTTCGGCGAGTCTCTCTGGGCCGCTGCTGCGTCACCAGGCCACGCAGAGGGCAACGGCCGCCCACCTGCAATGGAGTAATTCATGGTTGATCTCCGCGAATGGCTGATCCACGCTTTTCATTTGGGATTACGAGGACAACGAGAGACACTGGCGTCTCCGGAATAACTTTGAAACAATCATACCCTTGCCGACCCACCCACCCACCATGCACACGCCTACATACGGGCCTCTACCATTTTGCCTTCATAGAGCGAAAATGAACCTATTGTGTTTATACATAGAAAAATAGAATTAAACGACGTATTCTGCCTATGCATACGCGAAAAAAGGGACTGCACAATGATATATCAGTGCAAAACTAGTTCTAGAAGTCGGCTAGCTTTACTATAACTCTACCCGCCACCAACGATAGACATTTCATCACTGGCGCGCAGTGTGACGTCATGTGCTGCACGAAGCGGAGCCGTTATGTTCTGGCAAAGTTTAAGCCGCTACAGATCGTTCAGTTTCGATGCCAAGCTGAACAAGCGATGAAACAGATCGATAGCGCGCGCATAAATAATCACGCAACAAAATCGCTCGCCGTAATGCAGGCGCTCCCACAGCAAGCAGCTCGTTACGACACGGTTAGCGAGCGCGCCGTTGTTGCCCGACTCTCTGGCCGTTCGCATGTTTATAGAAAAATATTCAATATCAGATTAATTAGTTGTCCGACCAAATGCGTTAACATGAACTCGCAAGTATTAACCAGCATAACACACATTATCATCAAAAAGGAGGTTTCATGACCCTTTCGAAGGGGCCCTGCAACACTTCCTCAGGTAACCATCGAATGGCTTCACATGAGGAGTTCACTGCCCCGCAAATCGCCCGCCACAAAAAAAAATGTTAGAATCCGCCAGCTACGAGCCGAGTTGGAGATTCGTCGCACGATGCAATTGCCATGTCTTTTCTCTTGTCTCAACAAACACGCTCAAAATAAAACAAGGAGGGATGCGGCACGGAGAAAAAGTGTTACGTCACGTGTGCGTCATGACCTTCAGCACTTCTTTCCTTTTTCGTTCAACAGATGCCGCGAGCGAGGGCAGGTGGCGGCGTCACGCAGCGGGCGCAGTTATAACTACGCAGCCCACGATGCTCAAATCAACCAGTGGCTTTGAATTTGTGCGTACGGCTCCGTCGTTTGAATATATTATTGCGCACGTGAACGATCCAACAAATACTAACGGTGAACGTGCTTGCTGTTCCGAGTTGGAAAGAAAGAGGAGAATCAAGAGGATCTTTAACTAGTGGGCCGCTTCTGAGCTCCCCTTCACGACCTGACAAACAACCCCTTTCAGCCTTTGACGGACTCCTTCAAGCATAGCAATATGACATAATTGCTAGAGAGAAACGCTTTCTGGCTTAGTTTGAGAATTAGTTGAAAATTTCCGGCCGCGTGCTGCTCTATAATGCTTTACTCGCGTGTTCACGCTCAAGAGCCTCTACTACCCATCGGCAGCACTTCTAACCAGGCTTAAGAAAAAAGTGTTGTGATTCTTTAACACGCCCTCAATTCTATCAAAATACGGCCGCCGCGTACGGGACGAACCGATCGGGCCTCGGCCTCAATCGTGCTCAGCATATGGACATTGCATTCCCTCACTATGTTACGAAATAATGATTGATTGATTGATTGATTGATTGATTGATTGACAGTAGCCGGTACAGCCTCGACGGCACAAACAAAATGAACCGCGCCGCCGCTTAATAACTCTACACCAGGGTACAACCAGGCGTCCGGAATATGCGGCCCCCAAGATCAGAACTCATCTCTTACCCTTCGCTACTCAAACGGGTTAAGACAGGAACTACCAAACATCGCTTCCAGTAAGCATCACAACCTATGCTTGCACATTGCAACTTTATGACATACATGCTGAAAATGAACATGATTTATATTCTAGTTTTGTACATTATTATGAGTGCGTTTTCTTTCTTTTTTTTTTTTTTCGCCTGCAAAGCCACCCCCTTCCCTCCACTTCTGATTTGCCGTCTGGCCGCAGCGTTGGATTCGTGCAACTCGGCCTTCCACCTCAAAAGGTTGCCGATCACTGCTCTAGACGAAGCATTTCACCTCTGCGGACTGTACACAATAGATACGATACAGATTGAAACCTGCCGAGTATGGAGGAGACAACGCAAGAATTTTGTCTGTCCACACACTCCAAACACAAGTGGACATGTGGCGTCACCTGTCGGTAAATGAACAAACTCAATCAGCAACTTGGACCGCTTGTCGGAAAGGTGGTGGATTACATTGCGAACGTATTTTTGGGATGGCTCGCATTCTTTCAGACCGACAGTGTTTTTAAGAAAAGCGAAGAACAAAAGCAGACTTCGTTATGGCGGGCATAACATTGAATGTTAAGAAATCATACAAGGAAAAATAAATGCGCCCGAGATCACTGTTTTCGCCGCTGATCACAGTCTGAATCTCCCGCCAAGTCTGGTATTTTCGGCTTTTGACGGCAGATGGCGCAGTCAGTCACATCAATCCGTGATTTTTTTACGTTTCTTGTTATTTAATAAAGTAACTATGTAAAGCCATATAACAAAAAAAAAGTTCAATTCACCAAGCTGTGTCTTTTCTTTCTCTCTCTCTCTTCTCTGCTAAGAACCAGACACACCGGTATGGAATAGTTCACTAAACTTATTTTTCAGATGGACTCGTGTGCGCTCGATTTGACAGGCGAACAGAGTAACATTTTCTTTCATTTGCAACATGCGAATGTTACAACGCTAGCTGTGAGGGTCTTGTGGTTAGACGCACACAAATAACACTCGCTCATACGCCGGAAGCCAGCGTTTATTTTCGTTGCCACTGGCTGAGCACGAATTAACTATAACCTACGAAAGAGCCCGTACGCTTGACACGCTCAATCACTACATGCTATGACGCCCAATTACCAATTGGAATGATAAGAATTGTACACAATAAGGGTGAACTGTCATCGTATAAGACTACACAATTCACCGCACAATTACTTTGTGCCCAAGCTGCTGTCAAAGCAAGCAACCACTGAATTACGATTGCTACGATGCTTGTAATTCAGTGTTTATATTAGTCGTCCGGCCCAAGCGGTGTTTACGTTCAATTAACACGACGCTAGGCCGCAACTAGTTTAGGATCGTCATCGCAATGCCTACAGCGGTTGTCGAGGTATGACATTTAAAGCTTGAAAACAAATAAACGCTGGAGATGCGACGCATCTTCACTAGCGCTCCCGCAACTGTCGATGTTCGCGACTAAACGCGGCCAAAAGTGAGACCAACACAAGCCAATAAATGATGCAGAGCACGCTAACATTGCGTTCTTAGACCTATAAAAACTATTCATTTGATCCGCAACATCTGCATCAGCAACTAAACATCAAACGCCACGGTCATCTCCTCGTACGAAGTTAGCTTAGGTTAATGCAACGCTCGCGTTCAAACGAATGCATCGTAGTTAACTTACCTTTCGTAAGGTAGCCTTACTCGACTTTTGCGGCCTTCTTCGGCACGACAGAAGAGCTGTCAGGAAACCCGAGTTCACTCACAAATTAACTTCACGAACCGACTGCCGTCTGCTAGGTACATTGTTGCCTTTCAAGCTAACGCGCTTTAACCCTCGCGCCCCAAGCTACCACAAAAATAATAAAAAACACCAACATAAACAAAGTTTGAATTTTGCACGTTTACAGGTAACAAAACAGCGCAAATTTAGACTCCTTGCACTAAAATTTTTAAAGCGGCCGTCTTAGTTTCTTTGATACAGTGGCGCTTATTAGTTGAATCATCGTGGCCTAGAATGGCCGTACATTGCAAGCAACAATGTGCTTGTCTCTCGCGGGTTTTTCAAACACGTGAAAAGACAAACTGCTTTTTCTTTTTTGTGTGTGTGAATAAATATTGCGCTTTATTGCAGAAGGTGGTCAATAATACTGCTGCATTGCCGATTTAATGACGACTCGTTTGCCGCTTTATATGACCATAAACGAAATATATGGATCCTGTCCTCTTCATACTATACTCAACAACTTGACAATTACAGCACGGATAAGAAAGGTTAGTTGCGCCAATTAGCAAAGAGCTGCAGTCCGTCACGTCCTAGGAAGCGCTTACTGGCTGTGCACGATCATTGCCAGTGGCGAGCCAAAACGAAAGGCACGCACCGAGTTCTTTTCAATGCGAAACTGACCAGTTGCCCCCATTGGATGCAGCAAATGTGAATTATTTCTCATGAAAAATATGTAAGAAAATGAAAAAGACGATCAGTTGAATCAATTTCGAACATATTTCATATTGATACGATAACATTACCTGCAGGTTGCCTTGAGAGAGCGCCAACTCTTTTCTTTGAATCGCACATGCCTGGAATTCATGCAGACGGCATATGCAGTGGTTGCATGTCGTGCCAGCCGAAACATGAGATTCTACTACAGAAGCACCTCCCACTGCAACTCTAAGCAAAAATGCAAATACACTCATACGTCACTATAAAAAAGTTGCATCTTACACAAAAATAGATTCGTTATATTCAAAACTTCGTAATAAAGACATATTGCTAACACTGTATCTATTGCACGGCTATTATTCAATTACTTTGTTATAACCAATGGTTCGTTGTATACAGGTACATTATATCAAATTTTCAGTATAATCAGTGCTATATTTTAGCATGAGCAGCCGTTACTTTTGCCATACTACTGGTTTCGTGGCAATCATTATAGCAAACTTTAACTGAACATTGTCGTTTATAAATTTAACGAGTACTGACACAGTTTTGAGGTACCTTGCAAGGGAAATCTATTTCCTTGGTGTGCACTATCAATGCTCTCGACATACCAGAGCCAGCCATCATGTATAACATATTTTACTTTGATTTTAAACTATTCGTCGCCCAGTATTGCAAGCCAGCCCAAAGCAACGAACATTTTCACGACCAGTCAACATGGTTCCTCGTGCTTGTGAAACTTGCGGCCTGCATCTGCCTAAATCGCAGAATTCACTGTCAGTCACAGTTCCCTGGACAACAATTCACTCGTCATTTACGCAAACTACGTGTGACTGTCAGCAAACAGGCAGCGGCTGCCAGTCTGTCGCGAGTTGCAGTCTTCCCGCGACATCAGACCTCTCTTGATACATCACTGCGAAGTCACCCTCTCTATATCGAACTGAAATCGTTGCTTTGAGGTTGCTGTATTAAAATATATTTAACGCATGCCCAAGCACCACAACACTCATTTTAGGATTCTCGACACTCGGGTTTTTATTTAGGGCAACAAGCCGAAAATATTTAAAATTCATGTCAGTGCTCCTTTGAAGAAAAGTTGCTTTGAATATGCGGACAATCAATTTTACCTTCAGTTTGATTTATGAGCTCATTCACAGCCTATGAATAATGGACTCATAAGTGAAGCAGCACGTCAGCCATTATTCAAACCAAGTGAAAGACTTGAAAATGAACTAGTTGGCATTTCATAACAAAAATCCAACTGTGGGGTTCAACTGGCTAAATTACAATAGCATGGGAGCTGTGGATTGTTTATACCACGTAGGGTTCTCAAATATGCACCTAATTACAATACAAGGATGTTTTTGCATTTCACTATCAAAATTTACTTATCATATCAGAGAACTAAACATGCACACTAGTGTTTAGTGGCCCAACACACAGCTCTAACACTCCATGCTTGCATGTCAGTATGCTGTACCCACAAAGCACAAACCTGGAGGGTTATAGAGGGTTTAACTTAAGTTGAGAACGAGACAGCGAGTGATAGACAGAAAATGATAGATGTAACCATAAGGGACAAAAACAGAGCAGAGTGTATCAGTGAACAAACAGGTGTTATTAAGAACAAGAAATGGCCATGGGCAGGGCATGTAGCATAGACAGGATAACCGCCTGTCATTAAGGATCTAGAACTGGATTCCAAGAGAAGGCAAGCGGGTGAAGGGTAGACAGAAAGTTAGGTGGGCAGATGAGATTAGGAAGTTTGCAGGTATGAAGTGGCACCAGCAAACAAGGGACCGAGTTGGCTCGTTAAACGTAAGAGGCCTTTGTTCTGCAGTGTGCGTAACCAGGATGATGATGCTGTATGTGATTGCATTTTTTTCCTTTTTACTTTATTAAATACCACTGCTTTAAATGTAACAGCTTTTAGCTTTACCGATTGGCATAATAATGTTGTATGTACCTGCAAAAAACTGTATTGGCTGCTGATGGCAACTGCTGAAAGAAGTACCTGACGTCCGTCATTCAGGCCCAATGATCCACAACCGTTACCACATCTTGCCCGAAAAACGTCACCAGAAATGACATAGGCAGAAATCTCAGTAGAAACATTTTTACTGGCTACCAGGAGAGTGGCGATTTTAAAGTCCATCTGCCGAACGACCAATCAACTAGCAAAGCTGAAAGCCTACAACAAAGCGTCTTGGATGTGCTACAAATCACGGCATTAAAAGACAGACCCATTTCACACTCAGATGAAGATTCAGGGGATAAGAACACAGTGTGCTTCTATTTGATTGATTTATTTTACAGATGTTTATGCATAAACAGCCCTTGAATAGTAGCAGGCATGAATGATCCTTTTCTGCCACTCACATTATGCAGGTAAATGTGAATACATACTGCCCTATGCTCCTGAAGCTGTTATGATATCGATAAAAAGTCCACTTTCCCAAATTTTCATAACTACACCTAGTCAGCCCAGTATGAGTTGCTACAGGCTGCTCGTGGTCAAAACAGCGGCAACACCTTTTAGTAATATAAACGCTGTTTTGACTACTGGTAAGCATTCACAAAACCAATTTCACGTTTGCCACATTCACAACGTATCTCAGCGTAACTTGAACCCCGGCCACCGTGTTGCGACTCACACTAGGTGCCGCTGTACCTCTGACGCATGTACAACATAGCCAGCAGGTATCTTTTTGTGTCTAAACGAGGACCACTATGGCACATGAAGTGGGTTCTGCTCCTATGAGCACTAAACACCAACAGGCAGGAAAGAACAAGTGAAACTTTTTCTTTATTTTTCTACAGAAACATCACCTAGCATACCTCTTTTGTGGAAACAAGTTGCAAGACAGATCCATCCTGGAAATGTAAGCAAAGCAATTAGTGTCGAAACAGAGCAGCGATTGTAGCCATGCAACGGCACAGAATGAAACTCGGTGACACTCATCTTTCAAAGCAGTTTTTCTTTGTGTAAGGAAATCTGCTTAATGCGCTAACTGTATCTCTCTTTCAATGCAACTTTCAATGCAACTATAAATGGCACATTGTTTTAGAGAGATTAAGAACTAAAAAAAAGAGGCCGATAGCAATTTGACACAATGCCTTACCTCAAATAACCGACTGTAGTTTTGGAAGTAAATTTAGATACAAATCTGCTGGAAAGGTTTGATGCATGTGCTTCCCATCGCTCCAATTAATTTTTCCATAGGTGCAAGCTTATGTAACAACACAGTCATTGATAACATTTTAATGACAACAGTCACTCGTCAAACGACAAGAAGCTATTGACAGCGCGATTGGCATAGCAGAAACAAGATAGCAAGAAAGACGAAATACCAGAAAAATAAAGACAAAAACAACAGCGCTAACTCCGAAAAAAAAGTTTATTCGGCAAACAACACGAAATGTATGCAAAAATCTAAACGAAAAAAAAGAAGGGCCCTATAAATGACCAACAACAATGACATTAACATTAAACTATCCGCACTATGACTGCATATCGCACTGGTCGCACGTACTGCCATCTGACAGGCAATCAATTTTCTCGCCTAACAAGGCCAATGAAGTACTGCTCATGCACACTCGGTCCAGCCTAGTCATTTCCAAACCTCAAGGGTTTCTCCCGTAAGCTGGGGCCAATCACGTTTCACAACTGCACTGTGCTGAAATTTGAAACGCAGCCACAGTCTTGGCAGTGAATGCCAAGGTGGCCGGACATTGCTGAAGAAACACTGTAAGCACGTTTTTTTAGTTGCTTATTCAGACATCAGGTCATTTGGCCGATGTACCACGGGCCACAATACAATGATAAGGGAAATATACCATGCCTTCGGCGCATAGAAAGAACTTATTCCAATGCTTAGTTGTGAAAGTGCGGGTTTCCCAAGCTCTAGGATTGACGGCTCTGCACAGGCTAGCCAGCTTCTCGGGCCCTCCGCCTTGGCATCAGCCGACAACTATTGTCTTCAGGTTATGAGCCTTCAGGTCATTCACCGTGGCTGCGTTCCTGAGTCAGTTTTTCATTAAAGTTGTGTGAAACAAAAAAAAAACAAGCCCTAGAAATTCCATTCTTTCATGCAAATGAAGTAATTTTGTTGTTAAGTGTTCCATTAAAATATGAATGCAATGAGTGCAAGCTGATGCCCAGACAAATAATACTCATGGACGTACAAGAAAATTAACAAAATGATATTAGAGCACTACAAAAGGCAGCTGCCTATGATAACCACTTATTTATTAGATGGAACAGCCTATCCTCCTTTTGTTTCGTCATTAACAATTACTAATCAATTATACTCCCTCCTTATTATTTGGCAAATGAGCATTGTAAGCAGAATAGTTCTAAAAAATCAGTATGATCGCTTTATCTGGCCTTTTCAGGGTATCTAGATTTGTCTAGCAGTGCCAGTGAAGTTGGCAAGCTTCGTAAAGACGTCATACCTGCATACCTGTAAATAAAGCGAATGTCAAGGATAATATAAAATAGCATTTTCAAGCATTAAGTGGCAGCCTGATGTAATATTGTTTATAACACGCACAAAGACACTGGTAGTCTCAGCATTCGTTCCAATTTTTAATGCATTTACTGTGATACGAATGGCTTCTCACAACAGACACAACCACCTTCACAGTAACCACTGTCTGTTTTGCAATGCATACATTGCCTAACGATGTTACTTTTCCCTTGTTATAGCCTGCATAAATAATGTCAAATGAATATTTGGACACCAACCATTGGAGATGCCCGGTAACCCTGCCTGCTTCTGTGAACATTTTGAGCTCGATCACAGCAATAAATTATGAAAAACATAAAATACAGATTGGCAATATTATGGGTAGCTGGCAAAGCTTTTGCATATCTTCAAAATCTTAGCGCCAAAGATATGGATCTTTACCGGCCAACTCGCCGCACTCGTCAAAACTTTTGCTTCCAGGTCATGCCATTGCCATATTTACAATCTACCTCTGGAGAACTTCTACCAGACTCACAAAGAAAAACAAACAGCAGTAATTGAACTCCTGGAATGCATGCTTGCGCAGAGTTTGTTTCAATGTACAGTTGACGTCCGGTTTCTCAGATGCCTGAAATTCCCTTTCGCCCGGAGTGAACAGTGTGTGCGACGAACATCCCCCTGCGGATGTTGCCTTTGACAATCTGCACACTGCTGGTGTTCCGATTGCAGCCGTGATAACCTTTGAGGGCTTTACCGACGCTGGCAAAGACCTCGAGCTGTGCGCAGAATTGACTGATAACAAACTCATTAGTCAAGTTACGGAACCATCCGACAACTCAGACACCAAGATCGAAGAGGCAACACCTACACAGCCAGTGAGCTTGGAGTTGACGCGAACACTGATGACACTGTAATCAGTATGCAGCGACAGAATAACCTTAGCTCAAATTGAAGCAGACATCATCGTGGCCAAGTGGAATGCCGTACAGACAAAAATAAGTGACTTTTCTTGCGCCAAAGTGTTTGCAAATACTTAGCGCTGGCCACATCGAATTTTTTTCTTTTCTCTCTTTCCTTTTTTTAATATAAATGGCTCTTTTCAAAGCCGCCTAAAATATGCATTCACTGAATGCAATGAGAATGCTTGTACTCCTTTTGTGACTCTCTCCATCCACAAAAAATACCTATTAAAAAGGTGCATTTTTGCTTGCATTCGTTTTTGAGGACTGCCCGATTTCCCAGACATTTTCGTGGCCCCTTGCGGATCTGGTAAATCGGACGTCGGCTGTATGTCGCACAAAAGTTTGTCTCATTCCAGAGTCAAATGCGTACAATACACCTGAATGTCTCTGCTTAAACAAATTTATAGATATCTGAATCAGACATATCACCTTTTTTGGCTGAGGCATACTTTTCTTTTTCAGGAACGACATGAACTAGTAGTGGGTAGTCTGCCGAGGAGAAAGAAGAGGTAGTTATACTAATGGTGGAGATGCATTAATCAACTGCCCTGCATTATCGGAACTGCGTTTCAGAGTGCTACATTTACTTGTGACCCCGAACTACCAATGCGACCTTTCATGGAGCAGCGTGGGAATCTTGACGGCTTCAGCCCTGGCACCGCTGCTGCTACATCCAGCCATGTACCCTCTTCGAGTGTTGTACGAGGGGCTACTACAATATTGCAACCGCAGCTGTGGCTTGCCAATCCCTCCTTATGGTTCACTCAAGTCGAGAAAAAGTTCTGCATTCGCCGCATCATGTCAGAAGTTCGCAAGCCTGAGCTACACGTTGAGGCATTGCCGCCACAGGCACTGGCCGAAATAAGCGACATCCTCGTGGGCCCGCCTGGCGAAACTCCATATACGACAGTCAAACAGGCTCTTCCCCGACTCGCTCCACCTAAGCATCGGTGCACTCCTGTGCAACAAAGAGCCTGGGGACCGCCGACCCACCCAGTTTCTATGTCACCAGCAAGGCCTGCTTGGAGACTAGTCGGCCTGCTCAGAAACGTCTACCGTGCGAATGGCTCAGGCTAAGACTCTGTCGGAGCTGGCAGGAATGGCCAATGACATGATGTACTTTGCTCCAGCAGTCATAAACGCTGCCCACACCTCTCCGATTCTCGAAGCAGATTTCCTTCGAGGAATAGTAAAAGATCTCGCAGCTGAAGTCACTAACCTGCATCTGCATTTGCTGAGCATCCGCGAGTTAAATGACCAGCCTCGTCTACACCGCCTATCTCTCACGTCGCCTGCTCAGCAACGGCTCCTCCACCAGCCCGAGCACCGCTTTTCATCGCAGAACACATGCTACTATCACCGGCATTTTCATGCCGCAGCTCACGCTGTTTTCATTTCACCAGATAAGCATATACTGATCATCAATGATGGTTCATGCGATGATAGTACTTCTATCACTGGCTGCTGCTTGCAAAACACGTAAACCATAACAAGATTGGTATAGAAAATAAATAGGCGCGAGTGCAAAACCTAACCTGTCATTCCAAATATTATGCAGTCAGTAGGAAAATTGCAAAGAATGAGCATCTGATGAGCTCACTATTATTAACAGTTGCTTTTAGCAAGGCAATACACCTGTTTTTTTTTTCTTCATAAATTCAAGATATAAATCTAAAGCTCGGAAAAAAAATTCAGCCAGCTCTGCTTCCCAATGAAACCAATGAAACAGCGAACCTGGCGACATTCCTTTTGTAAGGCTAATGAATATAAAGGCTTTACAAGTCCTTCAGATATGCTGTATCACTGCTCTTTATAAAACACTGTTGATTGATATGATTGATATGTGGGGTTTAACGTACCAAAACCACCACATGATTATGAGAGACACTGTAATGTGGGCTCTGGAAATTTCGACCACCTGGGGTTCTTAACATGCACCCAAATGTGAGCACACGGGCCTACAACATGTCCGCCTCCATCAGAGAAAACACTGTTTGTTAAGCTTTTAGGTGGTACCATGGTAATATATAGCTTTATTGTGTCTTAACTATAACACTCATACATACTATATTTACTGAGAAACCTCCGCTTAAGATTCTCCGATAAGTTGTATCACTGCTCTTTATTAAACACACCTTGAGAAGCTTTAAGATGGTGGTATAGCCACCACCTTTTACAGCCACAAAGTATCACGTGACAGTGGCACAGCTATGGTAACACACACGCAATTTGTTGAGCTAACTACTGCTTTCTTGATAGCAGAAGTTGTGTGTACACTCAAACCTCAATATAACAAACATCAATATAACAAAATATCAGTTATGATGAAGCAAATGAAAAACAGTCTTGCAACAGCTGTAGTGAGAAATATACGTTTATAACAAATTTCCAAAAATAACGAAGTTATTTTCTTGTAAGGTGCAACTTTTTTATAATCAGGTTTGAGTGTAATGGGATTCACATAATTCTTCTAAAACAAGCAAGTTTATAATGACCACAGAGTTCCTTAAAATTAACTAGAGCGAAATCTCATGCTGCGATCTATCTGCAAACATGAAAACGATGAATTTGCAACACAAATTAGCATGAGAGGGTGCTGCAGAGTTGCAGCATGGCAGATTCACGGAGGTCACCGCATCCTTTGTCGCTAGCACAAATATTGAGTTTTCTGCAGTGTGATTGCAGTTCGCACTGTTTTTCAGAAGGGGCCCGGGCGGGTTGTTGACGCTGAGATCTTATTTTACTCGGCACCAGTGGTCCCACAAGCGCGAGCAGCGTTCTTGAAGTGGTCGCGTTGTGTGTGCAATACACATGGCACACCGCGTCTCTGCGAAATTTGTTTACATACTTCGGGTGCCGCAGCAACATGTAGTCACTGAATACAATGGTCATTTAATAGGTTCGAGTTAACAAGTTAACACTGGTGCTTCACCTGGAAAGAAGAAATCTGCTTGGCCGTTTGTTTTTTCTTCACGAGCAGCACCATCCTACCGTGCTCCTACCGTATAACACTCGCGCTTAGACTGTTTGGAGCTCAGTACGCAGCTTCTCTATATTGCTGCTAGGTGCCTCGTGAATTGCTGGAGTCGCGAATAGTACAGAGACTCGCCTGGTCTTTATGCTTCCGGGCTTTGAATTCACTTGTGGCTTTGTTTATTGCAGTGTTTTGGTTTTGTTTTGAATAAGTGAACAAACTGTTGTGAACTTCGTGACCCGATGAGACTTGATGAGCCAAAAAGTTAAGGGAGTGAAGCGTAACTGCTAAACCTCTGCTGATTGTCGTCTCATGGCAAAGCAGGTCCAGATTATGGGAAGCCATACAGAGCCTAAAGTATGAAGACAAATCTGTGTACCACCCATAATTTCCATGCTTGCTGAAGCACCATGCATTGCAGCTCCCATAGACACTAGCGCCAGAGTGTATATATCGCATATTTATAGGAAGCTCTATGATGATTACAATAGTTTTCGATAGGCCACACAGATTTCCGCAGCACATCCCTATTCATTTGACCAACTGTAGCCTTCATTTTTAGTGAACTTAGATGGCGAGTAGTAAGGTTTACCGAATGTCTCCGCGCATACCCATTTGAGATGCCCACAAGTGATCTCGAACACAAGAACCTCGACCAATAGCTGTTAAGAATTAAACACTTTTAACATAAGGTTTGCACCAAAAAGTTAGCAGCTCAACTGTCTCTCCTGTTACAGCAGGAACACAACAGCATGATAAGTTGATTTGTAAACCGTGATCACACAGGCTGCATGAAATCGGAGTTGGAAGACGAGAAAGAGCAGACGATGTTTGACATTTGTCAGCTCACTTTCTCTTACCCCGCCACTCGCAATATGCTCAAACGCAATGTCTTTGATAAGCACACAGTTTGCCGATTCACTCACTGAATCTTGAGACCCTTTGTGGCCCGCGTGTCCACTCTTTTTTTTGCCTTCGTTCAAAGCTTTTCTATCTCCAGCCGCTGCCTGTGCCACTGAAAATCATTCATCAGTGCAACTTATGACTCATCCACCCACACAGTGCACTTGTAAATAGTTTGTAACAGGTAAATATGAATATGCAACAAATGTACCTCTAAGTGAGTGTGTCAGCTAGTGTTGGATGATTATCATTGCTCATTAACGATGTGTGTTCAAGTCTCAGACACCAGCAAACAAGCTAAATCATTACTGTTCTCTACATGCTGTCACACAACATATTCATCATAAGGTGACAATATCAACTTTTACCCCTAACTTTTCCCCTTCTAGGCCTCCGAAAACCTCCTGTAAGCACACGGTAAATAGCAATAGGGAGGTCATATCCCTTTGTCTTATACCTTTCTTTATCGGTGTTCTGTCACTTTCTTTATGTAGTACTATAGTGGCAGTTGATCCCTTGTAGATTTCTTTCAGGATGTTTATATATGCTTCGTCGACGCCCTGATTCCGCGGTGTCTGCATGACTGCTGATATTTCTACTGAATCAAATGCCTTCTTGTAATCTATGAAGGCCATGTGTAGTAGTTGGCTATACTCTGAGCATTTCTCTATTACCTGACTGATAGTATGAATGTGGTCGGTTGTTAAGTAGCCTGTTCAAAATCCTGCTTAATCCTTTGGTTGATCGAATTTTAACATTGTCTTGATTCTGCTAGCAATTACCTTTGTAAATAGCTTGCATACAATGGAGAGCAAGCTGATCGACCTGTAATGCTTCAAGTCCTTGTCGTCCCCATTTTTATGAAATAAGATGATGTTAACCTTTTCCTAAGATTGGGGTACCCTCCCTGTCATAAGACACTTAGTAAACTGGGTGGCTAGTTTTTTCAACACAATCTGTCCTCTGTTTTTTAGCAGATATGATGTTACCTGATCCTCACCAGCAGCTTTGCCTTTTTGCATTCCCTCCAAGGCTTTCCTGACTTCTTCTATCAATAATATAAGAGTTAATGGAAGAGTTAATGTTAATAAGATAAGAATTATTGAGAGTTGATGGGATGATTGTAAACGGAGAGCACCTTTGTAACCTGCACTTCGCTGATGACACTGCGTTGCTGAGTAACTCAGGGGGTGAATTGCAGTTCATGATTGACAGCAGAAAGGTTAATCTGTAAAACTGATCTGCAAAAAACTGAAAGTAATGTACAACAACTTCGAATGAGAACAGCGCTTAGAGATAGGTAGCAGTGCTCATGAAGTTGTAAAAGAGTGCATCTACTTGGGACAGCGCGAAGGAACACATTAACCGAGCTTAACTTCTGTACAGAGGCTTTGTGCAGAGGTGAAGACTGCTGTCAAACTGGTATAGTTGCGTTCCCTGAGCACATAACATCTGAACGTCGCTTGAGCACATTTGAGTGACAGCAAAAGTTAAGACGTTAAGAACCAAACCTCATTAGAAGTTCCAAACCTCATTAGAAGTTCGTTCCTTGGAGTCACGAACTTTCACTGACATTGCCAGTCCACGGACATTTAGCAATAAACGCTTGACACCATCCTGATAAAAAACATATTGGTTTTGATAATCGTACTTTTCTTTCTGATGAGTTTATAAATGTTTTTTTCAGACAGTATTGCTGTAGCTATAGTGACGACCTAGCTTCCCGAGTTCGTGAAACGAGACCAGTACGCCAGTAATAATAATAATTGTTGGAGTCTAACATCCTAAAACCAGGATATGCAAAGGGCTTTGAAAATTCATACCCCACCTGGATTTTTTTTTTTTTAACGTGCACCTAAGCCTAAGCACACGGTCTTGCTAGCACTTCTGTCTCTATCTAAAATTCGTCCACCGCATGCCGGGATTAAACTGCTCGGCCGCAACCGCGCATCATAAACACTGGACCACCGTGGCGGTATTACCCACGTCTACGCACACCGATACTTCGCAAGCGGATCACGAACGTTTGTGCCTTTAATACGTACGTCCTATCATGATCTCGTACTTTACCCTAAAATAATGAACCAGCCATGAGGACACAGATAAGTGGCACACACGACTGCCAGTCGTTATGAGTGCAGCTCCTCTCATTCCATCCTTTTGACTGGTTTATTCCGTTATGTACCAACCGACCACGACTTTAACCTTCCCGCTAGTATTTTCTTTGTTAGAGTTTGTTTACGCTCTACACATACTTCGCACAAACCTAGGGGTTACCGAAAGCGTCGTAGCGGCAATGCTGCACGCAGCACAAATTTTTGCGATCCTGAACAAACGAGAGAACCACGAGTAATCACCGAGGTCCGAGTCCTGGGGCTTTGTTTAGCAAGTTATCTAGACTCTCCAGTAACAAAATAATGTCCATTTTTGCGAAAACAGACAGAGATTTCAAAAAAACGACATTCGCTTACGCCACTAAGCTGATGAAACGATGTTGTGATGCTGTCACGCAAACTTGACACTGCGCGCCGCCATTTTAAAAAACATAGCAGCTTGACTTGGCTAAACTTGGTTTGTTAAACAAAAATATTTTTTTTTAACTTGGTTGCCAGCTTGGCTTTTGAATAGAAGCCAGCGATGACGCTAATACACTGATTGTATTTGCGTGAGAGCATTCATTACAGTGAAAGCTAGATAATTAGAACTCAAATGGTACTCTAAATATAGCTAATCAAAGAGAACAATTAGGCCAGTTGATCATACATGATCAAAGCGTCGAGATAGGTAATAGTGCACTTCAAGTTGTAGAAAAATATGTCTACTTAGCGCAAGTAATAACCGCGGAGCCAAACCACGAGATTGAACTAGAAGAATAAGAATGGGGTGGAGCACATTTGGCAAGCACTCTCAAATTATGACAGATAGATTGACACTATTCCTCAAGAGGAAGGTATATAACAGCTGAATCTTGCTGGTACTTAACTACGGAGCAGAAACCTGCATACTTACAAAGAGGGTTCAGCTTAAATGGCGGACGACGCAGCGAGCAATGGAAAGAAAAATGGTAGGTGTAACCTTAAGAGACAAGAAGAGAGCAGAATGGATTAGGGAACAAACGGGGGTTAAAGATATCATAGTTGAAATCAAGAAGAGAAAATGGATATGGGCCCGGCATGTAGCATGTAGACAGGATAACCGCTGGTCATTAAGGGTAACTAACTGCATTCCCAGAAAAGGCAAGCGGGTTAAGGGAAGACAGAAGGTTAGGTGGGCAGATGAGATTAAGAAGTTTGCGGGTATAAATTGGCAGCCGCAAGCACAGGACCGGGATAACTGGCGGAACATGGAAGATGCCTTTGTCCTGCAGTGGGCGTAGTCAGGCTGGTGATGATGATGATGATGATTGATGATGATGATGATCAAAGTATGATCAAAATGCAGTTTGAGTTGATAGCCTGTGCTTGTCCTTGTCTTTTTCCCGCCCGTGTTTTCTGCCACGCAGTATACTTCAATCACGTACTATAAAATTGTTCGAATTAAGTGGAGCTAGAATCAGAGGGCGGGTGCTAGAATGAGTGGGCGCTGCGCCACACTGCGTGGGGCGTGAGCAAATACCTAAGATGGCAACCATACCTAAGAAGCCACATGTGACTATGGTCTCTGACGTTTGTGGCAGGTGTTTTCGTAAGTTAAATGGGCCCTGCAACACTTTTTGAGCATAGTGCTGCCGATCAGTAGTAGAGGCTTAGCCATAGGCGTATTAGCCGGGGGCAAGGGGGGGGGCGTGAGCCCCCCATAGAGAAAAGTTGGGAGGGCTGAGCCCCCCCCCCCCCCCACTTTCTACAGTGGTCACTCTTGGCTGCACGCTGAGGAAACCAACAAGTAAGGCATAGTTTTCTATCACAACAGTAATGCCTCAATTATGCTTTTGTTTGCGGTAGAATGAAATTGTTACGAGGCTATATTACAAGATAGTGAAATTTTGCTAACATTGCCGATGTGAGTATTTTCCTTGTAGGCTCATATATATATCAGCCCCCCACTCGCGAAAGAGTTGGTAGGCCACTGAGAGGCTCCCGAGAACACGCGAGCTAAATATTATAGCGAAGCACGTGGCCTGGTATTCACAATAAATTCTTAAAGTAAGATAAAAATTGTTTTTCTCTTTTCTCGACAAATGACGGATGACGCTCAAATGTTCCCCACCACAGCCGTTATATGCATAGTTATATTGTAACGATGTTGAAGGACTCGGGGTATAACAAAACGTATTTATTAAAGGGCGAACCTGTGCCCACAACTCAAAGGGACTATGGTCGTAGCACGTTACAGCAGAACGGCAAGATGTCTTCTTTTTCTACTTCTTCAAGAAGAGTCCCAAGCGCGTGGCACACATCAGCAGAGGCCAGCTGGGTTCTCGTGCTATCATCATCGTCTCTGCGCAACACTAGACGGCGCCCATGTATGTCTCTGCGCGTGGTGATGGGCGCGTTGTTTGAATGCGGGCACTATGTCGTGGCAATATGAGCCATTGGCTGATTTGAGCGTGGCGCGCTCGGTCGTTACATGGATCGCCGCGGGAGGCCGCGTCTTGTCGATGCGTGCTAGAAGCCTTCATGTCCGCACATAAAGGCTCCCTAATGCGCGCGCGTTGCACCGCACTGAAAAGCCTCGAATTCGAATGAGAAAGAAAGAGAGAGAAAGTGCTCAAGTTCACGAGGTGTGCGTGACGCATTTTGTTTCCCCGTGCCATCTTTCCCTGCTTAGCTTCCATCGCTTTGGTCTGAGCGACAAATCTTTTTAATACCGCTCGTGCTGGACGGATTCTAAAAAAATTTTGTGACGGCGAATTCGTCTGACAATTAGCTCCTTTAGCGAATCTATTACGCAGCTACAATAAAAAGTGTTGCACAGGCTCTTTAAGTTTATGGAGCTCTAACAGCAAACATAATTGATCAGTTAGTGACATTAATAGCCATAAACGAGCACTGACGTGCATTCATCCAATTCATGTCCGAATTTCTAAAACACGTTAATTTACATAGCAGAGTTGACACAATCAAAATTACAAAACTAATCAGTAATTTTGATTTGTTTGCGTTTCTTTTATCACGAATCTACGAACATCGTTTGCAGCATACCCAGCTCCAGTGCAGCGTCCAAAATCTCATCAGCTGATAACGCTGCTGTTCCGTTGTTTTGCATGTCCGGTAGTTGGGTTTCATTTTGCAACATATTGCGACCGTGCACTCTAGTCCGACTTCTACGAGGAGCGACAAAAGACAGGAGCTCCTGGTTCGCATTGACCGTTGTATAGAAAGCAACGCATTCGAATATATCTATCGCGTGTTTTTCCTCATATGAAGATAAATGCACAGCTAGAGCTATGCCGGGACTAGAGCGTCAGTACTCAATACGAATTTCTTGTGTGTTCAAGTTAACGAGTATTTACAGTGTTGCGTAAGATCAGGTGCTCCCCATATATCAGTTCGAGCCAAAGTGGCTAAAAATAAAATAAAAACAACGCTGGCTTGGAAGCTCTCACAAGGTTTCCGCAACAAAAAGTGAAGTCGGCATTTGTCAACCTTTCATGCGGAAACCATATGCTTTGGCCTAGTGGGGCTTGCTTAGAGATCAAGTTAATTTCCTTTAATAATGTAAACGCTCGGTTATCTCGGGAAAAAAGAAAGAAACCCATGGGCGACGCTTCCATCATCAAGGGCAGGACGCGATGGCGTAATCGGGCCCCGCGTGCGCGCATTGCATTCAACCATGCCGCAAGGAATGGAATGCTTGCGCGTGTAACATTTGCCGTTTCAAACTACGTGGGAGCGGCCCGTGATCCCACCCCTATAAAACGGGGGGTGGAATACTTCAGGACCCCAATAAAGTTTTTCATCCACCCATTCTCACTGCAAACACAGTTGCGAAGTGCCGGCCACTAGGCTTAACTCTTCCTTTTGTTATTTAGCGAATGACCCACGACGCGTCAGTAAAGTGCCACGCACACCTGCATGCCACTGCGGACTTTGTAATGGTGAGCAGCTGCGCAGTTAACACGATGGTTTTCTAACCACATGGGAAAGGATGTTATCTCCAATGCCAATGAGTTTGCCCGCACACGCACACTGTCCATCCATGACGGGCATTCGGCCTCTGATTTGGGTAAAGGCATCCAGCAGCTTGATTCCCTCTTCACCTTTAACGGAATATGTAAACACCTTTAATCGTCCAGGCGTAGGTTCCCGCTCTCGCACCCGCAACTCTCGAGGGCCAAGTCAACCATTTTAAGTATGCTACGAACCGGTACTTACCCGTCACCCTTATTTCAAGTTTATTGACAAAGTAAAGCCTCACACTGACCCCATTGCGATGAGAGACGATGCACGTCATCCCACATGCTTTGGCAATGCATGGCGCTGCGCGATGGCGAGCCTCTCAGCAACGAAGACGCCGGGAGGACGGCACTCACCAGCTCGGACCGGGAGGTCCAAATCCGGGCTGTCCAGAGGGACCGCATTTTTGGGGGGGGGGGGGGGAGGGGGCATGTCCTTGTCCTAACATGGGTGCGGCCCGCAGCCGATCAGCCCTCTTGAGGGACATGGGCTCCCCAGGAAAACTTATGAATAAACTTCGTTGACTGACTGACAGTGCAATTCACAAGTTTGATGCCTGGCGCACGCGATTCTACGATTGCGCCACACGATATCGCATGCGTTAGGACTGCATACTCCCACTGCATGCCATATTTATGACATCATATTTATTATTTTAGTACTAAGCCCCGGCGTGGCTTCGTGGTAGAACCTACGTCACGCAGACGGCAGCAAAATTGTGGGAAATGTGGGGGTATGGAAAATGGGGGAGTATGAAACATAGCTATATATACCATTGTACTGCACGAATAAGTAAAAAGAACGAGCCTTACTCCTCTTTAGAGAAGTGGGCCATCTTACGTACTGTTCCTGATGGCACATCTTCGTCCTCGCGCGGAAAAAGAACCCCAGAGGGCACTACACGGTCTTCTCGTCTCTTGATTCACGATCCGTACGTTCACTCCGAACCACGTCATCGTCTTTCTTTGGGACGCTGATGTTTATCCAGTAGAGTAAATCACTGATGAGTGGAAAGGGAATCGAGGGTGAGGAGAAATGATGAAATATTACATAGCTTTTATACTACAGCAGCAAGGGAAACTTGCGAGAGGCCCTACAGTGGAAGTAATCAGGCTGCCGATGATGGTGGCAAGAAGTGGGAATAAGAAGTGAGAGTGATTAGCAGGCAAAGGAACAGAACGCCACCATATCCGCTGCTGCTTCAGTTTCTGCACCACTAAATCGCGGTTACCCCATTTTTAAAGAGGTAGTTTTCCTCAAGATACTTCAACGCTAAAATGTTTGTATGCCTGTCAGTCTGTCTGTCTATTTGTTTGTTGGTCCAACCATATAGTCAGATGGGAAAGTTCAAGCGACTGCTCAAAGCTCACCTATCTTTCTCTGGTGGCTACGTTCACACTTGCGAATATTGTCAATCGAAAAGCAAAAATTACACATATTTGAGGTGCAACGTCAAGACGAAAGCGTTAGGCAGTGGGTCTTTTTTATTTATAAAATGCATAGACACGTAATTCTAAAGACCTAAGTGTTTATTACACTGCGCCAACAAATGCGAACGAAAAAGCGGGCGTTTCATACGCTTCGCTAAAACATTGAGGGGCTTTAACTAAAACGGCCCAGTGCGGCCACCTACTAGCGGCTCTGCATTGTAAAATAACTTTAATTTCTTCCCAACATTGCCAGATGGTACCATATCGCACGCAGCGACTACAGACAGAAGACTACGCTCTTTCGACGTCTTTGCAGCGAAGCACGGATATACGCGGCCGTAATAAAGATCTGTTTCTTTCTATCTCATGATAGATAGATAGATAGAGAGAGAGATAGATAGATAGATAGATAGATAGATAGATAGATAGATAGATAGATAGATAGATAGATAGATAGATAGATAGATAGATAGATAGATAGATAGATAGATAGATAGATAGATAGATAGATAGATAGATAGATAGATAGATAGATAGATAGATAGATAGATAGATAGATAGATAGATAGATAGATAGATAGATAGATAGATAGATATGCGGGGTTTATAGTCCCAAAATTACCACACTTTTAAGTGATTAATTTGTGGGGTTTAACGTCCCAAAACCACCATATGATTATGAAAGACACCGTAATGGAAGGCTCCAGAAATTTCGACCACCTGGGGTTCTTTAACGTGCACCCAAATCTGAGTACACCAGCCTACAACATTTCCGCCTCCTTCGGAAATGCACCCGCCACAGCCAGGATTCGATACCGCGACCTGGGGGTCAGCAGCCGAGTACATTAGCCACTATATAGACTACCGTGGCGGGGCCACCACATGATTATGAGAGATGCCGTAGTGAAGGGCTCTGGAAATTTCGACCATTTGGGGGTTCCTTAACGTGCACCCAAATCTGAGCACACGGGCGTATACAGCATTTTCGCATCTATCGAAAATGCAGCCGCCGCAGCCGGGATTCGATCCCACGACCTGCGGGTCATCAGCCGAGTACCTTAGCCATAGACCACCGCGGCGGGGCTCTCTGCATATCGGCAACGTCATGGCTTCACGTCACCGCCTACCCAGCCTGCATCACGTGGACATGAGAATCTTTCTTTCCGGGCCGCTTTCGCACACTGTTCCGCCAAGAATGAATGAGAATGTTTAATAATGTCAATAACCTAGCGGCTGCAGGTCGTTACCGACATATGCGCTTTAATAGATACGCCAGCGCGATTCAAGGAGTTCACCCGAAGGTTGCGGTAAACGGCCAAAGCTGAAAGTGACATAAAAAAAAGTGAGATGTAAGGAAGAAGCGAGGGCCCGTAATCTTACCTACCCTCAGCGCGATATGGGCCGCCCGCTAAGGCAGACCGCGTCAGCCGTTTCCCGAAGAAGCCGATACGATACGGCTGGCCAGCGGGCTGTCCCATCCTCACTCTCGAGAAAAGGAAAATAACGAAAGCGAGACCTCTTGGTTTTCCGCAAAAACAACGTGATCGCACACGTCGGCGACCGAATCGTCCAGGTGAAGAGCTTGGACGCCTGTGTTGCCGCTGGTGGCTACTTTTCAACCCGTCTGGCGACGAAAATTTTACAGTTTGCACCACGCCTATTTTGTCGCTATATACATTTAATTTCCCAGTTTTACTTAAAATGATTCTATTTATTCACCAAAAATAAATACTCTGTTCATAGTATCATTACGGTTCCATTTGGCTACAAATCTGGCGATAGTACTAAATGACAAGGCAACTTTCGCTATTGTTGGCTTGAGTTCTGGTGCCTTTTTTAGTCCACTCATCGACAACACCACACGGTGTTCACTGAGCCTCAACGAATCGTGAAGCAGCTATGGTTTGACCATATATGGGATAGATATCGAAAAATAAAAAAAGAAACGAATGTGAACAGGCTCACTGGTGGTCCACAGTGAGCACACACCGCCTCCCGAGCTGCTTTGCTACGATCACGGCCGACAGTAAACCACCCCGCTGGGTTAACGATCGAATTCAATAGGCCAGTAGGGCGCGGCAGAGCCCAGATTACCTCTTCAGGCGTACATGCACCCCATGAACAACCGGGTGCCGGGTAGGGGAACGCCTTGCCCATTTAACCGGTGGGTGTCCGGCGGCAGGATTCGAACCACCTACCTCCCGCAACCGAGACAGGCACCTTACTCACTAGGCCACGGCTGCGGTCCGATGACGTCCTGGTGATCAACAGGGAGACAGCGTGAGGCACAGTCTAGTGAGACTAGCGAGCCAGCAGCGATCAGAAGCGCGAGCCGAGTGCTGCTGTATGAAAGGGTGTCGTCTTTTCCGAAGAAAAAAAAAGAAACATATAAAATAAACGAAACAAAGCAGGTCTTGTAATATTACAGCAAAGGCTGCAATAGCTCGCCAGATTTAACCAGGATCGCTGCCCCGAGGAAACCATTTAGGTTTTGCCTCAGTGCAATTTCGCCGTCGTTTCATGCGTATTATTAGGTTTAAATGAACGCTTTGGTGGTGAAATTGTTACGGTATAGCAGGGCTTCCTTGTTAATTCTTTAATTCCGACATACAGAGTGATAACCTAATCTAGGATTTCTCAACATAATCCCTTCCGAATCCTTGGACCCACACTGTCCGGAAGCGGCGAAGTTAGCAATCTAGATCACATAAGAACTAGCGGTGCCCCATCCACACGAAATCGTAGTCAAACCACCCCAGAAATATGCCGTTCCAGCCTACAGAGCTCAAAATTACTCCCATAGTCTTGCAGGGGAGGTGCTCATTGCAGCACCCCCTCCACTATTAGGTCGATGAATGAGGCAAGCTTTGCTCAAGCAAATAGTCATTGTTAAGAGTAGTAAATTAACAATCAGCAACTTATAGCGCGAAGAAGCCAGCAAGACATTCGCATGGATTTCTCTGAAAGAAAACTTGTTAGTTGCCGAAATATTCCTTGTGGTCCGGGGATCGAAACAGATCCAACAGGGAAGCTTGCATTCAGCAGTGTGAGGGTGACCGAATTCGGAGTCGAAGCACATGCACACATATTATTGCGAATCGGTTGTGCAGAATCCAACAAGGTGTAGCTATTTATTATGGGATATTGTCGATTTTCCATTCTTTTCTATTGAAGAGGGGAGGGCACGAATGCTGCCCCATAGTTCACCTTGCTAGAGGAGAGAGGGACGCTGTGACTAATCCCCCACCCCCACCCTCGAAGGAAAACTCTGCGCATGGGTACGCCAGGCTGCCCCCCGCCCCCCCCACCCTCGAAGGAAAACTCTGCGCATGGGTATGCCAGGCTGCCCCTCCCCCCCCCCCCCCCCCCCCCACACACACACACACACTTAAACGGTCCCTGATCGACCGATGATTCCTTCTTATACGACAGTATATGTTTGTACGCAATTTTCCAAAGGAGTTAACCGAAACTTTCCGGTTGAAGATTAATGCACAGCTAAAGCTCTCAACGCAATAGACGAAAAAAGAAAGAAAGATTGAAGTGGGTACTTCCTTAAACGTCTTCGTTTGCCTGCGCAAACACACTCTTTTTTTTTTTTTTTGAAGAACCATTGCTATGTTGGGCATATGGCACGTGCAGTGCACATGGAGAAGCGCTATGTCGCTATCGCAGAGCGCGACGTTTTTCTTCTTTTGGTGGTGACACACGCCTCGAAGTGGAGCCCGACAAAAAACAGTATCAAAGCCGTCTTTGAGGTGCGAAATTCAAGCTTTCCTCAGCCCCTGTGTGTTTTCCTTCGGTAACAACTCTGTACGGGCGGGACGTTGAACCGAATGTCTTGACTCGAAAGTACCGCAGAAAAAGAAGGTTCGACACAAACGTTTGCAAACAATACCGCGTGAGCAGCACTTTGTTACCCATTTCAAGTAGATATTTTTTTGTTTTTGTTTTTTGCAGAAGGAAACGAGATCTATTGTGATCTTGGAAAGTTGCATTGCCGTGTAAGAACATGTAAATACCGAAAGAAAGATACAGAAGATAGATAGATAGATAGATAGATAGATAGATAGATAGATAGATAGATAGATAGATAGATAGATAGATAGATAGATAGATAGATAGATAGATAGATAGATAGATAGATAGACAGACAGACAGACAGACAGACAGACAGACAGACAGACAGACAGACAGACAGATAGATAGATAGATAGATAGATAGATAGATAGATAGATAGATAGATAGATAGATAGATAGATAGATAGATAGATAGATAGATAGATAGATAGACAGACAGACAGACAGACAGACAGACAGATAGATAGATAGATAGATAGATAGATAGATAGATAGATAGATAGATAGATAGATAGATAGATAGATAGATAGATAGATAGATAGATAGATAGATAGATAGATAGATAGATAGATAGATAGATAGATAGATAGATAGATAGATAGATAGATAGATAGATAGATAGATAGATAGATAGATAGACAGACAGACAGACAGACAGACAGACAGACAGACAGACAGACAGACAGACAGACAGACAGACAGACAGACAGACAGATAGATAGATAGATAGATAGATAGATAGATAGATAGATAGATGAAGTGTGCCACATATATATATACGTAAATGATAATTTAAAAACAACTGTTCAAGTAAGCTTGAAGAAAAGCCCCACCAAGCTTAACACGGACATCTAAAAAAAAAAACTTCACGGAGCGCGAAAATCTGTGCGTACAGCTTTTGCAAACATCTTAAGCGTCATTTCGTAACGTTTCGCTCAATGGAAAATTACAACGCAGTCGCCTATCCGGCCCATGCTACGCATAACGTCGATTTTCAGGGTGCGTGGAAATTCGTCTAGCTTTCTTTGTACAGTGATTAGAAAGTTTCTTGAATCTAACTTGTCAGCCTCTCTTAACTATGGAAGACCCGTTGAGCGGTACACATGCTTTTAGCTACTAATATTCTGTAACCTTCTGGTCATCACTTTCAATATTTTTTTTTCATTGCACACTCATTAGGCATAGTGACGCTATTCCACTCCACGACATATCTTATGACGGGCTGCAAACGTCATTGTTCATTCACAATACCTTGACGCCTGTGCCTTTTGATGCCCTTAGGCGGCCAGTAAAAGTGAATATTCGGTATATCTATTCTGAAATTTGAACTTCATTTTTTTTTTGTAAGTTTCTAAAACAAGGACCACATGGATTATTCCCTTCACGCGTAAAATGTGGATATGCTTAAGGCAATAGCTTCTCTATTTCCCCTTCATTTCACCTCAACTTCTTCCTTACTAATTTAAATAACGTACAAAAGTGGGCTCGCAAACGAGCCACACAATTATTGAGAAAAGCTACAAAATAAAAATGAAGATGGCACTCGTTATGAAACAGTCCAATTTAAACAATGTTACAACTCACGATTTGCAGCACAACCAAAAATATTTTGTCATCGTAAATGATTAACGGACTGTCTGTTTTGTTTACGCGAGAAAAAAAAATTTCAATTGTTTAACGTGGACCTTAAAAATGTCTCTGTATGACTCACCTGACCGCGGATGTCTAATTTTCTCGCTAAAATGGTAAGCCCACGATTACCAAGAAGAATTTTTTCCCAGCGTACCTGCAATAACACAATGCAAATCTGCGCTATCTGGACATCGCTGCGATTAGCCAAAGCAAGAAGAGACGTTTCTCTGCACGATCAGATTACCGTATCTTCTATAGCGAGCGGGGGGAAAAAATGAAGAAAGGATGGCTGCTTTTCCCGAAGGCGTCTCTACAAGCAACGTTGCTGCCTTTCGCACATCTGGCGTTCAAGGACCTTGCACCGATCTTACCCAGTCAGACAGCCCGCCGGCCGCCCGGTAAATAGCGATAACGCCCGAACCAACAACCCTTTTCAGTGAAAGCAGGCCGCCAGCGCCGCTAGCAGCAGTTCAGCCGGAGTGAGCGCTAGACCTCTCTTTAGGAGCATAGTTACTTAAGCGAACCATTGTTCCGTGCAGAGAGACTGTAGAGAAACTGTCATTGTCATAAAGCTAATTTGTTTTTATTTTGTTTTTTGCTTGCCTGTGAGCCCTGGCACATACCCTTTCCGGGTGATTGGTCAAGAAAGCTTGTAGTGCCTATACATGAACGCTGTACAATGATTGTCAGCCTATTACAAAAGTGAACTAGGAAAAAAAAATAATAGCAACTTATGGTATAGTATGGTATGTAAAAACTTTATTCACATCCATCGGGGCGTGAAATAGCCTAAGTAATAATAATAATAATAACAACAATAATAATAATAATAATAATAATAATAATAATAATAATAATAATAATGAACCTGGCATGCACTCCCTTCGTTCCTTTCTTTCTCTTCTGCTTCACCAACAGGACACGTGCGTCGATGTGTCCGGCGTGAGATGCAATAACTCCAATGTGCGAGAGATTGACTACACGGAAAGAGAGAGAGAGAGAGCAAGAGAAATAGTTATGGGAAGTGAAGAAAGAAGAATAAAGAAAGGCAGCGAAAGAAAATAGACAGAAAGAGAGAGAAAGGTATTAGAAGTCACGGATACAGAATAGAGATAGAAAAGAAAAGAGCTGGACGCATAAATTAAAAGAAGGATAACGAGACAGAATCAAAGAGACAGAAAGAAACTGATAAAGAGAAAGGGACTGAAAGAAAGGAGAAGCGAGAAGTAGAGGAAGAGGAAAGGGAAAGAAAAAGCAGTAAGTATAGAGAAAACTAGAAAGTGAAACAGAGATATAAGGACAGATATAGAAATAAACAGACAAAAATATATAAAAACAGACGATAAAAATGAAGAAAAGAGAAAGAGAGAAAGGAAGATAGAAAGAACAAGAGAGAGAGAAAGAAAAGCCCCGCCGCGGTGGTCTAGTGGCTAAGGTACTCGGCTGCTGACCCGCAGGGCGCGGGTTCGAATCCCGGCTGCGGCGGCTGCATTTCCGATGGAGGCGGAAATGTTGTAGGCCCGTGTGCTCAGATTTGGGTGCACGTTAAAGAACCCCAGGTGGTCTAAATTTCCGGAGCCCTCCACTACGGCGTCTCTCATAATAATATAGTGGTTTTGGGACGTTAAACCCCATATATCAACCAGAGAGAGAAAGAAAAAAAGAAGGAAGGCGAGGAAATCCACTCAGCTTCGCCGTTCTTTTAGTCTTGGCACCACTGTAGTGCGAAGCTGCCTTAATTTTTGGGGGGGAGAGGGGCACAAAGATTTGTCAAATTTCAGTCACGCCTGTTTGGTGAGAAAACAGCAGAAAGACGCCCTATGTAAAAAAAACAATGCAGCTCAGATAAACCGAACAAGCCGCACCGAGGCGAGCAGAAGAGGCGAGCAGGAGTGGTTATCATTCGGCGTGGGTGTGAGCCATACATTTAGATCACCATGATCTTCATCGACGACGCCTCGTGTTGCTTGTGTCACAGACACATTAGCGCCATCAACCAGCTGATGTTGTCATTGTTTTTATCTACGTCAACGACCTAGCACGGATGGCGAAGTGAAGTTGCAGTTCCGCGAATGGGAGTGGTCATACAATAGACAATAGGACAGACAGACGGATGGAATGATGGACGCATGGACGTACAGACAAACGAACGCATGAATGGAATGACAGACAGACAGACAGACAGACGAACGAGCGAACGAAGCACGGACGGACGCACAGACAGACAAATGGACAGACGCACAAACGGGCAGACGCACGGACGGTCACGTGGACGGCCGCACGGACGGACAGAAGCAAGAACGAACGGATGGACGGAAGCACGGACAGACTGATGGACGCTTCGCCCCACGCATCATTATTCACTCCGTGGATATGCTGTGATACTGTTTTCCCTCCCCACCTTCCGATTCGCCTTCCGGCCACAGCCTTGTCGAATTCATGCCACTCGGCCCTCCGCCTTGAAAGGTTGGCGATCTCTGTTCTAATATGTCACTTATTAAGCTGATAGTACCGACTATGTAGCGCAATATATAATAATGTCGTCACGATTACGTATTTGCCAGGCAAGACGTGGACAGTCTGAGCACGTGACCCAAGAGACACGATCGTGACAGTCGTCCGAGATTGGATTATTCTGCAGTGGCCCTCTACAGGGTCGGCGCGCCGACTGCGGTTTGGCCCTCTTGTCGATAGTGCTACACTACCGTGCCGGTATTTCCTGGTGATGCCCTTCCGAATGCACTTTCGTGCTCATTCCTTCCTTCGGACCCATCAGCAACCACGGAGCATTAAAAGACATTGGTGCAGGAAAAAAGCATCGCTACAAATATTGTCCCTTAAAACACTTCGCTTGTGGGAGACAAGTCAAGCAGGCACATGAAACAAACAAACAAAAAAACTTGAGACAGGAGGCATGTCGACATTTATTTTATTCAAACTTTTTTTTTTTGCAATTCATAGCGCATTATACTTAAAACTCGGATGAAGTGTGTGGGATAATCAAGGTGGACGGCTGACTGCTCTCCCATAGTTGAGTATGAAGTACTCGCAATCGTTACACACTTTTTCTAATCACACTTAATCAAGGTGAACAGTGGCAGTGCTTCAGACAGGCTTGCCGACGTTTCGATAGGAGGATTTCTTTCTCAAAGGCCTTTGAGAAAGATAGGCCCTCCCCGTTAAAACGTCGGCCAGCCTGTCCGAGGCACTTCCACTGTTCACCATGATTATCCTATAGTACGTTGTTTCCATCTGTCGGCTCCCGTCTTGCATGATGTACTGTTTGTTTGCACGTAACAGACTTGTGATTCCTATGAAGGTAGTATATAAGTGTTTCTTTTTATGCCACGAAGCGGCGAAATACGTTCACACTGACTGCCCCGCCGCGGGGGTCTAGTTGTTAAGTTAGTCTGCTGCTGACCCGCAGGTCGCGGAATCAAATCCCGGCTGCGGCGGCTGCATTCTCGATGAAGGTGGCGACAATGCTGTAGATCTCTGTGCCCAGATTTAGGTTCACGTTAAAGAACTCCAGATGGTAGAAATTTCCGGAGCCCTCCACTAGAGCATCTCTCGTATACATATGGTGGTTTTGGGACGTGAAACTCCACATATCAATCAATAAAACCACCAATTAAAGTCATACATAGAACTCTTATAGTACTCGCTGTTGGGCTAGTTGGTTTATATCTGGAATCAATAATCAACTTCGCCAGTCTATCTCTTTCTTCGTTTTTCAGTGTGGTTGTGGTGTTGACGCAAAGTTGAGTATTGATTCCCATGGCACACGGAATCAGTTGAGTGACTAATCATGCTCGTAAAACTCCAATGTCGTTAATTTCTCCCAATATACGTAAATTAATAGAAGAGAAATACAATCCCAAGGTATAATTTTGAACTTATTTTTAGATCTCCGCACGCGACGTCACGGATTTCAAGATGTTTCCTTCGCATTTAGGTCATATTGACTCAATGAACTTTTCTGTGCATGCGTATGTGCTCCGCATCTCTCTTACCTTAATATCCTTTCAGTCTCCCCATCCCTTCCCACTGTGCAGAGTATAGTGTACCGGTTATGCCAAACTGATTGGCATCCCTGCCTTTCCTTTCTCTTGTTTACCTTCCTTCCTCTTGAAGCTTGGATTCCTAGTTCCCACAGCGCACAAAGTACTTCACATTTACCGATTAGGAGCTAGGTAGCCACTAGGAGGCGCCTTCAAAATCTATGACGTCACGGCAATCGGGGGCATGAACTAAAAGGTTGTGTCGATCGCCAAGCGCGCATTCTCTTTTTGCGCGTTTTCTTGCTTACCGGAGGTCTTTTAGAGCCAAGAGTGGTGGATTTGGTATTTTTAAAGTGTACTTTGCTTAAAGCGGGAGAGTAACCTAAGTGGGCAGGTGAGATTAAGAAGTTTGCGGGACGCTACAGCAACGGCCGGACCGGGTTGATTAGTGGAACATTTGAAGAGGCCATTCTATAGTGGGCGTAGTAGGGCAGATTATGCTGATGTTGATGAGAAATTTACTCATACGGTAAAATATTTTTTCTGTTTAGTATCTCTTTGAAGGCCGACCCATCACAAAGCACTCGGACATTTCTTCATCATAATAGTCATCATAATCATCATCATCATAGTCACCATAATCATCATCATCATCACCATCAGCAGCAGCAGCAGCAGCAGCTAAAGCGCCCACAAAATCTGTAGCTGTTTAGGTCCGCATGCTGCCGGATGGAGTGGATCATTCGCTGATTCGCAAAAGGAATAATCGTGGCGTAATGAGCACTTAATACCTGCGCTTGCATTAGGCTGTCTCGGAAAGTTCGAAACGGTTCGTTTCCTCACGGCACGACAGAGGCGTCCACCGAGAACCTAGACAAGGCTAGCAAGTGACTCTTGAAGGTGAGGCTCGAAGCGTTGGTTAACAACAGTGGACATAGGGTGCAGGCGAGAAAGAGGGACACGAAGTATGACGCGTGGCCCGTGGTGGTTCTTGGACTTACGCCGCAACAAACGGACGTCGAGACGCTCTGCTCTTCATCTCCAGGCGTATTAGTCCTTTGAAGCCGGTTTTTATGGCATAAAAATGTAGAGAAAAGGAACAAGCCTCCATGCCCATGACGAAGTCCACCCGTCGATATCATCTTGTCTTGTCTTGTCTTGTCTCCTAGGAGATCTTGGCTCACACCCACATGGGGGATTGGCCACACTGTACCTCATAATAGATCATCTTTATTCCGCATCCCGCTCCAATCCTAATGATGATAGTGGCACTCTTTGTCGTTCACACAATATTTAACATCCTCCGCGCCCCCGCACTGGCGCGCGACGACAAAGAAAACTGGACGTTCACATGAGTCCAAGAACAAAATGTTCGTCAGTATTGGTGAGAGTTCCACGTCAGTCCTAGTAGTGTCATCCGGTTCTTCTCCTGCACGCACTTGATCTTCCAGCAGTGCTTTCGGCGCTTGTTCCAGGCTCGTGCTTCTGAGCGTGTTGACCTTGCTGAGCTTGCGCTGTCTCTGAGCAATCTTCCTCGGGATAAAAATTTGCAATGAAGGCTGTTACAGCGTTCTTCGAGAAATGCTTTTTTTTTCTTGGCGGCCTGCTAGTGGTCCGAAATACATTAGCTATGATCTAGGCTAAACGAAGATTGAAACTTTACGATCATAGTCGAATATTGTTCCAAACAAGGATGTAGGTTTCACATTTTCCAAAATATAGGATAGAGGCAGGCTGGGGAGAGGAGTCAAGTTGCAATTACAGTGCATTGTTCAGGCACCCAATAAAAAATACTATGTTTTATCGCGATCAAAGCTCAAGCTCAGAAGTTTGTTCACGCAAGGTTCATCAGTATAGTACACGTCTAGAACAAAATGACGTCGAATCAAAAAATAAGAGAACTGGGGAAGAGCAAAGAGTACAATAATTTGGATTTGGACATGAGCCCTTCTCGAAAACGATGTACAACTTTCTTATTGGTATTTTTACCCACCTTTGTCACTTCAAATATTAGGCAATTATTTTAACCTTATTAAGCAATTAATCAGAACACAAAAAGAATTTCTCATACTCAATGAAACAGTCGGCAACGTGCATTTGGTCCCGTCGTGCTAGAGTGCATATGCATGTTTTTACACTTGGGCTTAAGTTAGCTGGGGCAGCCTCTATATAACGTACGTACACACGCGCAAAACGCAAACCTTCTCTTTCCTTTCACTACCTGGAATAAAATTATCGATACGCTTTAAATGGTATTGTTGATATAGAGAGCTCATCCGCACGTTCTGCCGTACGGGTACCAAACATGTAATCAAGTCAACATGGTGGCAAGACAGTTTTGGTAGCAAGCCCTTGTACTGTCCAGTGCAGAGTGCAATCTAAACTCCAATGAAGAGGTTTCGAATTTTACATGCGAAAACCACGATATGCTTTGTAAGGCTGCTGTGAAGAACTCCGAAATCGCGACCACCTGTTGTTGTTTAACCAGTTATGACGCCACACAGTACATGGGACCTTTGTCACTTTGCCCCCCGTCGTCGTCGTTGCTTGTACCGAACCCTCGTCTTCAAGGTCAGCAGCCCAGCACTGTCACCACCATGCCAACGCCGCGATTCGGTTCTATTTTGCCGAAACGATGCACCCAACGCGCGCCAACGATGTACGGCAAGTGCCGTACAGCCTTTGCAAACGTGCAGCTGAACCCTCGAATAAGTGAAGAGGCGCTGCTTCTCCTCACCGGTGCAGGAGGCAGCAGCAGCAAGCACACGGATCGGCAGAAGAGCGCTCCGTTAATCTCGGCTGCTGAGCCGAGCAGCCGCGGCGTCAGCCCTGTATCAGCAGCGGGTCCCGGGATGCTATATAACCGGACCCGGTCGGCGGCACAGAGCAGCACGCTCGGTGGTTCCCGTGTAAGGCCCAAGGATGCGTGTCCTCTGTGGTCTCCCGCTGCTGCTTCTTGCAGGTGAGCAGCGCCGCTCGGCGCAAGGGACGCGCGGTGAAGGGACGCGCGGTGAAGCCCTTCTCTCGGGCTCAACCGGGGACTTGGTTTTTGGAGTACGCGCTCTCGGAAAAGGACTGTAGCCATCGCCCGCCGCTCGCTCGCCTCTTTGCTCGCTGAACGTACGGGCTCGCCAACGCTCTTGGAATATGAATGGACAAGCCGTGGTTACTTACTCCCATCTCTGGAATCGTTCCCTGAGGGGGACTCGGAATTGTGGGGTTTGATGTCCCCGAGCTTCGCAGATGATTGGTTCGCGGGGTTTAACATCGCAAAGCGACTTGAGCTATGAGAAGCGCAGTAGTGCAGGGCTCCGAGTAAATTTAAAGAGCACTTAAGTTGCACACGAGTGCATTGAAATGGGGCCACCGCCAAGATCGAACCAGATTTCACAAATGGGTTACGAAGGACGCCCCCCGCTGTAGAGTTTCTAACTCGTCAAGACAAGCAGTATGTTTCTTTTAACGGGAACCCAGAGCACTGTAAACGAACGTCCTTGCGTTTCTGCTTTCTCCGAGATGGGACCTCCGCTTGCAGGTATCGAACTGACGACCAGTGTTGCGCAGCCTATAGATATGTCGCGGTAGGTACATGGCTGATGTGTAGATGTCTCAACGAAGTTTTAGGCTGCGGCATAGCTGAGCTGACAATGTATCACAACAGAGCTGGCAAGCGTGGCTTAGCTAAATGTTTCCAGATCTAATGAAGAGTAAAGAGCGAAAGCAATTTTTCTATTCGTAGCCGTTGCTTTGTAGAGAATAGAATAATCAACTAACCTCGTCTGGAGAAGGCCATCATCAACTCTTGCTTGAAGGTCTATAAATAGCTGGAAGGTTATTACCGCACTAATGAATTCAAAGCCGGCTTAGAGGTTTCGTAGTGTGACCCGTTTATTTCGCCGAAAAACGCGCTCCTTGTAGCTCACGTCAAATTGCCGTGGGATAGAACTCACTTGAGCGATGCCACATTGCTTCGTACGTTCTAGGCTGGAAGCCGTCGGAGTAGTAGCACTAATCGGAAATCCCAGGCGTGTTCCCTCGGCGTAGGTTTTAAGCGGTTAGCCACGTATAAATGTTTGTGCCCCTGAAGTAATATTATAAGTTCAAGACACACGTTTCAACACGTGCATCTGCACGTGGGAATAGCAACTGGATTTAGTTCGCCCCGAGGTCTGTTATAGTAACTTAAACTAACGCGAGCAGTTGCTTCACCTCTAATCACGCTGCAACAGAAATAATGCTGTGCTATGGCTGCAAATTAAACGACCTTCTAAGAAAGTCACTGTACCTCCACAGATTCAACTATATTCTGCGACTTACGGTTAATCCGTTCCATTCATCGCTTCATCTGTATGAGCAGCATTGATAGACAGTTAAAAGTCGCTCAATGACGCACGACAATGTCAGGTACTACAGTAAAAAAAAAGTCAATACAAGTTGTGAGGTATTACGAGCCTTAACCAGAATCTGGTATGACATACGAAGAAGTGCGGAAATGAAGGTTCATCTTGAAAATTGGGAAGTTTCAAAGCGATCTGAAATCAAGTGCATGAAGGTTAATTTTGGACTGTGGAGAAAGAGCGGCTGCCGAGGCCGGTATCAAAACTAGCGAACCTGGAGCTCATTAGTTCGACGGTACGACCGTTGGGTTGACACGACAGGTAGACGTATTCACGAGCTTGAGTCCACTCATTACCATTACACAATCACGCGCAAGACGTTCGAAAATAATGTAGCAGGAAGAAGAAAAACTTAAGACCGCAAATGTGCACACGACGAATGTTGATCCCTTTCTTTTTCTATTCAGTAATGTACTGTTTAAGTTTTCCATTGAAATTTAGGAATTCAGTCCAACCGTTAAAGTACTGTGGCAGCCCACCTTTATTACTGTGTTGGGCTCATGGAAAACAGGTGGCACTTTCACTTCAATGTATTGTATTTCCCCCATTTCTTTTCCTTTTTTTATTCGTGACAGCACGGTGTTGATTCAAGTCATTCACATGCCCTTTATTCACAGTATAGAAATAGCATAGGCTATACGCATTCAGTGAATCCGAAATGATTTTGGGCAAATACGTTTGTGTCCAACGCTAGTCACGAATCGCAAAGAACTATAGTGTCAAAATGTTTTCACTAGTCATATGCTATAAGAGCAATATGGCTTCGAACACGAGTCGTTCCAAGCAGGGAAATGTTCCACACGCATTTCCTGTTGATTGTGCTCAATTGACGTAATTAATCATACACAATTTCTTTTTCTCTCTTTTGCAGCTGCGGCTAATGGCGTCCTCTTCGGTGAGTATCCCGGCTTATTCAAAATCAATTTCTCGATGCATTTATGTTTAATAATACTCAGTTATGCGCTGGAAATCGAAAATAGACACACCTAAGCCCGTGGATGACACGACTGACAGAACATTCCTTTATTTACTAGTGACACATTCGCTACATGGGTTCCCTGTGCTATCACAATCAATAGACACTGCTTGCCAAGTCAGTATACAGTTTGTGATTATCTGCTTAGCTTGCTCATAAGAGGCACGTTCCTGTCAAATAATAGTGACGATATTAATTTGCAAGCCGACTACTCCTACAGAACCCGTTCATTTCTCAGAGGGTCCAGGTGAATGACGAACTGTTGACCAGTGTAATCTCACAGAGAGAGAAAGAAACAGATGAAACCTAATAGAAGTAACCGGTTTTCTACCCTGCATAGAGGTGGAGAAATTGAAGTTGTTATGAGTACATACGGAGAGAAAAATAAAAACAAAAAAAACGTACACACATACATGGACACACACACGCAGGGCGTTCAAGTTAAAACCGTCCCGAGAGGCCGCTTGACGACAGGAAGCACAAACCTGCTGGTTCTCCTACGAGCTGCAGCGTCCCGTGACCGTATCGTTATGGCACAGAGGCATCAGTCACGGTGCGAGTAGAGTTGCGCTCGCACTCTCACCACCCCGTCAAATTCGAGCACAGCTCCGACCCCTTCCTTCCGCCCTCAAAAGCTATAGATACACCGGCAGCCTCATTTACCGCTTGAATTTTCATTTGTCACGTAACACACTGCCGGAAAGAAGCACGAGTAAACGAATTCCCAAAGTTTGATCGCAACATTGGTGGACCTCTTATGACTGCCTTCGTTCATTCAGACATAGTTCGGATTTCTGTGCCCCCCTCTTTTTCTTTTCGAAAAACAAAAACAAAAAACAGGAAAGCTATGTCTTTGATAGGCATACCAGATGCGATAGCTCGTAGGCATCAAAGAGCGCGCGTAGGTCGGAGACCATCAAACTTCGTCCCACCCACCCAACTGCCGACTGAGAAGTAAAGCGTACGCGCGCGTGTGCATCGCAGATCCGGTGCCACCGACCCAGTCGGGCGGCGTGGTCTACAAGGTCCGGGCCACGGTGACCCTGAAGAGTCCCGAACTGAGCGTGACCGAGGGCGCGGGACTCCAGTACGCGGGAGACCTGGCCCTCTACTCGGCCGGACAGGACACGTACTTGGCGCAGTTCCTCAACTTCTCCGTGGTCAAGCACGAGAAGCTGTACGGCGGCCTGGACAACCTGACCGCCGTGCCGCTCAACGAGTCGGTGCCGCTGTTCAACGAGTCGAGCGCGGTGGACTACTCGCAGAAGTTCCGCCTGCCCGTCAAGTTCGTCCTCAGCGCCGGCAAGGTCAGGCGCCAACACCTCTATCCAGCTAACCTAACCTAACCTAACCTAACCTAACCTAAACTAACCTAATGATTGATTGATTGATATGTGGGGTTTAACGTCCCAAAACCACTGATGATTATGAGAGACGCCGTAGTGGAGGGCTCCGGAAATTTCGACCACCTGGGGTTCTTTAACGTGCACCCAAATCTGAGTACACGGGCCTACAACATTTCCGCCTCCATCGGAAATGCAGCCGCCGCAGCCGGGATTCGAACCCGTGACCTGCGGGTCAGCAGCCGAGTACCTTAGCCACTAGACCACCGTGGCGGGGCTAAACTAACCTAACCTTCAGGCAGATAACAATATAGACTTTTTACGCATAGGTTTGAGAGCGACTATACTGGGCTGTCAACATTTGTGTTTTTATTCTTTAACAGCTAAGTGAACAGTTCATGATACGGTAGACGCATACGCATGGAAACAGTTGTGTTGGTGCGTACGATGTTTTATGGCCTTATTAGTTCACGTCACGACGTACAAAAACAAGGAAGCACCGGCCCCAAGATAGCAGCGTCCAGATTTCTTGCGGAAAGTATTCAATACTGCTGGAGTACTGTCCAACGGAAAACGCGGATGGGCGATTAGTTCGAAGCGCTCTCGCCGGGTTACTAAAGTCATGTATACAAAGAGATGGAAAAATTCGTGAACACTGGGTGTCGCTGAGGCCGATGTTTTTACTAGCTGACTTGCGTTCTTTAAGGGTGCAGCTCTCCTCGTGTTTCCATCTTATCCAGAACTTCTGCCTTTTTATGTGAGAAATTGCAACAGACAGCGATTCGTAGCACAACTGATCTCGTTTGATGATAAGATAGCGTGGTCAAACATCCAGACAAAGAGCTTTAAATATGTATTAGCGATCTTCACAGCTAGCGCAATAAGCACAATTTACGATTAGAGTAACGAAGTTAGATTACAGAAACCGACTGACCACTTAAATAACCGCCCATAACAGCCTAGCTAACTTCAGTAGCACCTAGTCATCGTTAACGGGTAAAATAATTTCACCAGCACAACAAACAAGCAAGATTCCAGTGAACATCCATTTCATAAATAATTATACCTGTGAGCTAATTCAGCGTCAATTATGTATACGCCCACCAAAACTTCTACGATTCCTCTAAACGCATCAAGAGTGAGTGCCCGTAGCAAACATAACGTGACTGCAAGTTATCAAAGAAATGCTCAGGAAAATGACTCCCAATCACCGGCACGAGTATCCGTAAGCCGTTTCGGTGCGATAGTCCTTGCATCGAGCCTAATCTGACCTGCACTCGCGCGCGTTTTCTAATACGACAGGTGGTGAAGTACGAGGTCAGCCCTGAGGTCCCTGTCTGGGCTCTCAACGTGTACAAGTCCGTGCTGACCCTGCTCCAGAACCAGGTCGAGACTCCCCAGGAGGTTCCCGTCTCGGCTGCCTACTACGAGGTAAGATCACACCAAAGGGACGTAATTGATAATAGAGAGTTTTAGTACTGCGTACGCTGCGTACGTGGCGGCGTTGCGTACGTAAGGACGCCACGTTTTGCGTAGTGCGCATGCGCAGACCGCAACGCGCACGTATCGCGTTACGTACGCAGCTGCTACGTACGCGCGCATGAGATGCGTGCCTGCGTACGTATGAGGTGATCGCGCCGCTCTCGAACAAATTCGCGACAGCGCCAGACTTCGTTTTGCAAAATGGCGGCATCGAAGGCAAGCACCGACCGGCTCTGTAGCTCAAAATATGGCCATAATCTGGCTATAACAATTGTATTGGCTCACATTGGCTGTCAACAACACGTACTTCTATTTTGATACACCAGATGACGCAACACGCTTCACGCTCGTTACGTACGCGGGTACTACGGCGTACTAAAAGCCGATTAGTGGCAAACGACGCCACGTAACGCAAGGCGCTTGCGTGATGCGTACGTAGCACCATTCCGCAGTACTAAAACTCTCTAATAAGCTCGAGCTGTCAAGCTGCAGGGAAGGAGAACACGCCTTCTAAGACACGCACCTGTGGCAAACAAAGGTCAATGGACCCTTTGCATAATTTGCAAGAGCGCTTCTCGGCGCTGCATATTTTCCCGAGTAATGGCGGCGCCTGTCGTACTCCAAGCGGAGATGCGCCTTTAGTTGAACATACTGGGGGCTTTATATAATGAGTGTTTTTATCATGATAGTCGACTCGACATTTTCCACGTCATTGCGTAAAAAAAAACGCACTCGAACAGGCTTTTTGCAGTAAGTTGCTGGCCGCCATTAGTTGTTCAAACTGCATAGCAAGAAAGCTAGCTTTACAAGTTGGAAAAGGGTATATTGGGTGATGTATGCAAAAGATGCGCACACCTTTCGCTAACACCTTTTGCGAACACCTTTCATAATAGGATTTCACGCTCTAAAGGAAGGAGCTTCGCAGTGCAAATATTAAACACGAGCTTGTGCTAAAATATATTCGCATAATCACCTTGAATGCTTGAGCAGGGAATTTCGGGCAATCAAATAGGTGGAACCGCGATAGCGCCGTATTCAGGGGTGCAACGGTCCTGTACGTTGTCAGATTTCGGCATTAGGCCATCGAACGAGCTATCTTTTCAGCTTTTATCGACTTACGCAGCTTTAATGGCTTCCCTCCGTGGCTCAAAACGCCGACGTGGCGGAATTCATCAGTCTCCCGTTGACGACGATGATACGCAAACTGTCTTCAGTGGCACGTACTACTAACTATCACTTCTCTTTTGCATTCCTGAAAGGAAGATTTCGTACTACGGCCTTCGACCATATTACCGAGGAGTTATCTTGCAAGGGAGAGACTCACGAGTCAAGTTTATAAGTTATCTGGTTCCAACAACACAGGTCAGCAAAAAAAAAAAAAAAAAACTTGAGCTCGCTGAGAGTCACTAAAGAAATATATTTTGCTCTTCAGGCTCTCTAAGACTCATGCTCCCCAAAATATCTCTCACCTGGACTCACTCAGACTGGCTGTTCTATCTAAGTCCGAGTAGGTCTGTTCATGAGAGAGTTCGCTGATTTATGTCGTATTAATAAATCTCCTCCCAAATGAACATTCCTTGCCAAAGGCTGGCGTGACTTTGCTTATATTGTTTCTAACAGCAGGGACGCCTAGAAGCTGCCAATAATTAGGTGCCTACGAATGTATTCTAAAAGAACTTGTTGTTGGGATAGTTGGTAGAGCATTGCGAAAAGTCAATTCGAGCGCGAAAACTTGACACGATCACTCACACACGCATACACCCATGCATCGAACACACACAGCGCTATCAAACGCACACAGCGCTGTGCATCAAAAACACACAGGGCGCTGTGTGTGTTCGATGCATGGGTGTGTGCGTGTGTGAGTGATCGTGTCAAGTTTTCGCGCTCGAATAACCTTTTCGAAAGGTGCCTACGAGTTTAAAACGAATACGAACCCCGATTCCTTCTGGAAGGCGCGGATACATCAAGGACACCGTCAAAGTGAGACTTGATAGTCCAGACAGACGCATTTTCCATGCGCAGGATGGCGTGAGCGGACACTGCCGCGTCACCTACGAGGTGCACTCACTGACCAAGTTCCTGCCCACCGAGGGCAAGGTGTACAACGTGACCAAGACCAAGTACCTCGACGACTGCAAGCTGCCCCGCCCGGTGCACAGCCTCAGCGGCGCTTACCGCAAGGGATACCCCGCCCAGTGCGCCAAGCACCTGCCCAACAACTTCCTCCCCGGATTCCAGGAGGACACGTCCGCCTACGAGAGCAGGCCGCTCGTCGGATGCCCCGAGGGACTCAGCCCGGTAAGAAGGGATCTTGGGTACAAATTGGGACATTCAAACGCGGAATGAACACATTAAATATGCCCGTACTAGAAAACTGCACTGTATTCACTTAAACGTCACCTATAAGCGTCACCTATATGCATCGCGTTTGAAACGCGTTTGTTCGTCTGTGCTGCCTTGGTATCACCTAAAGAAGGGCGTTCGAAACGCTTTTTTTTTTTTTGCTGCATTGACTTTCTGTTAATCAAATGACTTTCTGTTGCAACGATTGAATGCCAGGAATAAAACTTCTAAGCTGGTAACTTATTATTCTAATATAGTACTTTATTCGCGTAATTTAAGAAAGTCAGTGATTGCTTTTCTAATTCATTGATTTATATGTGAGGTTTAACATTACAAAACACGTAGACGCCGTAGTGGAGGGCTCTGGCAATTTCGACCACCTGAGGTTCTTTATCGTGCATCCAAATCTGAGCACACGGCCTACAGTACTTTTGCCTCCATCGAAAATGCAGTCACCGCCAGCCGTGATTCGATCCCGCGACGCGCGGTTGCCTACCTAATTACTCTTGACTAATGTATAGTGTCCACTTTCCTTATGGCATGAAATTTATACTCAAAGGAGAAAAAAAAATTAAGGAAGAGAAGTTCGTGAGAGTGTCAAACTTCAAGTGTGGGATGTTTAATTAAACAGTAACTTAAATGTAGATGTGCGTAATTTTAGTGTAGATGTGTTGAAGTTAGCGAATGAATGACGAACATTTGTAACAACAATTTCCAGGTAGCTTCATTGCTTTTCAAAAGTAGTGGTAGTGTAACGTCATTACCTACGGCCGGTTGCGTTTGTGGCGTAAATTATTACATTTCAGATCTTTAGTAAAGTAACTAGTTATGTAATTAAGTAACGCTTCAGGAGCAATATTGCAACTTGCCCCTGCTTATCGTTCAGGTCGACTCCGTGGTGACCGCCCACGAGGTCTCCTACTACAACGTGAGCGGCAGCCTCCTCGAGGGTGCCCTCACCGACTCTCTGGTCGTCCTGCCCCTCGTCACCAGCAAGGTCGTGGTTCGCACGCGTCCTTCAGCTCGAGCTGGCCTCCCTCTCGGTGCCGCCCACCAACCCCGTGGCCTTCAACGGCGAGCTTCGCACCTCCCTCGAGCACCAGCTGCCCGAGGTCGCCGAGTACCTCGACCTCCCCGTCTACAGCTACCTCGTGGGCAGCCCCGAGCTGGTCAAGCCCGAAGTCTTCACTCAGGTCCTCGAAGAGGTCGCCGAAGAACTCGTCAGCCTCGAGCTCGACACTGAGACCAAGAAGACTCCCGCGCTGATGCTCAAGCTGGTGCACATGGTCTCGCTCCTCAACACCGACCAGCTGAAGCAGGCTCTGCCTCAGTCTCTCCTCACCAACACCAGCGAGCTGGAGCCCAAGCAGCAGGTCCTCAAGTACGGCCCGTTTGAACATGTTTTGCCGTCACAAATGATTTGAGGAGATTTATTGTCGCAACTGAGCTCAGCTTCAACATGATAATGTTCATTTGAGATTGATTTGTTAATTGTATTAGCGGTAGAAAACTGAAACTATATGTTTTCTGAATAGAAGCTTCAAAAAAAAAGAGTACCTACAATTGATCTTAAAGTGATAACCCAAACATGAAAAGTGTGCCTACATGAGAGGTAAATCACAGCGAGCCTATTATTAGGCAGGGCTTTATGAAATGCTGAGATCGATTGTCGGATCCAGACATTAGACAGCATTGAAGATATGAGTCGCGCTGTGACAGCTTCCACCACTCTTTCATCAATTAAAAACCATGAAGGAGGTACTACATAATCACAGATATATGTATGGTGATAATGCAGAAAGCGGTTGGTCTACGTTTTGCACCTGATTCCCATGTCTGAGAAATAATAGCTTCAGTCTGGCTCTTACCATGTGCAGACTTGAAGATGAATACCTTCGCCTCGTATTGCAGGTCCCTGTACGTTGAACTTCTCGGCAAGGCCGGAAGCAAGTCTGCCGTCGAAGTGGCCGTCCACCTCGTGAAGCAGCAGGTGCTGAGCCTGTACGACGCTACCCGTCTCTTCCGTGATCTCTCCGTCTACCAGGCTTACGTCGACAAGGACACCGTCGAGCTTCTCTTGGTAAGCATGGTGGCAGGAGCTCATACCTATTTTTCATGACCGAAAAATTTGCAGCCCCCCCCCCCTCTCCCGCTCCACCCTAAACTTTAACCGCGCTCAGTCAGTTCCTGTGGCGGAAACTACAAAACGGCACCTACGTACCCCAACTCCGTCATCGTGCTTCACATTTAATCTGAGTTACAAACGACGAAGTCATGTATTACTAGGACCACACTAGCTTATATCATCAGGAAGTGTCTAGTGCTGATTGCCAAAACTGTTGAATAGCTTCCGAAGAGAGCATTCGAGTGCGTTGGCGGGCCGCGCTGCTAATCTCAGAACTACACGACCTTCGCTTAGCGATCCAACAAGCCAAGGAAGTTGCTGGGAGACATGGTCTCTGGCCGGCTCTTAGGCGGAAACCTAGCCGAGAAACATGCTCTCACAGGAATTATACAAAGATATTCCCACACATTCCTGGCTATTAACTGAAACTTATTCTGACGTAAAATTAATTGTCAAGCGATGCGGAAAGAACGTGAAAGTGGAGTTCGCACCATTAATACGCATAAAAGGAGGGGACGAACAAATTTACAAGTTGTGTTACCAAGACCATGAGCAAGGCATTTGCGTGTCCAATACGAACAACAGACTGTGTAAGCGCTTGGTGCACCCATAGCAGGAGGTTCAAAACACCATGCTTAAATGCACACTAACAAGCTCCAAAGAAGGCAACACAATTGATTGAATTGCCTAATAAGAGAGACTACGAGTTCAAGTTACACAGCAAGAGCTTTTGCCAGCTGCTCTGCCATCGGTATTTGCTGTTGACGATGGCGAGAAAAAAAATCGTTTTATTTTAATAATGTCTTGAAAAAATATATGTTGACTTCAAGGAGGACACATGGCCGGACGTCACAAAACAATTGGTGGCACTTCTTTACAGGAGCTCTGCAAGACCACCGAGACCGTACCTGCACCCCCTCGTCAAGGTCGCCGTCTGCGACGCCCTCGGTGAGGCCGTGCAGAAGGCCTGCCCCACCAAGGTTCACTACGAAGCCGTGCCCTACCCGACCTACAAGAGCAGCTGGCGTCGCATCCCCAAGCTCAAGAGCCGCTACGAGCAGACCCCCGTGGTGCCTAAGCACCTGCTGCCGTACGAGTCCGTCGAGAGGCTGGTTCTTCCCCAGGAGAAGCAGTGCACCGTCGCTGACCTGTACGAGTACGTCACCGTAAGTAACCAACCGAAAAAGCCTTGAATTTGACGCTAACAAAGTTGGCATCCAGCGAATCCGGTAGTGTAGCATACGATTACGCAACGCTTTTCACCTAGAATTCAATATTCACACCTCACACATCCCATGTGATCAGGGTCCAGTTGTGGCCACTGAGCGGCCATGGATCATATATGATTTATGGTGACTTCATATAAGCCAAAAGCGGCCTCTGTGGGTATCAGTTGCAATGAATCAAATCATGCGGCCTTTAGATACTGCTTTCAACGGCTAACTTCACACCAAGTTTACCCACAACGTCGCACGACTAGATTGAAACAAGCAGCAAAACGTGCGTAGCTGTATTTTACTTGTTTTCGAGCCTAACATCTTCGGGTAACATCATGCGAAAACCGATAGTAAGCTTAAACAGAAAGTGCCGAGACTGCAGTTCCGCGTAGCTGCTATAAAAAAAGACAGATGTACAACAAGACAACAATACTGGGGCGTATTCACTAGTACTTACGTTCGTAAGTGCTCTTTGCCATTCACTAGCAAGCATTGTTATTATATTCAAGGACAAAATTGGCTAAAGTTTTTTTTTTACGAGCAAGTCAGCTTTTCAAAAAAAACAGAAAATTATTTTACCAAATCCACTTAAGAAAGCTCGATAACCCCACCTCCCCTTTTTATATCACCTGGGAAGTGTACACCAGAACGCAATTGTCACACAAAAAAGCCAAATTTTACTTTTGTTCAGCCGTATTAGTTCTAAAGCAAAGCAACTATTAAACATCTCGGCTAATTTCATTATGAACGCTATAGACTTCCGGACCAACTTCATGAGATGTTGACGTTATCCTGTTCACCAGGCTCTTGAGGAGGCCCTGAAGGTCACCAAGGACTTCAAGGTCCTGGTCGGCTACCTGAACGCTCTTGGCAAGGTCGCCAAGCCCGAAGTTCTGCCCGTGCTCATGAGCTACCTGAACGGTACCGCCGAGAACCTCTACGAGCTGGCCGAGCAAGAAGAGGACGTCACCGAGACCGTCTACTTCGTCAAGAAGGCTGTTCTTCTCGCCCTCAGCCACGTTGTGGAGTACTTCCCCAAGGAGGTAAGTGCGCGACACACTTACAAATGTTAGGCTGCCAACATTAAACGCCACGGTCTGCTTCTACCACGTTGCTATGCACGTAACAGGGTACCTTTGAAGCTGGGCGGGACATTTTTCTCGTGGAACTAAGTGCAAACACGTACGTGGGGTCCTTTTCTAACTGCCATAAGCAAGCCGGGCTTCTAATGAGGTTGAAGAGCATAAAAAAGGCTTTTCACATTTCCAAGTAAGCTTCTCCGTACCATAACTAATGGCGGCCCCGGACGATGTTCGAGTTGCACTTGCTGGGGCTTGTCTGTCATACGTGCTTTATTAGGACATCCAGATCTACCTTTCCCGCGTAATAGCACAACCAAACTGCGTTTAAACACGATGTTTGCAGAAGCGGCTGGCTGCCATTAGTTGGACTAATTACATTGCAAGGAAAGTAGCTTAGTAGCTTTACAATTATTTTAAAAAATGTCTAGTGAACCTTACAATGCGTTCACTCACACGTCGTTATATCTAACCATTCTGTCTTCTAGATTCTGCGGTGATTCTCACCAGTACCACTAATTCGGAGTAGATAGTTCGCCAAACTATCGACTTCGATCATAGCTGACTCGGTGATCGCTACAGTTACCTGTGAGAACAATATGAAAGCGCTTGGCTAACACGTTGTTCAGGTGAACCCCCTGGTCCGCGCCGTCCTGCTCAATGTCAGCGAGCCCGTTGACGTGAGGACCCTGGCCTTCGACGTCTGGCTCAAGTCTGTGCCCACCAAGTGGGACCTGCAGACCGTGTCCCTCGTCGTCAAGCTTGACCGCAGCCTGGAGCTCAAGAGCTACGTCTACTCCGCCCTCAAATATGTCGTCAAGGACAAGCACCCCGCCAACCACGTTCTGTAAGTACAATTACTAGCATTTGCCTTGTATGCTAGTAAGCTCGCACCTTGTTGGGAAACGACAACCCGAGAGAGATGGGGACCAAGGACACCAACTTTCGGTACAGAAAGACACGCGCTACCGTAATCAACTTCATAAATAATTAATATCTGGCGGTTCAACTTCCCAAAACCAAGAAATGATTATGATAGACGTCGTAGTGGAGGCCTCCCGAAATATCGACCATCTGGTGTTCCTTAACGTGCACTAGCATCGCACAGTACACGGGCCTCAAGCTTTCGCCTCCACCAAAACGCGATCGCCGCGGCTGGAATCGAACCCGTGACCTCCGGATCAGCATCCGAGCACCTTAAACGCAGATCCACCGTGGCAGACCAACCGTAGACAGCTGTACGCCAAAACCTTCGTCTGTCACGTACTTTGGCATTAGGACGTTAGTTTGGGCCCGCGCCGGGCTTTAACAACAGGGCTTTCAAACGAAGGTAGATGAGTGGATAACGGTGAACAATACAGCAGGCAGATTTTTGCGATTCCTAAATTTGCATCATTCCCCACTAAGCAACACGGTGTCTCGCATGATTTAGCCCAACAGTCACTTCATATGAAATGATATGGCTCTCGCCTGGATTTTATTACGTGCTATGCGAGCGAGAATTTGTATTCTCGCGTCTCAATAATTTTGTTCCTGTACTTCACAGGGCTAGCCGCGTCCGTGGAGTCTTCGTGCACCTCGACGCTCTGAACGTTGGTCCTCGTTACTCCAAGTACGTCAAGAAGACCTACTACAACGGTAAGCACGGCTTTATTCCCTACGTGGCGTTAAGCGCGTTATATAATTCGCAATTACGCGTTTCGGGTAACATCAGCCTTCCAGTACGCGTTCAGTCTATTACAGTCATGCTGCGAAAGACAGAAACAATCAAGCAATGCTTGTGTTTAGCTGGCGCCTTAGGATTTCCCAGTGTGGATAATTTAAGAACCAGTTAAATAAGTTGTCTTTAAGAACTAGATAAAGTAAGTTGTCCTAGTCGGTGACTCCAGTTGCAGCCGCACCCGATACTCTCATTTCTGCACTTGAACACCTAGAAGCTTACAAAAACACGGTGCAATTACTTCACGTAACTGTGCAGATGATATAGAGAGCATTGTACTGCTAACGTCGTCACGATATATTGTTGACAAAAACGAATAACCATTAAAGGCACGTGTTTGCTGAGCATATCCGGAACGGTTAATTCTGCGAGCCTATAGAGTACACCACAGCTGTATCTAGAAATGAAACAAACCTTAAGCATAATTTTTCTTTGTCTCCGGGTTGCATAACTTTAACTAGATATTGATTCTAAATGTCTCATTGGCCCAGAAAAAAGTGAACGCGATTAAAGCATTTATTGCGTTCTCTGTGTAAGAAGTGGACTAGGGAAAGGGATGCCCCTGGGAATCAAGTAGTTCGAGTGAGCAACAACACTTTCTCGACTTTGTTTTTGCAGTCGCCAAGCACTTCGGTGTCGAGTCCGTCTTCAAGCACGTCGCCAACAACGTCTCTTTCTTCCCGACTCACCTTCACGCCGGACTCAAGTACAACCTTGGTCCCTACGTCAAGACCCTGCTCGAGGTTGGTCTCACGCTCGAAGAATACATTTTCAAAATTATTCTTTTCTCCCACTTTCCTCATGTGTCCGGCGGTTCGCTTTACGGTTTAACAGGGCAAGCTTCTGCTCAAGGGCGGTGAGAAGTTCCTTGCTGAAGTCTTCTCTACCTACGGTCCCTCCACGCTGAGGAGCGTCTTTTCCAGGAACATCGAGTCCACCTACGAGAGCGGTGCCAAGTACTCCGTCGTCAAGGAGGTGAGACTTACGGCCAGCTGCCTCTGGACGTCATTTTGGTTCAGAAAAAAAAGGGAGATAATCCTTGGCTCCAGTTTTACGTGTCACCATAAGTCGAGAACCTTAAAACCAAAAGGTCAGCAGCCAACCCGGAACGCACTCAACGGAATGATTCTAAAATGACAACTGCGAGCTTACTCCTTAACCAAAGACCAAGTAATTATCGGCAGTCTTCTGGTTATTTCAAGCATGTACAGCTAGCCTAGCTTTCGAACTTGCCTTTTTAACGTCGGTTAGTGTAACATGCTTAAGATTCCGTTGACACAACCAAAAGGTGCTGTTTCGTATAAAACAGTGGTCCATTTTCAAATATAACTTCGGATGCGATAAATAAATAACATGCAACAAATTTCAGCGACGTTCAACGGTATTCATCAATCTTGCCCGATCCCACCCCGTAACGGCTATCGTTCGATGATCATTGGAACGAGGCGCCTGACACCTGCGTATGTTTCTTTTCTTTTTTTCAGCTGAACATTGAGACCCGCAAGGTGGAGTTCCCCAAGGCCGTGCTGTTCGCCAAGTTCCTCGGTGGAGACGTCGTGCTGCCCGTGGACAAGGAACTCTTTGACACACTCAAGACCGAACGTAAGTTACTTTTCAACGAGTGCTTAAAAGCTTGCGAGCAGACTGTAAAATAACAGATTACGATTAGGGAGGTATTTGATGCACACGCCTTTGATGGCCAAGTCCATTACATTAAAGCGACACACCACGAAAAGGGTTGATGCGACACTCTACAGCTGGCAGTACAGATGTGGAGAACACGAAGCGTGGGTACCGCTACAAGTTTTAGGCTCAACTTCCGATAGACTAAAAGCAACCGCTAACACACTAACCACGAACCTTTCTCTTTCTGCCATCACACCGGTACATGGCGCGTGTTAAGTCATGCGTGTAACAGGTTTCTAAGGACCTAATGCTGCAGCTTACCATAAACAATGGACGACTATGAACCGGAACAGGCTTTAACGAAATCAGCAATGAGACACTGGCGCCTGGTTTTTGCGTGCCTATCGACACGACTTGTTAACTGAAGATGTGGGATGATTTAACCTGTGTACGAGAGATCAACGTGGCCACCGAAATGGTTTCATATTATTAGCTGCCCTCCAGCACACATATCACGCAAAACGAACACGACGCCTCGAAAAGAGGCAAGGCGCCTGCGTCGAGTGCATAACTAACCTCTGTCCGCTTGTCGTGCTCTTGCAGTGGTCGAGTACCTCAAGAAGGTCTCGTCCTCTGGCCCGGTGACCACGCACCTCGTGCGCGTGCTGCTGCCCAAGAAGTACGTCCACGTCGAGCCGACCGTCGTCGGTCTGCCCGTGGTTCAGACCGTCCTGCGCCCAGTCGTCGTGTCCCTGAAGCTCAAGGACGTCTCCGTGCTGGCTGAGACCTCTGTCGACTCCCTCCTGCCCGTCACCTTGAACGTCACCGGAACCGTGCAGCCCCTGTAAGTCGCCGCTTCAGTTACCCTTGCTTTCAAGTGCTCCTCTTCTGTGGCTGTATGCTAATGTTGCCCACACATTATGGTCTTAGGCATTCGTGACCTGTGCTTCTAGCACGGTGTTTGGTAATCTTGCTCGAGTTACCTATTACAGTAGGAGAGAAGGAGAAAAGATGGGGGTAATACAGGAAACACGGGGAAGTTAAGTAGGCTATGTACTGTTTGCTCTGCAGCAAGAAGGAAGGGAAACGTGGTGCTGAAAGAGAGAAAAAGAGTGAGAACGCGTGCACACGATTCACAGCTCACACGCAACGAGCAACGTATCCACAGGCAATCACTCTATCCAGTTGCCTCCAAGAAGTGCAGAACTTTTCACAGCCCGCATCAGTCTAGAAAAAAATAGCAAGTCAGAGATGCAAGTGCGGGAAATATCACCGAAAACATTGGCCATTTACACATTCAGAGTCGCATGTCGGCGAAAAGGTGTACGCGACGAACAGAAATTCTCAAAAATAAAAAAAGGATAGTGAAATAAATTACGGTAAATATCTCAGGTATCGCGACCAGATTTCGCACTGCGGGAACTGTGGTAGTGCATTTTTCGTAGTGCGCGACCGTGGTGCGTAGTGCATAGTGCGTAGTGCGCAGTGAGTGAGCAAGCACTGCGCACCCACCTCGTGGACGGCCACTTTCCTTCGAGAGCCCAATAAAATCGGCTTTCGAAAAAGGGCGAGAAACGTAATTATAAAATACGGTGAATGTAAGTTTAACGCGTCAATGAAAACTCACCAAAGTATACATACCTGACGCACACGTCGTAAACCATGAGCGCTAAACTACACGTCCAGTACTCGCGCGAAGTTCAGCCACACAATTACAGCTTTGTAGGAATAGGTCATTGTCAGGCTTCCTTGTCAGTGAGAAGGAAGAAAAGAATAGAAAAAAGAAAGGGAGTTTAACCAAACAATTGTACTGTTGACCACCACCCTCACCACCCTGGCTATTCTACTTTGAGGGAACGGGAAAGAGGAGTAGAAAGATGAGAGATTAAGGGGAGGGCAGGAAAGAAGTAAATGATTAGTAAATTCACCGAGGCATACGTGACGGTGGCAGCATTCAGTAGCCAAAGCCATTCACAAAGGCCCATAGTTTATAAAAAGCACTAACGTGCTTTAACTTCTTTTTCAGTTGAGCAATCGCAACGGTACTCCCGCAGCATCTGCACAGAGAGCTGCCGATCGCTCAAGCGTCGCAACGCGTCAGAAAGAGTTTGTCTTTAAGGGGCAAATCAAAAGCAGTGTCATCGCAAAACGATGGATCTTTTCTACGGGTGATCTCCGTGAGCGCAATAAGGGTTCTTACTGTAATAAAACCTGCCTCACGAATCAAAAGTATGATCAGGTGCAGAAGTCAGTGTACAAGTCTAGTTGCTCTAAACAAACATGCTTAACGTTTTCTTTCTTTCACTTCTTGATTACAGCGTCCTCAGCGTCAAGCAGAACCGCGTGTTTGTGCCTGCCGACCTGACCGAAGAGTCTCCCAGCGTCCTCCACACCAGCGTCAAGCACCTGCAGGGCAAGGCTCACCTGACCCTGGGCTACGACAGGAAGTACGAGAAGAAGGTCCGCGTCGCCGTGAAGCCGACCTTCGGCACCACCCTGCTGAGCGCCATCAGCACCGAGCACGTCGTGGAGACCCCCAACCCGTTCCTGCTGCTCGAGAAGCCCGTCGTTGACTACAAGAAGGTCCTCGACAGCCTCGTGAAGCCCTTCTATGTACGTATATCGTTAGCCTCACTGCGCCCGCTGCAGCGCAAAAACTGGTCCCAGGTTTTGCGCGTCACTCTGCTCTTGTACTTACTGAGGACACGTGATCCTCGCAAACTGGTTGATATCAGTCACCCATATAACTTTCTGCCTTCCCTCTCGCTACCCGATATGTAGTTATGAATGACTGGCCGCTTACCTTGTCTACGCGCTTCTGCCAATGCCCATTTTTATTCTTAGTGAAGAAGGTGAGACTAACATGGCACGCAAGAATAGGACACGGATTCGACTAGGATGGCTTCAACGCACGCGGTGCTTATACGCTGTAGCCAATCACACAACTAGGAAACTAACGTCACGGCCATCTTCGTCGATTGGAAGACTAAGGTGGCAGATTCACGAAATCATGCTCCGCACATTGGCTTCCAACTTAAATTTAGCGGTCCTCTTTTTTCTCCTATTCTCTCTTTCACCAAACACAAGGTGATTGCGAACACCTCTGGCAAGGAGCGAACCTCGCCTCTTGCCTTTTACGCACTGGGGAGAGGTGAACCTGCGTGGCTCTCGGCATTGTTGGTATACTCCCATCTGCAGATGGTGATCTTTCCTCTTCCCTCTCTTCTTTCACTTTCTTTACCTGTTCCTCAATGACGCTACTCTGGGCTCCGCAGTGAAATCACAGAAATCAACCTATTTCGTGTCTCCAAAACCACTATAGTACGACCAGCGAGTCGGCACCAAACCCAAGATTACACAGTGGCTTTGCGATGGCGTACGCAGTACCACAAGGTCTACGAGGCCAAGCTGGTGAACGTGGAGGTTGAATCCGTGAGCCACGGTCCCCTCCTGCCCCTGCCTCTGTACGGAAAGCTGTACCAGCAGCCTTCCGAGCGAATGACCAAGTTCGTCGAGTACCTGACTCACACGGCAACCGAAGCAGCACCTCCTGAAGGTCAAGGTCCTGCCCTACGAGAAGGACCCCGTCACCGAGGTCAGTTGGCGTAGATTTGAGAATTAAAATACCGCTTGAAAGAAGCCCCATCAGCAGGAAACTTGGTGATGGTACGGCAAGTGCAGATGAAGCGTCTTAGCAGATTGGGTTTAAAGGGCAAGAATAGCTCCATGCTTCCTGCCAATCTGATATGAATAAGCAGTTCATATTTCATGAAACTGATACTATAAATTGATACAAAACATTATAGAGCAGTTTATAGATGGCTATATGATCCAGGTGTCGTGTATTTATATTAGTAATAACAATAACGAAAATGGATATTAAAATAATGAAAAAGTACAGTGTGGTACGCACACTGTACTGGAAGATTCAAAGTTATCACGACGACTTGGCTGCATAGAGTGGAAAGCGCGTACAAGGCCGGGGTCCTTTTATGAAGATTAAGTGTTGTTTTCACCAATATTGTAACAACAGATCACCCGTCCGTTCTAGCTTTCGACTGCGCTCCAGGATGATTTCAGATTCGAAGAAGCCAAGGTTCTTAGACTAGCCTTGTTGTAATAAAGTCCCTAACTTAACGAGATACACGCGTGCGACCGCCTTATAGTAGTTTCCGACGCCTACGTACTGTCGAGAGGGGTCATACGTAGAACACACAATAATCTTCGAATTTCACGTAGAGTAACCAGATTTTTTTTTTCAATGCGTCGTCGTTCTTTATCTGCAAATGCAGTGGGTGACCACTTTCAAGTACGAGCATAACCTGGACTTCCTGGCGAAGACGACCCTGAAAAAGGTTTACACCCCGACCAAGCCGCTGGCCTACGACGAGAGCCAGGAGACTCCTTACGAGCGCATGCACTACAAGCCCGCCACGCCCGGTTACGAGACCTACGAGTCTGAGGAGAGGCGAGTACATTTATTGAGATCAGGGCTAGTATTTGCACAGAAAGTTATACATTCCCAGGCCAAGATGAAGATTCTCTGTATGGCGAAATCAGTTCTGTCCAGGTTTTTCGTAGAAATTAGCTACGCTGTTCATTCTTCTTCCCTTTTCTTTCTGCAGGAATATGTGGTACCACCTTGCTAGAGTTAGTTCTTCGCCCATTTACCTAATAACATTGATAGCGTACTTCCGGGATTGATCATATCTCTACGCGCGAAGATAACTGCGGGTGCCACTCTAAGCCGTGGCGCTCACTTTCAAACGATGATGTAATTATCATTTCATGACGGAAAAATTGTAGCGCAAGAGGGTGCCAGGGCAGACAGTAACACGGGACAAAGCATGCCTGCACTTGCATCATTTCCCGCTAAGAATTTTTTTTTTCGAGAAGTCATAAACTAGCCCAAGAAAACATTTCGCTAAGTGATTATTCCTGCTTATTTATATTATCGAATTCGCCAAAGAACCCTCAGAGGCAGCACTTAGAAGACTGATATCTTTCCAGACGTGAAATATCAGGCAATCAATCTATTCATCAGTAAATTAATCAATGAATCAATTGATCGATCAATCAATACTCTGAGCAGGTTTTAACAGATGTTGCTTTTATTGACAAGCAGTTACGACTACTACCCCGAGTACAACCAGTGGAACAAGACCCTCGTGAAGCACGTGCTCAACGTCACCCTGGAGGGCAAGCATGAAGGCTCCCTCAAGAAGCTGACCAAGCTGGACTTCGCCTACTACCACACCCTCAACAAGACCCTCAAGCACTACTACGTCGACGTCAAGACCCTCACCAGGCCCTTGGTGAGTCGTCCCTCACTGCAAGTCACTACAGAAATCTTCCCCGCGTTCTATGAACCTTTCGTAGCAGCGACATTAAGACCAAGACACAGAACAGTACTATGTTCGTTCTATCTTTACTCTCTTGGCCACACAGTCAGCAAATAAGACACTTCAGACCCCCAACATTATAAAGAGAAAGAAACGTCTTCTTCTAGGAAATTGAGGGCAGCAGCAAACCAATACTTTCACAATATATGAGTGCTAGTATACATTTTGTTTTTGAGTATTATGCTTGGTCGGAACAATGTCAGCCTAGAACAGTAAGCATGAGTCTTAATTTGCATGCAAATGGTTATTGAGGAATGGAAATTTTGTCATTACGGGAAGCATCAACCGTACTTGCTTTGTTGGCACGACATCAATCAAACCTTAGGAACACTGGTCGTACTTGCTCGAGCGTTCTCGTGGAGATTGAATGCGGAGTACTGGCAATATGCAAACCAAATGTAGTAAAAGCGTGAATTTGACTATCACCATGACACTAAAAATGCAGACTGCGCTCGTTACATAGGGAATACTGAGAGACGTCTTTTTGCGGCGTTTCTCAATATTTGCATCAGAGTAGAAGAGGAGCACTAAAAAAGCTGTCAGCAAAGGAAGCTTTATTAGGACAATGGTAACGAGACCTGCCTTTCGTATGCAAAGTGTACCTACCGTCTTGTCATGCTGGCGTGTACTTCCATTGAAATTGAATTACACTTTTACCCGCGGACGGTAAACAACCAGTTACAAACGGTGTCAGCAATAAATACTTACGCTCCACGCGTGCAAGATACTCATACCTTCTCTTTATTCTTTTATCTTCTATCTACCCGTTACAGGTGTCCGTCTTCCTGAACCTGACCCACCCCGTGCCCCCGAGCCCCTTCTGGTACCAGCCTTCCTTTGTTGGCAAGGACCTCGTGAACGCCACCCTGTACGTGACCGTCGGCAATGAGCCGGAGCCTTTTGTCCTCACCGTAAGTAAGCTGCGGCCGGAGCATCAATTGCTTTACGTATACGTTCGCCTTCACGCAAACACCAGATGCTTGAGCACAGTACGTGCAAAAACATCAGTAGTTGGATGTTTTGTGAATATTTATCAGGTTATAACGACGCTATGCATATCAGCCACCGAAGATGCTAACCTGGCGTAAGACATGCGACTTCAGGTTTTTATTCGCATTCGATTTCACTTAGTGCTAAAGGCTCATGAACTCGGCAAGCTCGCGAGTGAATTGAGATCAAGAACTGCAATCTCACTTTGTGAAGGCTGATTTCATTTGGTTTTTTTCACGGAATCTGCGAGGCACAGTCAGTAAGCTTCATCTGGCATCACTGATTGCGACAAAAGTAACTATTGCAACATCACGAGACACTACCTATGACCAAGGATACAATAAACATATAGGGATATCGAGCTGCCCACAGTCTCAGAGTGGAAGGCACAATCATTATTGGCCACCCTGCATCTTCAGAACATAAAAAACAGCCGAGGAATTCTATTCGTCAGCTAGCGTACAGCGTATATGAAACCTGCGCCTACAAGAAGCCCCCCAATTCATACTCGATGTGCATGCCCTCGCAAACAAAACGAGTGACACGGGGTGACGCATCGCTCGCAGTACAACGCCACCAAGACCGTGCAGCAGCTGAAGGGCCTGCACGCCTACGACGCCACTCCCCTGCTGCACTGGTTCGTTCCCCAGTGTCTGGCCGACCAGTACGCCGGTAACACCGTCAGCTACGCCTGCAGGCTTGCCACCGTCCACGACGCCCACCTGAACAAGCAGGTCGTCGCCTTCAAGGTGCCCACTCAGGTACGCATCTCCAACCTCATTCTCTTTCACCGTGCGCGAAGTGGCACAGTCAGCGTGATAATTCTGAGAGGAGAAGAAGAATGATGAAGAGAAAGGGGAGGAGGTTAATTAGATGGCTTTAGATTTACATATCAAATAGCCGTGAAGGCTATTTTGTATTGAGAAGTACATAATGAGAAGAATAGTCATATAGGTGAACAGAAATTTGGGCAGTGCTTTACCGTTCACAATGTCACAATGTGTCGGTCCTAAAGACGGCACATGCCGGTTCCTCGTGCTTAAAGAGTCTAAGATAACGGCAGACTCTGAGACACAACACAACTGGTACAATGAAGCCAGAACAGCCAGCTACCAAGCGGCAGCACTACAACAATGTTTTTTTTCGTAATTATTGAAGCTTGATCTTACCCGTGCTTTCACTTTAACAATCACAACTACTCAGGAGCTTTCCATGTTACTCGTTAAAATTTGTCTACACTTGTACTAATCAAGCACGAAGGATGCCGAACAGACACATGAAAATATACGCACGACCTCACGTTACTTTTTGCCTCCGCAGGTCAGCCCCAAGGTTAAGAGCGTCGCGCTCAAGTTCCTCTCGTACCTCAAGTTCAGGATGTTCCCCTACGCGACCTTCTACGCCCTCCCGCTGACCGAGCAGGAAGAGTACTACGTCGTGTTCAAGCTGAACAAGACTGACGTGAACCCGTACGTGACCGTGGCACACGGAGAACTGCTTCTGCCCGGCGAGAAGGTTGTCCTGACCGACCTGAAGCTGTCCAAGTACCTCGTTCCCAACCTGGTCCTGTCCGGCCTCGACCGTCTCAAGCACTCGGTGTTCGAGGGCCACCCGCACCGTGAGTTGAAGTCAGCAACGACACGTTATTTTGTTTCTTTTTTAATGGCAAGGCACGCAAGGGAATCACTCGCGAAGATATTGATGTGGTGACACATGAATAAAGGCAAGCTAAACAAGACGTGGAAGGCGCACCCTTCCAAAACCTGTCAGCTGCATTTCACAGGAAGTGCGCGTATTAACGAAAAGCCCTAAGCGTGAAGAAGTGAAAGAACAGCGAAACAAGTGACTAAAATTTTCAGAAGCTTCGGTAGAGCGGTGTCACGGAATAATTGGTATGGTTGCATAAAGAAAGAATCGCTCTCATCCTGCGTTATTGCCACGGTGTAAGAATACTTTATGTAGAACGTATTTTTCTTGCACCGTGATTTTTTTCTGTCGCACTGCGCCTTAATATTCCCATATCTGTACTTATTCGACTACCATGCTGCTACTAATTACAAATAATTGTAACGCTAGAAGATATACCTAGGATAGTGAAATATATCATGCTCAGCCAAGTATTATTGTCAGCCAGTCGCAACAATGAAAGCAGCGATCTTGTATATAACAGGTGGAAGAAAACGATTATATTTAAAATGAGACATTCATTCGCCATAATGTTCCTAGACTGATAATTCTCACCGAGGTGAGGTGAACTGGGAGAAGAGAGAGGAAGGGGGTAGATAGAGTCGACTATGCCGAGCTGCTGTAGTCCTATGTATGGATGCGCGCTACGCACTTTGGGAAGGAGTCTCCACTTTGCACATGCTCAAGAGACCAGCATTTATGAGCCGGTCTTCCTTCTAAAAAATTAAGCAGGGATTGTCACCTCCGTTGGCATGGCCAAGACGCCATCATGCTCACAAAAGTTGCTCGACCGTAAAGGGCCTGGACTGCAGAAAATCTACCATGCATTTCAGTGTCCTCCTATCAGCGCCATAGCGACTGCACATGCAGCATTCAAGGTTTTATGCCCGCTAAGGTATCGGCTAGTGTACACAACACCCAGCCGCAATTCTAGACGCGACACTCATACGCGAGTTACTTCCCATCCCATTAAGAAAAAATAAAATAAAATACGTAAATAAAAAAACATTACTTAGGTAGCACGTCAAGACGGATCAACACACCCATGAGTTTCCTGGAATCAGTGATTAATTAACGAGGTCAGAACAGTCGGAATACACAACCATAGCTGTTTGAAGATGCATCGAGTATAGACCTCATGTCTACTCATGATGTCCAATGTGTCTGAAAGGCGTCCGTCTAAATTAGTTTCACTCAGCTAAAGAAGATGACGATATAAAGCATGCACACATGGTGAGAAAATTACAATTGTGTAGTGGTCTAACACCATTACAAATTAATGCTGTTAGGCCATTGATTTTTTCTTGAAAACTAATTTTTTTGCCTCATACTCTTCGTAGCACCTTGCAGCGTGGGCAAGAACTGGGTCCGTACCTACGACAACGTGAGCTACCCGCTCGAGGTTAGGCCTAACTGCAAGTACCTCGTCACGAGCGACTGCAGCGCCAAGCACGACTTCGCCGTCGTTGCCCAGCCTCTTGACCTCACCGTCGGCACCAAGGTAACAGACGTCTTCAACTAGTTCCCATAACGTAAATCAACACCGGTAAAAGCTTCTCGAGAAATTTACATATCAACGCAGAGAATGTGTGGCTTAAAAGGAGGTTAGTCTAAGTTCACGCAGAGGAAAGCACTCTGCTTATTTGCGCGACGATGCCTGTTCAAGCTGCGTGCGCGCCAATGTTCTACAATGCATGGGTCGAAAATTCGTTACATCTGCTTGGTCTTCCTCTTGCATGACAGACTATATCAGGTCCAAAAATGTAAATATTTTCGTAAGGGCGCCAATGACGCACCTTTTCAGGACGAGTTACACGGCCTTGCATAGGACACTAGACCGACAATGCTGAAGCGTCGGCAAAGCGAAGTTTGAAAGTTTCGTTAGCGTATGTGTCCAGCAAATATCTACTTGGATGTTCTTGACACCACTAACTGACAACGCGGAAACACCAATGTCCATAAAATTCCTAGCAGGGTGAGGAAGAAACAAATTGTAATGGCTCATCGCCGAAGGAATTTGTTACATTAATTCTGTGTAGTATTTCCGCTCGCGCACTTCTCTTTGCATCTTGTTGTGCCGCGTATCTTTCCGGCATGAGCATGCTCGTTTCCAAGGATAAATCATTAACCATTGCCTCATGCCATTACTCGAGTCTACTCTCAAATGAACACCACCTACATAGACCTCCGATTAATTAGCCTTGAAAAGTGTAGTATAAAAAAGTTACATTTACGTTAACACCTCGGTCCCACGGTTGTCCACTTGCAGAAGCTCATCGTCCAGCTGGGTCCCACCGTGGTGGAGCTTCCGCCTCCCGACCTGTACAAGGCTGAAGTCCTGCTGACCGTCAACGGCACCTACTACGTTGCCAACACCACCCAGGATGTCGTGCTGCCTTACAAGTGGGACCGCAAACTTCTCGTCACCGTGTACCCGACCAGCGGACCTCACGACCCGCCCGTCGTCAAGCTCACCAACTCGCTCAAGACCTTCAAGCTGCTCTTCGACGGTGTCAACTTCTTCGTTTGGGTGAGAAACTTGAAAAGCACAACCGCGATCCTGTGATCCTGCCCTCAAGATCGAAATAATTGCAGGGATTTTACGCTTCGAAACTACGATATTATTGTGAGGGACGCCGTAGTGGAGGGTATCAAGCATTTTGCTTTTATCGAGGAGTGGTCGTCGCGGCGGGGACTCCATTCCATGAGCTCCGGCTCAGCGTCAGCCGTTATAATTGTGGTGGGCACGTTCGAGCAGAGGCGGCCAGGGACGCAGGGTCGCAGTAACGAGACGCACGCTCCGCGTTCCTAACACAAGTTACCTTGTTTGTTATTAGATCACCCTTTATATAAAGTACACAATACCATAGAGAGTGCCCGAGACTCAACACAACTGGAGTGATGGATATCACCCGCCTTCTACAATAACCACTTGACTACCGTGGCTGGTCTTCTTTCAAGACCAACTCTGTTCACATGCTACTTTCATCTCTATAATATTAACGAGAACTAACAGACAATGATGCCTGGTGTGGCTGCAAATGCAGATACCGCTTTTACAACACTGCTACTACTCGGATGTGAGCTTTATTAGCAACTTGATTTCAGTGCAACAGTGCAGATAATAGCAACGCCAAATTCACAGCGGTCAAGTGGCCTTGAAGTGAACTTGGTATGAGTGTTTAGCGTTCGAGGATCAGTCGCCGTGAGGAAGCGAATAAGTTGAACGCAATCACAGAAAATGTATCCGGTTCAGGAGAATTCGCCATGGTAATGACATAATTATGCGTAATGAGTAATGATTGGTGTTTCCTTTCTCCCCCAAAAAAGACTGACCGAAGAGATGGACTGGACGATGGATTACCTAGACGTTAATGCTTAAAGTTTTCCTCAATGAGTTCGTATAACAGATTTTATCCCAGTTTTTGCGTTATTTTTTCCTTGGTTGTTGGCTATCAGTAAGATTCTACGTATAGTCAGTAGTTGTTGCTCATTGCAAACGCTGTTAGAACTACTCTAATGACACTTTGCCAGAATGTTAAATAGACCACGCAGATGAGAGCACACTTCAAAACAAACACATCCGCTTTACACGGTACAATCGAAATAGCGGTGATGCTAAAACGGTCTCGTTCTATCCTTGGTAGGTGAACCCACTGTACCAGGGCAAGACCTGTGGTCTCTGCAGCAACTACGACAACGAGCCGTACCATGAGTTCGTCACTCCCGAGAACTGGCTTGTGTCCAACTACTCCGAATTTGTGGCCAGCTATGGTTTCGGCCTTCCTCAGTGCAAGGAACCCCTGGTTTACACCCTCCCAGTCCACTACCTCGAGGAACTGAAGAAGCCCTTGGGATACGAGAGCAGCTACCCGACCCACCGCGAGTACCCGACTCACCACAAGTACCCGACCCACCGCGAATACCCGACCCACCGCGAGTACCCGACCCGCCACGAGTACCCGACCCGCCACGAGTACCCGACCCGCCACGAGTACCCGACTCATCACAAGTATCCGACTCACCACGAGTACCCCACCCGCCACGAGTACCCGACTCACCACGAGTACCCAACCCGCCACGAGTACCCGACCCACCACAAGTACCCTCCCCATCACGAACCCTACCCGTACACCGCGAACCTCCAGCGCGAAGGTTAGCATATTTGTTTTTTAAGACACCGTAATACAACTCCATAAAGTAGGTTTCAGGCACATCGAGGTGTTGCTATGTTCATCTACGAAGAGCTGAAACTTGCTTTTGCGTGTATTGCACATGTTTTGGAAAAATAAACTCAAACTCAGTTTGACAGAAACAAGTTCCTGACGAATTGTCACTTTTGATGCTGTTCATGTGCTACCTCATTTGATTACGATGTTCACATTTCATAAGCTCCTTTTAGGTTTTTGCTTTGAAATTGTTCAGTGCCGAACAGGCAGCGATAACGAAGCATTGCGCTTAAAGTTTCCGGCTTTGCAGGTGCTAAAGAAAAACTCTCAACAGTGGCTTTGCCTAATTAGTCATAACGGATTAAGCTGGTGACGCCTTCACAAAGCTTGCTAAGAATGAGACGTCTAAATTACGCACGCAGTATTGTTAGACACTGCCGTGACAAAGAGAAGTCTGACATCTTCGGGTCGTCGCTCTCTCTCTCGCCCTGTTCCATCCGCAGAGGACAGGTGCTTTGAGAGCCGCACCTTACTCCGCGATCGCAAGCAAGAGATCTGCTACAGCGTGTTCCCGATATTAACCTGCAAGAGCGAGTGCCGCAAGACTAAGGGCAGTTCGCGGGTGACCGTCGGTTTCACTTGCCTGCCCCGCCACAGCGCGCTGGCCAAGGAGTGGACCCAGAAGGTTCGCGAGGTCGGCTCTCTCGGAGTCCTCGCTCCGAACTACCTCGTAACGGTGCAGGAGAGAGTGCGCGTACCCGAGCAGTGCGTGCCACTCGTCGCCTGAGGCAACCACCTAGTGGTCAGGCAGCTGGGAACATACAGCTTGACAATTACGTTTAATAAAATCGTCAGTCAACTTGTTACGTCAGCGTTGCACTGTTTGTCCCTGACATTGGAAGATGGATGTCATAGACTTCGCAACGGGCATGGCTTAACAAAGGCGCGTTAAGGCCCTCCTCTCCCGTAATCCATTACCTTCTGAAGATCCCAAAAGATGGTCGCGGTTCATGTAGGCGTGCGCGCGGTGAGGGGGTTGTGTTCACTCGGACATGGTTCTATATACTCTACCTTTGATTCGGTCAATCTAGTCTGAAAGCAGGAGCAGTTAGAATGAACTCTCTGTTGTCACACGACTGTCATTGTGATGACACGAGTGGATTAAAAAAAGAAACTAGACATATCCAACCAGTCTCGCGCAAATAAAAACTGAAATTTATGTCATAAAGCTGTGGGACTTGTGACTGGTCCTCCGCGCTTCACATCCTTGTGCTTCGTGCTCGGCTGTCTCTGAGCGGTGCAGATAACGGCGATAGCCGTTCTACAGCATACTCCTTGCACGCGTCAGTATTGTTACGCACAGCATCTTTCCACAGGTCCTCTCGAATGACTCTCAGTGGAGTCGCAATGATTTTCCATGCTCACTTCGAGATCAACGGAACACAGGCGATCCTGTGTCTATGTTATCCAAGACTGCACCCGATGGAGGCATGTAAAGAGTGTGGGAAAAGAGCCGCACAGCGACACGTGCTTTGGGAGTGTACCTCCACTCACTTCGCGACGCATTTTAGGCAAGGACAAACTCCGAGACGAATTATTCCAGCTACCACCGCTCAAGGGCAGGGGCCGGCCACCGCCACGGCTGTGGTCACCAAACCTAGTGGAGATCAGTGGCGGTCACTGCTGCGGATCGGCTGCGTAAGCGTCGCTGCCGCTGTAAGGCGGCTCTCACTAGCGACGAGCTGGCCGATGAGCTTTGGGCCATCTGGCAAGCCGAAGATGCCGCCCACGTTCAATGACTTCAAGCGGTCACCTGAGGCACCACCATCATCATCGATGGAGGGTGGGAAGGGACAGAGGTTAATCGCCTCTTCCCCCACCTCTCCTGAAGGAAACTGGTGGACAGTAAATAAAGTTTATTCATTCAATATTTACATCGCTCTTCTACGCTGTCCTTCCCTCACTCTGATGAATTCAGTTGACCTTAGGTAGGCGTGATTGCTACAGCAGCGAACTGAGGACTGGAGAGAAGGTGACATACGAGGACGTTGGAAGTTAGCACTCGTCCACGCATGTCCTAGCAGGAATACTAAAAATTGGGCGAGTTAGTATTAATTCACGACTTCTTTGCGCTAAGACACGTACGGACCAGCAAGGAATAGACACCACGGGCGCAAGCTCAACGCTGTTTCATGTGAAACAACCAAATGCACTTTATCATCGAAGCATTGCAGGTGCCTCAATGCAGTGGACCCGAATAACAACGAGATAAAACTAAGCGCCCGTATTCAACAACCTTGCGTCATCACAACAACAAAGATAAAAAAACAACAAGCAAGCTTGAGGCTGACCTCACCCATGTTCAGCATGATTACAACACGTGCTTTTCAAGCAGTAGGATTCCTTATCGGACATCGTAATGGAAGCTTGGCTTACACACTTCTCTCGTGTGTTTATAATACGGAATTCGGAATTTCTGATCCGTGTGTGCGTTGAACGCGAAATTCACGAATGATTGTCCTAATCCTCTATTCGATAATAACATACAAATAAGACCAAGCAGTCGTCTTTCGGAAGTGAGGAGGACGGCTTATTCATGCAGGTATTACCCTGTGCCTATGGCAACGCGCACTAATTTGCCTTGGTACCGATCAAAGTAGTTCGCAGGGCTCTCCATAAGGGGGAGGGGGACGGCAATGTTTATGTGCAGTGTACAATCCTCCCTCCCCATCGGTCGAATTCAAAAGACTACATGCTTCACAATGCATTAAAAATGAGAAAGGAGTGACTACAGTCTTCTCAGATTTGTCTGCTATGGTCTGTGGTTTTCGAGCAGTAAAGAAAAGAAACTAACAGTTTTTATAACTGCGTTTCGTTCGGATAGCCGGTCACACATCATAAAAGGTAAACACAGCGCGAATTAGACGAGAAATCGCGAAGAAAAACACAGGACGAGCGCTGACTAACAACTGGCTGTTTTATTACTTCAATGCAAGACAAAATAAATAAGGCGTAGGGAAAAAGTCACGTAAAACTTCAAACCATTCGTCACGATACAACGGGTGCAAGCGCACGACTCTGCATAAGAGCCATTTGGTAGTTGACTTAGTCAATGACCACGTGAACATCATAGTTTCAAAGTTTCAAAGTTTATTTGCAGGAAAAAAAAAATACAAAAACTTCCCTGCGGGAGGCAAAGACTAAAGGCTAAATAGCCTGACGAGGTCTTGACCTCCTGATACAGTCTGCATCAGTGCCATATTACACATATTCACACATCAGTAACATGCATATACAAATAAGTGACATTATACATATCTTATTTAGTTACATAGCTTATTTCTACATGATATACATTCAGAATATGTTTTACATAAACAGGAAACAATTTTGGTATCAAACGATTCTGTTTAAGTATCATTATTCACAGTAAGAAAAAAAATCAACTCAGTATACAAGTATTCCTAAATATAAAAGCCTATGGATCTACTATGTCTTTAGTCAAAAGAAGAAAGGATTTATGATGACATTTAAATGGTTTAGTTTTCAGAGTAAAGTCTATATTCGATTCGTGAAGGTTTAGCAATTGTATGATCTTATAATCAATAGCCTGCTTGCCATAGTTCGTGCGTGTTTTCTTAGTTTTGCGGGTAGAATTTCTGAAGCCATATGTTGTTGATACAGTGCGTGGAAAGGAATCCTGTAGTTTATGTTTGTGGATGTGTTGCATCAGTTTAAGATTATATACTTTTCTAGCAGATAGAATTCCATGTTTAAGAAAAAGCGGCTGAGTGTCTAAGTCCTTGGGGTGACCTTTATATTTTTCTATTACACGGAGCGCGCGCTTTTGCAAGATTAATATTCGATCGTAATTGGTCTTAGTTGTTGTTCCCCATACAAGCATTCCGTATAGAAGCTTGGAGTAAAACAAGCTATAATATAATGATTTACATAACCATGAAGGGAGGAGGAAAGCAATTTTACTCAAGCACCCTACAGAACGAGCTAGATCTACCAAGCACTCATCATCTAAAAGCACTCATCATCTAAAACACTCATCATCATCTACATAGCACTCATCATCTAAAAGAAGACAGCAGGGCGGCGCTATATTGCAACACATGTGGGTTCACACCGAAGTTCCGAGAATGTAAGTCATGGGAAGATACGCAAGCGAGCGCAGTCGCCTGATAGCCGAGGCTTTCGCAATTAAACGCTAGAGGGCGAAACATGCGCTACTGAGCCGTCCATGAAATCAAGTATAGAGCAGATTAAGCATCTCCCATGTGCCGAGTGGCACTGTCAAATTTGTAATCTTGTCGAATAGCTGCTATCGTGACGAATAGCTTAAAATTTGACGTGAGTAGTTTCCCCGCCTTTTTTTTTCTTTATGCTGCTTTGAGGCGATAAAACAGTGATTGGTTAGTCGGGCGCTGATTGATTGATATGTGTGGTTTAACGTCCCAAAACCACCATATGATTATGAGAGAAGCCCTAGTGAAGGGCTCCAGAAATTTCGACCACCTGGTGTTCTTTAGCGTGCACCCAAATCTGAGTACACGGGCCTACAGCATTTCCGCCTCCATCGAAAATGCAGCCGCCGCAGCCGGGATTCGATCCCGCGACCTGCGGGTCAGCAGCCGAGTACCTTAGCCACTTGACCACCGCGGCGGGGCATTAGTCGAACGCCCGTCCTGTAGTTTGCCTCGTACGTATCGTCCGTTTCACGCCATTTTTACCTTCTACAAACAGTTGGAACGCAGCATCAGTTTCCTAACAGTTTTAGAAGGCACGACCCGGCGTGACTGGACTGGGACGACTTTCTGCTCTCCCATAGTAGAGTCCCAGCCGCTGGATGAACATCCAGCGGCTGTGGTAGGGTAATAACTACTCTTAATCGTTCAACTTTTTTTTACTGAACCTACAGCCACCATCATTGTCATAAAAAGAACTGCCGACGATTACTTTACTGCCTCATGCAAATTCTGAGTGCAGCTTTGTCTTGGGACAAGCCCAACTGCGTTTGAAGTTTTGTCTTTCCGCAAGGTGTCCGACTACGCCATAAATGATGACTCTTGTGAAGTAAGACAGCACTCGCTACGCCGTTATTCTTCTTTCTGCGGATAACCTAGATACCTGCTACACATCTGATGATGATCCTCTCACAGTTCTTGCACTCACCCACAAACGGGGATCGGCCAAGAGCAGTTAGTGGGTCGTGTATATAAAAACGCCCAATGGACATTAAGACTGTAAAATCAAATCGCAAAGAGTTAATGAAAATGCTACACGATGAAGCGGTCAGACAATCAGATAGGTTCGGAGTCGATATAAGGATGAGAATGTACTAACAAGGTAATCTGTTTGTTTCCATTACGCACGCAAACACAGCAGAGTAGACCTCTCTGTGACTATAACCTAATGTGATCCGTCCAAAGGATACAGTAGCTGCAACATTTGTTTTCAAACCTAGCTTTTTAATTGGATCGACAAGGTATCTTTTCTTTCCTTTCGTAGCATGCGACAATATGAGTTGCAAGGCGGGCTCCCTTATCAGCATTCTTAGTTTTGTGTGTGTGTGTTCCCTGAGCCGCTCGTTGACGCATCTTCCAGTTTGATCAAACATTGAAAAAAAAAAAGGAATGCGATGCGGCCAAGGAATGTGATGTCGGCCATGGAATCTGCTCTTAGAAAATCGTGCACTCACACGATGCAAGGCAGCTTCACCAATCAGATCAGCAAACATCTGGCTGCTGAGTTCCAAGTCGTTCCTGATTGCTGCGGCTGAAATGCTGATTAGGAAAAGAAAATCTACCTGGAGGGCGGGCGCCGTACAGGGCGAAGTGAGGCCTGTGGTGGTCCCGTATATACATTGGATCTGCGATGCACTCAAGAAAGTGGCAGGCAAACATGGCGTCACTGTGAAGCTGCCTGCCCCGAACAAACTTTCCTAGCTATGTTCCCGCGGCTGCGGTATGAGCAGAAAAGGGTGCAAAATGTGACACGGTACGACCTACGTTCCGTGTGCCATCAGCGTGGCTTACGCAAACCTGCTCTCGTGTCGACCTATGTTGGTCAAACTGGAAGATGCGCCAACGAGCGGCTCAGGAAACACTTACAAAAAAATTAACAAAAATGCAGATAAAAGAGCCCAACTTGTGGCTCATATTGTCGCGTGCTGCAATCGTGAGGCCCGAGTTGACGGGACGTCGATGCTTGGCAGGAGCAATAGTGAGCATGCGCGGCTGGCCTCGGAAGCCTATCTTGGCATAAAAAGTGCTTATTTATGCTTAAGCTACACGTATCTCAGTAGGGTTGAGAGCTGGGTGAGATATCATTTTAACATAGGGCAGTAGCGTAAATTCGACGGGACACAAGGAAAAGAACAAACACGACACTCGCTATATATATATATATATATATATATATATATACTATATATATATAGCGAGTGTTAATATATAAATATATATATATAGCGAGTATATAAGGGAAAAGGGTGTATACCTAAGGGCTCGTTTTTCCGTGTTTTAACACACTATTAATGAGATCTAACAGACAATAATGCCAAGGAATGTAAAGGGTTGTTATTAGAACAAATGAAATGTAAATAAGAAGAAAGAAAAGTGGGTGAAAAAAAAGCAGCCACGAGCAGGAATTGAACCTACGACCTTCGAATAACGCGTTCGATGCTCTAACCATTGAGCTATCACAGCGGCCTTCCCTCCAAGCACTTTTTTGGGGGCTTATATGCGAATTTAGAAGTGAGAGTGTCAGTCAGCGCCATCTGTAAGCCAAGCGGCGAGTGTGAAACACCCTTTTATGCGCATGTGTGGCGTCACGTAGCACGTGAACTCATTACGAGCGGGCAGCTGACCAATAGTCCCTCGTATACAACCTAATGACACCAAGTCTGCCAGTACGAGACCCTCGTTAATGAATAAGGGAAAGAGGTGTATACCTAAGGGCTGGTTTTTCCGTGTTTTGACACAGTATTAATGAGATCTAATAGACAATAAAGCCAAGGAATGTATAGGGGAAGTTATTAGAACAAATGGAATGTAAATAAGAAAGAAAAGTGGGTGAAAATTAACCAGCCATGAGCAGCAATCGAACTTACGACCTTCGAATACCTTCCATAAGGAGAAGATAGGAAAGATGGACACGGCGGTCGCAGGAGTCCGAGGACGAGGCACCACTCGGCGAGAGCTCTTGTCGGCTGCAGGAGATGGCGTAGGGGGAGCCCAGTCGGCCAGAGCTGCGCTGTCGTCGGAGATCGCGGGGGCACAACCGGTCGACAAGGAATCCAGTGAGCGAGTCGCCAAAAGAAAAAAAGAGTACCCAGGCAAATACGATTGATGATTGATATGTGGGCTTTAACGTCCCAAAACCACCATATGATTATGAGAGACGCCGTAGTGGAGGACTCCGGAAATTTCGACCACCTGGGGTTCTTTAACGTGCACCCAAATCTGAGCACACGGGCCTACAACATTTCCGCCTCCATCGGAAATGCAGCCGCCGCAGCCGGAATTCGAACCCGCGACCTGCGGGTCAGCAGCCGAGTACTTTAGCCACTAGACCACCACGGCGGGGCAACTCACGCAAATACAGGCTTCAAGCGATAGTATACGGCAGTTATGCGTAGACACTTTTAGATGAAACAAGAAGTAACAGCACATTGTGTTATAAAACCAAAAACTCTTGGCGTGAATTTACACGAGCCTGAAACAGAATTGAAACAGCACGAAGGACAATATAACACATGCAAACACTAGCATTAATTATAGTCCTTCGAGGAAGCTGGCTTCTCGGTTACTTAACGAAACTGATGACTGACTTAGTGCTGCTTCTGAAATAAAATTAGTTGCAAGTGTATATAGCGAGTGTCGTGTTTCTTCTTGTCCTTGTGTCCCGTCGAACTTACGCTACTATGCCATACGTTAAAACGGCACGTATCTCTCCCTGCACGCATCTGAGCTCGATTCCATTTCATCGCGTATGTAATGCACTGATTCATTTTTCAACTCTGTTTCACTTTTGTGTTTATGTTTCTTTTTGTCGATTGCGTGTCGCATGTGCGTTAAGGCTGCTTTGCCAGCACATTTTTTTTCCCCAGCAACTTTGTAATCACCCGCGGAGATAACTTAAGAGCCCACAAAGAATATACCAGGTCGCAACGAATGTAAGGCTCAAAATAGAGAGTAGAAATTGACTGATTGATTTGTGAGGTTTAACGCCCCAAAACCACCATATGATTATGAGAGACGCCGTAGTGGAGGTCTCCAGAAATTTCGACCGCCTGGGGTTCTTTACCATGCACCCAAATCTGAGCACACGGGCCTACAACATTTCCGCCTTTTATCGGAAATGCAGCCGCCGCAGTCGGGATTCGAACCAGCGACCTGCGGGTCAGCAGCCGAGTATACCTTAGCCACTAGACCACCGCGGCGGGGCATAAAGAGTAGAAAAGGTGTACAGTTCGCTGTATACAGCGAACTGTACATGCAACAACCGCTTCTATACCGCCTCTATACATACAACAACCGCCTCTGTACATGCAACAACCGCCATGTACATGCAACAACCGCCTCTATATATATATAGAGGCGGTTGTTGCATGGCACAGCCAACGAGGCAGAGAAGACAGCGCAATCTTTATTTTCGCTGTTCCGAAATGTGCTGCTATAGGCACCTGGGGCATTACAAAGGTCGACACCCACGGGATAACCTTATTTATATCGTGCGCGACTGTGCAGTTATTTTGTCCACAAATACAGAGTTAGCTCTGGCGTCCACGCACTCTCTTGCAAATGTCTCTTTTTTTACTCGCACGTATTCTCACTTCCAAGAAGGATCCATGTGCTTCTCCTTCAGAATCTTAATCTCAGTTGCTTAGCTGGACGCGAGGCCGTTAGGCGTGTATCAGTAACGCAGGAAGCGATACTATATAACACCGTCGGCGTCCGGCATGGTAAACAAGCTGCAGCCCCACGCTCCTAGCTAGGACTTGCAGGGCCAAAAGATGCACGTCCTCATCAGCGGCGTCCCGTTGTTGCTCCTGGCAGGTGAGCTTTCGCACTGTCACCGTTTAGGCAGGATTCACAATTGTAAACTGCAAAGCCACAGGTCCATAGTTGAGGAGCAGATGAAGCCCACACGCACACAGGACAAGCGCCAATGCGAAAGACTGTATACTACATTGTAAATCCACATACTTTTTTTTAGGGGCGAAGCTCCTTAAAGCGGCACCCGTTTGTCCCTCGAAGTCGTAGTGTGTAACAAGTGTTACATTTACCTGCAAGGGGGTGCCGGTGGGAGATTTCTTCTGTGCTTTGTTGAACAATAAAAAGTTCGCGGCGTGCGCGTTAACTAAAAGCCGAATGCTCCTGTCTCTCATTCCACATTAGCAGCCATTGGCATGTTCCAGTAGGAAACGTTAGTAGAAGTGTTAAAAGCCGACTTCTGCTGTCTCTCATTCACAGTAGTAGCCATTGTTTACCTCCAAGGTAGTGCCTGGTGAGATTTCTCCTGTGCTTCATTAAACAATGAAATTTTTATCGGGCGAATTAACGGAAGAAAATTTCACGGCATTACTTCCAGGAGCTTCGCCCAATCTCATCATCATTCACCTCGTGGATCTGCCGTCAATTTTCTTTTTTTTTTTTTTGAACCCGTACGAGCGAGCGTTAACCTCCCAGTCGGTATCGGCGTCTTAAGTTGTGAGGGAAAAAATGAGCGTTGTCCGGGACCTAAAAATAGAAAACTTTTCGAATAAAATAAATAATAAAGATCTTCTGTTCGAGTGAGTCCGCCTCAGTGGAACAGTGGCTAGGGTGCTTGGCTGTTGACGCGATGGTCGCAGGTTTTGGCGGTCGCACTTCCGTGGAAACGAAATGACCGCCCATGTGCGGTGCGAAATTCGTCCGAAATTTCCAGAGCCCTCCACTACGGCGTCTCATAATGATATCATGCATAGTAATGTATGCGCGTAGGTTACACTTAATGGTTATGAGAGCTATGCGCACCCGACGTGTGGCCTTCTGAGGGCACATATATTGGCGGGATCAGCGAGTGATAAACTGCTGTTGAGAGTTAGCGCTGTGATGTCTCGTACGTGCCTTCTTTTGTGCGTGTCTTTAGCCTGCGCTACCATCAATTATCACGATCCGCATAACTTCAACGTGTTCGCGGTATGAAGCGTGGCCATCACTAAGCGTTCTAGAACAAGGTGAGAGATTCAAAGTGTAATAATTAGTACACCATGCGATACCGTTGCACTGTGCTTAAGCAGACAATTTCAGCGCGCTGCCCGAAACGACGCACGAAAGGAACACACAGGTGTGCACAGGACGAGTGGTCGCCCGGCCCTGTATACACGTGTGCTCTTTGCGTGCGTCCTTGAAGCATGCAGCGTGCTGCAAGTGTCGACTGTGCACAGCCAACTAACCCACACTGACTCTTCTAGCTAAGCTTGATTGATATGTGGGCTTTAACGTCCCAAAACCACTTCATGATTATGAGAGACGCCGTAGTGGAGGGCTCCGGAAATTTCGACCACCTGGGGTTCTTTAACGTGCACCCAAATCTGAGCACACGGGCCTACAACATTTCCGCCTCCATCGGAAATGCAGCCGCCGCAGCCGGGATTCGAACCCGCGTCATGCGGGTCAGCAGCCGAGTACCTTAGCCACTAGACCACCGCGGCGGGGCTTCTAGCTAAGCTTGGTCATTTCAAAGGCCAAAGTGCAGACAAGCCCTTTCAAATGTCGGTGTGTGACGGCTGTCCCTATACAAGCGACAGAAATTATTTATAAACGCTCGTGGTTATTATACCCAGTGTTGCTTTACGGAGGGACAATTTTTTAGCGATTTGTCTGTTTTTTTTCTTTATACTTTCTTTCGCACATCATACAATAATAATACAGTGCACAAACAGTACATACTGATGTAATAAAGGAATTAAACTCACTATGTAACCACATTCTGTTTGTAATTTACCTGTTTTTGTTCCATTGGAATAGGCATGTACATTTCTTTGTGTGTGTGCGTGCGTGTAAGTCAGTTCGTCACACGAATGCCGAGAACGATTATTTTTCCCATTTATTTCCCAACAGCTGCGGCGAACGCCATTCCCCTCGGTAAGTACTCTGGCGGCACAGAAGCGCCATCTTCAGACGCGTGTAATAGTTGAGGAAGCAATGGCGCGAGGAACTTAATGAGAACTTGTCCTCTTTCGTGAGCATTAGTAACGCGAGGCTTACCAGCTATATGAAAGCACACATCCTAGTCCGATCACTTTGGCCGAGCTTGAACACGCACTGTTCCCATAAGTCTTCTTGACTGTCTCATTGACAGCCCGTGTATAACGGCCCACGCCCCGTACATAAGTGAACTCTAAAATGAACCAATAAGTAAATTTAAGCTAGTACATATAGTTCTAATATAACTTCAGTCTCGTTAATTTCACGCCCATACGTTTATCCGTAGATAAAACAAACCATTGTGAAAAACTCTAGTGATAACTTTCTCACCGAAATCTGCGACGGTGAAGTCACCGATATAAACGTGTTTTCTTGTATTTTTGGCCAGATCGGTTCAACGGAATCAACTGAAAACTGGCATGTCTCGCTCACTCAGAAGAAAATTCACTTCATTTTCTTTTTTTGATGATTAGAAACTACGCTGGCCCTAGCAAACGCCATTAAAATGTCAGAATGTACATGCTCAAACAAAAAAAAGCATACACCCGAAGGCCCCTCTTACTTCAATGGTAACGAACGCGTCGCCCCGGTGGTCTAGTGGCTAAGATACTCGGCTGCTGACCTGCAAGCTCGCGGGATCGTATCCCGGCTGCGGCGGCTGCATTTCCGATGGAGGCGGAAATGTTGCAGGCCCGTGTGCTCAGATATTGGTGCACGCTAAAGAACCCCAGGCAGTCGAAATTTCCGGAGCCCTCCACTACGGCACCTCTCTTATTCATATGGCAGTTTTGGGACGTTAAACCTCGCCTATCAATCAATCCATGGTGACGAACAAATCTGAAGCAATGAATTCCTTTATATGGCTAGAAAAAGGTTACTATTGAACATTATTCCCCAACAAACCATGGTACGCATTCCCAGATTTTTTTTTTTCATATTTTTCAGCTTACATTGAATGTAATAAGAAGTCTCTAGTCTTATTTTTTTATACTTCCTTTGGCAACGAACGATCGCATAAAGGTGTAGTCGGTGGTTCTGAAGTTGCGACAAACAGCCACGCCTCACGTACTATATGAAAGCTGGTTGAGATTTCTTGTGACCCATGTCGAAGTATGTTCATCACTTGTACGTGTATTGCACGGCATGCAATTTTATAGTTACCTCTGACCCAGCAAAAACCAACTTGTTAGCTGTCCTAAAGTGATTATCTCATGTACAAATCAGGCAAGCGAGCTCATACATCCCCGTTCTTAGTGCACCCATGTACCAGAAAGAGATCACAACGCTGCTTTTAAACAAGTGCCGTTGCCGCAGATTTAGTGCCCGCGAACCAGTCCTCAGGTGGTGTGGTCTACGAGGTTCACGCCACCATCACCCTGGAGAGTCCCGAGCTGAATGTGGACGAGGGCACAAAGTTGCAGTACGCTGGAGACCTGGCCGTCTACGCGGTCGGCAAGGACACGTACCAGGCACGCTTTCTTAACTTCTCGATGGTCACTTCAACGAAAACGGCGTGTCCAGGTTGCAGCTTGGAGACCTTGATCATCGCGCCCCCCGAAAGACGTTACCCACCTCCCAAAGCTGTCAATGATCCCGACAAATCGCAGGTCCGTCCACTGGTATTGGAGACACTGATTATCGCACCGCCCGAAAGACGTTACCCACCGCTCACAGCTGTCAACAATGCTGACCAATCGCAGGTCCGTCCACCGGTTCAAGAGACACTGATCATCGCACCCCCCGAAAGACGTTACCCACCTCTCAGAGCTGTCAATGATGCTGACCAATCTCAGGTCCGTCCACCGGTTCTGGAGACACTGATCATCGCACCCCCCGAAAGACGTTACCCACAGCTCGCAACTGTCAACAACCCCGACCAATCGCAGGTCCGTCCACCGGTTCTGGAGACACTGATCATCGCACCCCCCGAAAGAACTTCACCACTTAGAGCAGTAAACGATCCCGACAAATCGCAGGTCCGTCCACTGGTATTGGAGACACTGATTATCGCACCGCCCGAAAGACGTTACCCACCGCTCACAGCTGTCAACGATGCTGACCAATCGCACGTCCGTCCACCAATCCTGGAAACACTTATTATCGCGCCACCAGAGAGGTGTTACCAACCACCAACCACGATCGGTGATGCTGACCCGTCGCAGTTGCTCGGCTACCCCGTTCAGTTCGTCCTCAAGTCTGGCAAGGTAAGGACGCCCCATATTCATGTTATAATGAACCAACTGGGGAAAGTGTACAAACTGTCAATTAATTTATCGGAGTGACAGATGCTACCCGACGTATCAAAACAGATATGGCAATATGCAGAAACAGGCCCGGTAAACTACCATGTAATTCAGTAGACTCCTAGATTACGCGTGCAACAGATGGCCTTCACAGTGAGGCCAGCTTTGACGTCTTCCTGCTGCCATAGTTTGCAAGCACTGCTACCTTTACGTTATTTCTCACACCACATCTCGCTGACCCTCGCTGACCGCAGAGCCAGTCTTTACTGCGGTGCATAGAGATTGCCGCCATTAATCTACTGCATACCTACAGAACGTGGCAAACCCCACCTCCTTGTGCAAAGTACATAAAATGAAACTCGTGCCTTTACGTGCACATGCTCAATGCAACTTTACATATGGATATGCATATTGTGAAGCTCTTGAAAACTACCCTGGGAAAGCAGAAAAGGTTGCATTGACTTGTACTGTCAAAACCACATAAAAAATCTTCATTGTTCTTCCTTGTTTGATAGGCCATACTAAAAAGTCCCTGAGTATGTTAATTCTTGACATTAGACTTTAAATTTTCACGGGTCGACCTCTCCAAAGCCGTGCCTCTCAGACAGTGGAGACGAACTTGAATGTAACAACGCCAAAAGAGGACTAGGATGACAGGAGATGACCAAGGCACAGGCTTAACATATTGTTATTAAGAGTATATGCACTGGCAGTACAATCAGCATAAGAAAACAAGAAGGTATAAGCAGACATCAGTGCTAACAGCACAATGTCGCGTGCTGGCTATGTAGGTGCACGATCTCGTAGTGCACGAGGTGTAGCAGTTGGTGGCACGGGCACACACTTCAGTGGAGGGTGGTGCGAAAGTTTATATCATAGTCATTCCAGGGTACATGACTATGCATAATATGTGAATATGAGACACACCATCATGAAGGCCAGCGAACTGATTATAACAACGTGGTGTGCTTTCTCAAGGGGACCCTACAACTTTCTGAGTAATGACAGAACAGTCTCGATATTGTAGTTTATTACCTCACCAATCGATTGCCGCAAAAATGTTTCGAATGCACCGGGAAATTTTCACGTGATTTGTAGAATTATTGAGCTTATTCAACTCACGAGACGCATGTAATAGTACATGGAATTCACCCCCCAACCTCTTCTTTGTTCATTTCTAAAAGGTTGTGGAGTACAAGATGAGCTTTGGGGCCCCAGCTTGGATCAACAGCGTGTACCAAACAGTGCTGGCACTCCTTCAGAACCAAGTCGAGACACCTCTGGAGCTCCCTGCTGTGTCGTCCTACTATGAGGTGAAGGGCTTACAAAAATCTGTTTATTCGGTTGGCATAGTTTAGTCTATACCACGCTGCCCAGCGAATGCAGAATGGCGGCACATGTGCCTGAGTACCTCGAGTGGCCGAAAATGAAAGTGAGTTTCAGCCCAATGGAAAGCTGCATATACACAGGCGTCATCTTGCAAAGCAAGCTTGGGTTGTGTTCGAACTTCGTTATATCATACATGCATAAACACAAACTACTTGCTACATGCGGCACCGATCGGAGAAGATTCTCAGAGCATCAAACGTACGATACGCCCAAAAACGTCAGCACAGCAATGTTATGACAGCGGGTATACACTTAGCAAAGGTTATACTAAAGATTAAGACGCGACTATTCCAAACAATATTGATAGTATTAAGGCCTTACCAATGCTGCACGAAGGGTTTTAAAGTTTTCATTCATTCCTCGAACCATAACGGCATTTTATGCTTACCGTGTGCTGCCCTCTGGCAATTTGGTAGAGGCCAGGACACTGGCATTGCTAAAACAATGACCTCCAAGAGCAAGAGGCATTTTGCGGCTTTTCCGCTAGGAACGGGCTTATGCGCCAATGGCATCATGGAAAAGGCGGATTGAAGTATAGAATCTGCCTCCCATTGACTTTGTATATTCACCAAACTTTTCTTGAACTTTCTCCAAATTTATTTAGGTATTACTTGAAATGTATTCATAACAGAATGTCTTAAGCTTTGTTATTATTGATACACTTTCTCTTAGACTACAATGTCTGCATATGCTAATTCTGTGATTTTGATACTGCTGATTTTTTATTGCGTGATTAGCCCCCTATGATAATGGCCAATTAGGGTGCTGTAGGTATGTCTAATAAATGAATCAAAAATAGGACAAGATGCGCAAGCTTCCATTCGTGTGATAGGGCTCATCATGCTATGATCACGATAGTAAATGTTGTTCCTTGCATGCCAACGTGAGCAGTATTCTGAAAAATTGTTTTGTAATAACCCAGCCGATTATTCGGGAATATCGCTATTTGTTAATGTTTTTAAACTCTACAGTTAACAGTTGTCAAATGTATGAGGTTAAATTATTTCCACTTAGTTACATCCACTTCATTACATTCTCTTCATTACACAGCTTTTGAACTTGCCTTGAAAATCACATTGGTACTTTGAAAAACGGTGTGCAAGACTAACCGAAAGTACAATAATAAAGCACGGCATTATGATTTTGCTTAGTTGCAGTATGAAGCTCTTCGATGAGCACATTAGTATCTCAATTCAAGGTAAATGCAGCAACACAATCAAGAGGACTCTTTAGCCAGATCTTGTAACCCTCATAGCCCGGTGCTGCTTTGATGATTCTATTGCCTTGCACCGTAATGAGATTACCGTTGTGTAAGCCTAATTTGTTAGATGAAAGTTCGAAATTTTCAGACTATCGCTTTTAGATTTAAAAAAAGCAGACCAAGCAGACGAACGTGCATCAGATGCACTTTCATCGAAGAGGCGATCGTTGCACAAGCTGCGGAAATCAGCAACTGTAAGCCGTGCTGAAGAATAAAAGAATATCTAGCTGATGATGGAATCTTTCTGAAGTACACAACAAAATAATTCTTAAGTTTAAGAATTCAGTTGGGCTATAATGCCCTTGAGAGTAAGTACGAAGGCCTTTGTACGGAAAAAAGGAACAAGTATTGAGAGCGGGTGCTTCTGCTATTTCGGTGTGTTTCTTTCGTATGTTCATCTAGCTCACGTACATGACTGAGACCATCGTCACACTAATCACAAAAGCTATAAAAACAGCCTTCAAATACCAAACAGTTGACCCTGTAACGCAATCACTGCACCACTGTCTACCTCAACAGTCTTCATCTGCCTGCAGTGTGGTCATAGTGGTCTCGTATACCAAGTGAACTATGCACTACGAAAAGTTGCCAAATATTCCCTTCAGTCCCGGCATACACCATTATTCTAAACATGAACTTAGAAGGCACGTCATACCCCGCATGTTACTTAATATGACCTCTTGAAACTTGATTGATATGTGGGGTTTAAAGTCACAAAACCACCATATGATTATGAGAGACGCCGTAGTGAAGGGCTCCGGAAATTTCAACCACTTGGGGTCTTTAACGTGCATCTAAATCTGAGCACACGGGCCTACAGCATTTCCACCTCCATCGGAAATGCAGCCACCGCAGCCGGGATTTCATCCCGCGACCTGCGGGTCAGCAGCCGAGTACCTTAGCCACTGGACCACCGTGGCGGGGCGACCTCCTGAAACTTATTGTGCGCATTCTTGCAGGATTTCTGAGCATAGGACTACCGGTAATTTAATTTTATTGTAGTGCGTTTTGCTGCAGAGATTCACTTTGATGCAGACATGTTCGACTAGCTTCGACGTTGCAGGACCAACATGAAAAGTATTTTTTTTTCTCCACTGGAAAATAATGCGACGAGAAAAAAAATCTGTGCATGCTTTTCAGGCCTTATATTTCATTCTCTTTATGCAAGTTCTGAAGCTGACTAGTGGCCGAAAAATTAAATAATTAGATACATACTCATTACCTTTAATTACTGAAAGTAACACAAAACAGTGCATTCCTTCATTTTATTTCTTGGAATGTAATACTGAGTGCCTTAGAATTATGTCATGCGAATTTTACACGCATCTCACGGTGCACCACAATTCGTGACAGAATGGGAATGTACTACTTTATTCGCAGGATGGTGTATCCGGATACTGTCGTGTCACCTACGAGGTACACTCGCTGACCGATCTCCCCACTGAGACAGGACTTATAACATGACAAAGACCAAGCATCTGGACGACTGCCAGCAACGCAACCACGTAGATAGCGCGAGCGACACTCGGGGACACCCGCCGATCGCAGGAAACACTTGGCCAACAACATGCTTCCATTACCTGTGGACGACGCCTCCGAGAACCGGCCATTAGGCGGAACTCCAGAGGATCTTAACACGGTGAGCAGTGAACACCTTGTCCTCTCATCTATTACAACAGCAGCCGTACGTACTTGCGAACGTACGTAAAGCTAGCAGAGTAATTACACGCTTAGCAGTGAACAATGTGTTAATTAGAATAAGAGGACAACAGCAGCCATAAGTACTTGTAAAAGCACGTAAAGCTAGCAGAGCTGTTACACAATTTGAAAAACTAGCAACAGCGCACATTTGCAGTTACCTGGCACACACACACAGTGTGCATTTGCAGAGTGACACTGTAGATGTGCATCATCATGCGGTTGTCTTCGTCACTGCAGCTGCTGCCTTAAAAAACCAAAACAAGACTACTTGTTGAAACGTTGGCGCCAGCGACACACTATGTTTCAGGATTTTTTATTGTAATCATATCAACGAAAAAAAATATACAATTCAGAGTTTTCATGATAGACCACCAGATATATATTTGATTTTGCTGCACTTTAAGAGAGTTCATGACCCGCTGCGGCAATGTAGGAGTCATGATGCTCGACTACTGATCTGAAGGTTGCAAGATCGAATCTGGGCCACTGCGGTCGCATTTTAGATGTAGCCAAAAATCCTTGAGGCCCGTGTACTTGGATTTAGGTGCACGTTAAGAAACCCCAAGTGGTCGAAATTTCCTGAGGCCTTCGGTACAACGTTTCTCACATTCGATTGTGATATTAGGACGTAAAACCACAATTAATATTGTTAATATTAAAGAGTTAGTGAAAACATTTTCAAGAACTCTATCCGTAATATTTTTGATATGACTTCTAGCTTAATAACGCACAATAAATAATTATGTGTACTATAGTTGAAGAGACACTGAAAGCCGATAAAACATTACGCCAGAGTGAAAAATGTCAATGCTGTGAATGACTAAAACATCAATATTAAACACAGCAGCACTTAAGATTGAGGAATGAAGGTAATTTGTAGGACATGATTTGTGCCACCAGTGGGACAATTTGAAACATCAGCCTGAAGACGTATTCAGCCCTTACAGCACAACCTGATCACAATCAAGGGCTAGAACTACGCACGATAAAAATATGTTTCAATGCATCCCCAGAGAGTATAAAATGTACTTCGTGCACAGTCTGATTCATGAAAACAATAACCACTTGAAGTTAATCTGAAGAACGACGCAAGTCCCGTTATCGCCAGGCTGTGATTCGCTGATCCGTAGCGCCGGCAGTCGGATTGTAAAGCCCTACTAATGGTGAAGCAAATCAGTAATGGGTGGTTTGGTTTCAAGCTAAATACTTTTTTTTTTGGCACGCACACGACATTTGCCAGGTTTCTGGAAAGCTGTTTCTACCATCCACCTCGACTTCATATTTGCCTTTATAGTTCCTTAACGTTGCTTCCCTTATTTCCCTGCTCCCATTCGCATTATCAGTTGAAACCAGAGGGAACGGCTCACGAGGTCTCCTACTACCTCGTCAATGGCAGGCTTCATTGAGAGCGCCACATGCGACAGCCTTCACCGTGCTACCCCTGATCACCGGCCCGGCCCTAGTGCGGGCACAGCTTCAGCTCAAGCTGGCCAGCCATCGAGCACCACCCATGGAAACTACGCATTTTGATGGGAAGCCACGCACCTCACTCAAACTAAACATGTCCGAGATAGTCGGGTGCCTCAACGTAGCTGCCTACGGGGACCTGCTGGTTGAGCCCCAAGTGTTCACCCAGCTCCTCGACGAGGTGGCCGAGGAGCTCTCCACCTTCGATCTCAACATTGGGACCAAGAAGATCCCTGCGCTCATGCAGAAGCTTGTGCGCATGGTCTCGCTTCTCAACACTGAACAGCTGAAGCAAGCCATGCCTTTGTCCCTCCTCAACAGAACCAGCGAATTGGAGCTCAAGGAGCAACTGCTCAGGTACAGCTTTGCTCGCAGCGACTGCTCAGGTACAGCTTTACTCGCGCAGAACAGAAAAAAAAAGGGGCAGTATCAACAGCGAAGTCAAAATTTTTTTTCGGGTGGGGGGGGGGGGTAATTCAGCCATGCTATTATATGTTCGTTCATGCATTTGTATGTGCGTGCATTTATACGTAAGCAAAATTGAAAAATATCGGAGAGAGAATTGAATCCCCCCACCCCCCTCGCCTACGCTCATGGGTATGTTACCCTCTGTAAAATTTGAAGGCTGAAGCCTGCTGCCAAGCAGTGATACATTAAAAGCGTCCTGCAACACTTTCACTGGCAATCATCGAATGACATTGATTAACGGAGTTTATTGACTCATGAATCAAGTGCCGCAGAAATTTTTGGAATGATTCCAGTACGAACGCAATCTAGAGGGGTTTCATTCTCCCTTGCTTCAAAGGGGCCTTGCAACACATTTTGAGGATGGTCAGAAAACGCTGCCGACATGTATTCGAGGCTCCCGAGAACACGCAGCCAGATATTGTAGCGCAGCACGCGGCCTGGAATATACAAAAATTTATCAATGTCAGCCAAACATTATTTTCTCTTTCGAAAAATTATTCTACAGGCTGAAAAATCACTGCGTCACGAGCCAAAGCATTGGCCATTGGCTGATTTTAACAATGGCGCACGCGGGAGTTATTTTCATGGGCCACTGAGCGAAGCCGTGACCTGTCCGCGCGTGAGCACGCGATCGCACAGAGAAGCCGCGGGTTCGAAGAAAGTGCACATGGTCGCAAGGTGCACGTGACGTATTTTCGTCCCCCGTGTAATCCCTCCCTGCTTAAGCGTTACCAATCCTGTTCTCTCATAAAACACGCAGGCAGTAATAGAAAATTGAGTAAAACATGAGATTATGAAAAGGTTGGTTTGTGAATACGTGGCATAAGTGCAGAACGATGATGATGATGATGATGGCGTTGTTGGTGATTATGACAGTGACGACAAATAATAAGAAAAAGGGGTGCGAGATCAGATCAGTGCTAAAGATTTTTTCTTTTTCTTACTAAGGAGTTGCACGCCCAGTACAGTTATATCCGAATAAAGCTGCCTATACGTCAGAGTTTACTCTATAAACTTGCACAATCTCCACACATATGCAGTTCATTAAAGAAGCGCTCCCCCAATTCAATCAGTAACGTATATAGCTTCAAAAGCGGAGAACCATCCAACATGACCCCGAGTTCAGTATAGGGACGAGCTCGTCGAACGAATTGTCGGAATCCCAGCTTCCGGCACTTTTGTCGGAACGAGAGAAGACAAAAAGCAATCACAGCGTGCAATAAATCGTAGTAACTCTGCTCCTACTGCATGGATTCTAGAAATTTTTGCTGCAGTCAATTTGTGAGGTGAAAAGCTTCTCTGCTGATATCATAGCTACTTGGAAAAGTGTTGCAGGGCCCTTTTAAGCGCTTCTCCTTTTGGTCCAGTTTGCTTCAAACCACTAACTTCTCTCACTTGTATCGTCAGAATGAAGAGACGCGCCTGTGGTTTGCTCCTCACCTTACAGTGCTTCGATGCTCGCTCCTCCGGGGCCGTGCGCATCAAGGCACCCTAGCTCACCTTATTTCAGAGTGATCTCATGTGGCGAGCTTGAGAAAACTCGGCTGCACAAGTACTGTACTTCACCTCTTTTTACAGGGCGCTCTACATCCAACTTTTGGGCAACGCCCGAAGCAAGTCCTCCGCCGAAATGGCCCTCCATCTCGTGAAACAGAACATCCTGTCACGCCAGGAAGTGGCCCGTCTGTTCAGTGACCTGTCCCCATTCTTCATGACCTGCATTGACGAGGACACCCGCGAGCTTCTCCAGGTGAGAACCACCATAAAACGCCCAAGTGAAAATTGCCATTATGAAGACCAGCATATTGACACATGTACACACACACACACACACACACACGCACACACATACACACACACACATACATATATTAAGAAAAGAAGTGTAAGTGTATAGCTTAAAGGCTCGTTTTTTCAGTGTGTGACACAATATCAATAAGATCTAATAGAGCATAATGACAAGGAAAGTATAAGGGAATGTTATTAGACCGTAATTGTAATGTAAATGTAAAGAAAGAAAAGTGGGTGAAAAGATAACTTGCCGTGGGCAGGAACCGAACCTGTGACCTTCGAATAACGCGTTAGATGCTCTACCACCGAGCTGCCACGGCGGCTATCCCGCCCAGCCATTTTATATGGTATATATGTGAATTAAACGTGGGGGAGTATCAGTCAGCATGACCACTAGCCATGGCGGCGAGTGTGGCGCACTCTTTATGAGCCTGTTTGGCGTCACGTAGCACATGAACTTATTACGAGCAGGCAGCTGACCAATAGTCGCTCATATACAACCTAAAGGCACCAAGTATGCCAGTACGAGACCCTCATTGACGAATCAAGGAAAGAAGTATATTAAGGGCTCGTTTTTTCCGCGTGTGACGCAATATTATTAAGATCTAACAGACAATAATGCCAAGAAAAGTATAGGTGAAGTTATTAGACCGAATTGTAATGTAAATGTGAAGCTTAAAGAAAAGTAGGTGAGAAGATAAATTGCTGTGGGCAGGAACCGAACCTCAGTGTGACGCCACAAATTTGAGCCTGTTTTTGCATATTTTGGCCACATTGGTTCAATATTTTCTCAAGCGTGCTATGTAGTGACTTTGGGTTTGCCAGAAAACAATGAAAGCAATTTTTACTAACAAGTCACTCCACGGCCCGGGCCCTAGCAGACGCCATAAAACTCTATGAAGTCACGGAGAGCTAGTGCAGAACCTTAACGGTGGTGTCGCCATTTGAATGTTCTTTCTGAGCTTTTTCTCGCTTGCAGAGGGTTTTCTCGTGTTTACAGTGGCGCTTTCGGTATTGTGAAATCGTAGTTTACTAGTTTGCTGAATGTTTCATAACTGGCACAAAAAAGAGGAGTGGGAAGAGACAGACGAGCACCAATCTCTCTCTTTCCTCCCCTCTTTTTTGTGTTATGGGCTTTGTGTCACTTACAAAATGATCAGCAAACTAAAGCAACAACTCGCCCAAAAACAAGTTCTAGCGTAGTTTACTGATACCGAAAATTTTTTTTTTATTTAGTATCCCTTTAAAGAAAAGGTCGCCTCGAGAAAGTTCAAATTGGCTCAAACGTGGTTGACATCTTGTCGCTCTTTTCTTGCAGGACATGTGCAGGAGTACCGACGGTTTAGTGGATGCAAGTCTCTGGGCAGGTACATGCCAGAGTCCTTAAGAGATGGCAATCAAGTTCTGTCCTCCTGGTCATCTATCTCGCTACCGACCGTGATGCCATAAGACCTGGAAGCGACCACCCTCCAAGTCTGCTGGGACGCAAACAATGGGCCACGTAATGTCTACTAAGCTTTGTTCAAGGCAGCACAGCTATGCATTTGTATTGTACATTTAAATTAGAGTTCCATTGATGCTTAATGCTGATGCATGTCACGTGTCTCTGTCCTCACCAGATCTCTCCTGAACAATAAATCTTGCGTTCATAGTTGCATAAAAAAAGCTTTGACGGTGATGAGCATTCCTTAAATGGAATGAGTAGGCTAACTGAGAAGGTAACTAGGAAACATTGTGACACACCACTACAACTACACGTGATTCGCCGGGCAGCTCGGTTGCCTATAATCTGTCTATTAAAAGGGGAGATGCAATTCGAAAAAGAAGTTTCGTTATTCTGTAGGCTGGGGCGATGCATTCTTTTGCTGTATGTATAGGCATTTATCCCGATTTCAAATATTTTAATTACTTTTATAGTAAGTTGCACAGTTCTCGTTTTGTGCCATGACAATGTGTAAAATATAGTTCGCATCAGACAACTTTTTTATGCCATTAGACTTATACGGTTTTGAGCCATCAATGGCTGATATTGCTCCACATGAACTGTACTATGCAAATAACTATCACGAAAGTGCATACAAGATATTTTATTGGAGAAAAAAATCGTGATGTGAGAATTTTTAAAAGCCTTAGCTTATACTAATTGCTAGCTCTAGAAAGTTCGTAATAATTGTACAGGTGATTTTAAGTTTTAAAAAACTACTTGCACCCTTCACATGTTAATCAATATATGGGCATGATTTCATCCCGATCCGACGATCATAAGTACTAAAACTAGACAAATCTCAAGAAGTTACCCGAAAATGTATCTTGAGAAAAATGTATATTAAAGGTATAAGTCGAAGCTTATCTAAGTGGCAAAGATATGCTTTTTTTAATGATTGCTTCCATCATGAGAGCTTGGCAATCAATCTTGTTTTGAGCATGTGGTTTCAGTGAACTCCTCACCCGAAATGCAGTGACAAGCAGCCAGGTGACAATTTCTAGTGGACTCCAGATAATGAGCTCTTTTTAGTTTTCGTAGCGACTTTGTGCTCTGTGAAGGTGATTTTAACCTACTTCAACTTTGATTACAATCTTCAGTTTTTCTGTTGTAGAAGTAGAGAAACATAACTTAATTTGTGAAAGTGAATAAAAACGAAAAAAAATGTAGACCATCTCCCCAAAGGGAACCATGATGGGATGCGAAGCAGCAGCGGTGCGCGCGCCATTGACCTGGCTGAAACGGGCATCGGCGCCGGTGCTAGAAGAACGGTTTGAAGTGAAACTTGGTGTAGCCTTTACTCGAGTAAAGGTTTGTTTGAAATGCAAAGACACGGGAGGTGGGTTGGGTTTCGTGTGAGTTTCATCGCAGATAAATGAGTCGAAAGTGTTTCCACTCGACATGCGGTCGAGCGTTGCAGGCGGTGGGGAGGGTAAACAAAGAGAGAAGTGTGTTTCGAGTGGGCAGAGGAGCAACATCACCTAAATGTGTTGGGAGAAGCCAGCAGCTGCTGCAAATGAGGGAGAGAATGATATCAGCGTGCAGCTGTGACTTGACGTACTTGACATCGTTCCAACAACTGCGGCGGGGGGAACATGGTGCGACGCGTTGGCACGAAGACATGGACAGACAGCCTTACACAGGCTAATCAAAGAGCTGGTTCGCATCTAAGTTATGTAATTTCAGAAAAAAAAGATTGTTTTTTGACTAGCATCTCCCCTTAAAAAAATTGGCAAAGCTTGCACTAAGGTGCGCAAAAGTTTGAAACAGCGAAACTGGACGATTCTGAATACTAACGTGGTTGCTTATAGCCCTTTAACTATAGGTGACGTAAGTTTTTTTTTTTTTTTTTTTTGGTTGCTTCTAGGTCGTTGCCGGGCTCTTGCTAGGTTGTTCCTAGGTTGATTATTAGTGCCCAGAGGTTACAGTTAAACCACAGACAGTCACAAACACAACACAAATGTTCGAACTACAGAGACAGAAATTTGCGCTGAAACCAGGAGAACACCTCTCACAGATTTATAGGCACGACGTTTTTGGTGTACGCATTTTATTTCTTCAGGGCCTTCTCGCAGCAGCCGTACCCTTGCCTGTTACCTAGTATTTTCTCGTTGCACGTATGTGGGATCTTCGGTTCGCCATCATCACTTTGCGGCCATTCGTTGTTGGGCTGTCAACTTCTTCATTCTTAGTGGATAAATGGTGAGCAGTAAAACTTTCCCATTTCCGTGGCACCCGCCACAGTTTTCTAGTGACTAAGGCACCCAACTGCTGACCCGCAGGTCGCACGAACGAATCCTAGCCGCGGCGGCCACATTTTCGATAGAAGCGCGAATGCACGAGGCCTATGTGCTTAGATTTAGGTGCACATTAAAGAGCCCCAAGGGGTCGAAATTTTCGAAGCCCACCACTATGGTGTCTATCGTAATCATGTCGTAGTGTGGGGACATTAAACCCCGACAATTAAAAACTAATTTCTGTGGCAGAATTTTTGGGCTAACTTTATTTTACTTTAGCGGATCAGTGATGAGTATAGTAGGATGTACCCAATTTAAACACATTCATTTATGATGATGATAGTTTTATAATAGGCCATACACATAAATTATGGTTACCTTAAATGGCTTCACTGCTAAAAATCGGAATAAAATAGCTGCCAAAGGAAGACATTTGTTCACTTCCTATTCACTTCTTTCCAAATCTCGCTGCTGTAGAAAGATATGGTCGTGAGAATGGCTGTGTTTGGAGATTCCCAAGTGATTTTGATCACCTCATGATCCTAAACGTGCACCTAAATTGATGTACAGACAACCACAAAAGTTTGCAGAACATGCAAGTGCGTGTCAAACAGCTTGTCCGTGCCACCTAACGGTACCCCATCGACCACAGTGCAGGGCCGGAAATGGGTCATATTGTTATATTTACCGGCCTTTCTATTTTCTGCTGCCACACCGGATATTGTGAGTTCACAGTTCTTACCGTCACACTTCTACTGTGACAGCAGAATCAAAGATGTCATGGTGTACCTCGAAAGGCATACCCTTGGAAAGATGCCACTTCCAACGAAACATTGCTACTGATCTGGAGACTTATGCAACTAGATGTGGCTACGGAATAGCGCATCCCATTAAAACGTGAAGGATGAAAAATGTTTGTGTCCGCTCTGAAAACAGGACATGCATTAAGGGATGCGCCTCAGGCACTGCACTCCTCTCGATGGCTGCTGATGTAGCGAAAATGATGCTAAGAGGCTTTTCTCCACGTGCTCGTGTGGTCCTTTTGTGGTCGACTGTAGCTTTTGTGGTCGACTGTACGCAGTTGTACATACATTTTGCCTCACCCCAATGCAGCTGCTACGGCAGGGCATGAAATCCATGTTCTCAGCAACTATGACACGCACTACAAATTTCTGCTTCACAGTACACAGCGGAGGAATGCTCACATCCCTGTCACATCACAATTGGAAAGCTGGGTTCAGATAAAAATAAAACTTTATTTACTGCACATAGAAGACCAATCACTGTAGAGTGGGTAAAAAGACACTAGGACAGATGCGTTAAAACATGTATAAAACAGTGATTCACCGCTAGGTCGTGCAATGTGGTTCGATCACTGGGATGGCAAATAGCACATTAAAAATGGACGGATGATTGTGGCACACAGGGCCATGAGGCACTAATAACAATACTGCGTTGGACAGCCACAGCTACGCATTGCTCTAGAATCGCATGCCACAAGAATGAATATTGAATGGTTTGACACCACAACATGACTCCAGATGTATTTCCACAAAAAGGTGCCAAGAATTTGTGAAACCACTGCAGAAGTGAAGTGGCCGCAAAACAAAAACCTTGTCAGTGCTACATTATCTGAGGTCATGCCTTGCCTTGCAGCGTTAAGAGTATCCCGTGCCTTTCTGTAAGCTTGCTCTCTAACTTTCCAAGATAGCTGCTTAAGGGGGGACACGGGTCTTTGGCACCGAAAAATCGCGAAAAAATCGAATTTTCGAAAATGTTATTTTTGGAATCTACCCACATTATTGTCTTTATACGAAAAATATCATACCTGAAACGCATCTATTTCAACCGCAATATGACTTTTTTGCATCAATTTGTGTAGATGTAAAACGGAAAATCGCGCAACTTCAAAAATGCGCAGCTCTCGTGCCACAGCCGCCCGCGCCGCTACTTTGGTCTCATTTGAAAGAGGAGCCGTTCCTCTTGAATTTTCGCGCCCTAGCGCCTTCCTCCATTCACTTGTGTCGGTGGAAAAACGGCGCAAAAAAGTTGTAAAACGGCTGTGCCTATTGGCGGTTCCAGACACGTGACAAAAGCTAGCTACGCGATTGGCTGAGAGCATCGTCTGCAAGCGCGAGTGCGTCGTTGAGGCAGCTGCCATTTTCTCCTGCCGCCCGCATTGCAAAAACGATGCCACCGAGAAAGTTTGCGCGCGACCATAAGTACGGGAAGAAGAGAAAAAGTCGCATATACTTAACATTAGAAAAGTTGCGGAACGATCAACTGTCGTCGAGGATGGCGTGGACGCCGAAGATGAGCGACCGCAGGCATCGAACAACGGAGCCGCCGAGCTGACCGAGGAGCGCCCTAGAGGAGTAGGCCTAACGTGCCCAACAACGAGCGCCCGCGACCGCTACCCCGACGTCGGCCGCGTTCGTCGTGACACTGTTATCTTGGCACCTACAGATATTGATGAGCGGCAGAACAGGGCCGAAGAAAAAGTGAAAGAGCTAGCATCGACTGCCGCAACGCAACGAAAGGCGGACTTGCTGGCTGCGAGCGACTCCGGTGCCTGCCCGCTCGACGAGACTTGTTTCACCGTGGTGTGCTTGGATTTAGTAAATACGCTTCTCCAGCACATGAAATGCAAGGTATGTGGTGGAGACGGCAAAATTTATCAGGACGAGCGCGAATATGGCCTTGCAGTGAAACTGGTGCTTTATTGCAGCAATTGCGGCGATAAAGCAACGGTTTGGAGCTCGCCGCGCGTGGACGGGGACAATAAAGTGAACCCGTTTGCCATAAACATTCTGGCCGCGCGCGCGATGCAAACTACTGGCAACCGACAAACAGCGCTGAATGATATTTTCGCCGCTATGAATATTTCTCACCGCGGACTCCACACGAAAACGTGGCAGGCCTACCAGAAGACGAAGTTGACGCCGGCCGCGATGCGCGCGGTTGAGACGCAAGAAAAAGAGAGCGTGGAGGCGGTCCGGAAATTATACAGCGAGCTCGATGTGGATAATCCTGGTAATATCGCAGTGTCCTTCGACGGGTCATGGATGACCCGCGGACATACGTCCCACATTGCTATTGGCGCTGTCATTGAGCTATTCTCCGGGCTCGTCTTAGACCACGTTGTATTGAGCAACTTCTGCGCTGGTTGCGAACGTGGACCTAAACCAGACGACCCCGACTATGAAGAGTGGAAGGCCACTCACAAATGCCAAAAAAACTCTGACAAGAAGTCGGGTGAAATGGAAGTTGAGGCTGGCCTTATGCTCTTCAAAAGATCTTGGGAAAGGCACAAACTAAGGTACACAACTGTTTTGTCTGACGGCGACAGCAGGACGTTCCTCGCCTTGAAGGAGGCTGAAGTGTACGGATACATCGACATCGAAAAGGAGGAGTGTGTCAACCATGTACAGAAGCGTATGGGGACAGCCCTTCGCAATCTGCTGGCAAAACAGAAGGGGTGTGATGCCCAACCTCTAGGTGGAAAGGGGAGGTTGACTGGGGACCTAGTAAACAAACTCAGCTCGTACTATGGCTGGGCAATAAAGTCTCATAGTAACGACATTGAGGCAATGGAAAAGGCTGTGATGGCAACTTATCATCATGTGACATCCAACGACAGTCAATCGAATCACAGCCTTTGTCCTACTGGTCCAGATTCCTGGTGCCGGCAAAATTCTGCGAAAGCTAAAGGAGAGCCAGCGCCAGGACATCGTTACAACCTCCCTGATAATGTGGCAAAGGCTCTGCTTCCCATATACCAGCGCTTATCTGAGAGGAAGCTTCTCGAGCGGTGTGTGCGCGGCAAAACACAAAACAGCAATGAGAGCCTGCACTCGCTAGTGTGGTCACTCGCCCCAAAAGAGCAGCACGCATCTCTCTTCAGCATTGAGGCAGCTATGGCTGAAGCTGTCATGATCTTCAATGCAGGCCGTGAAAGAACTTCTACAGGAATTTTGCACGAACTATGCATGAACCCTGGTCATCGAAGCGTGAAACGCATGCGAGAAAAAGACCAGCGGCGATCTGTTTCATCGGCCTGCAAACGTGCATCTGCAGACAGTGTGCAGCGGACACTGCAGAAACGACATAAAGGTGGTGGGGGTCAAAGTGACTATGCCCCTGGAGCATATTAGTAATTTGGAAGTGAAATTTGTGCATTTGTTTTTATTCTTGTGTGTAAATAAAGTGTGTGTTCGTTTTCTCATTTTTCTCAAAATGTAAATAATTGGTTTTCACAGCACCAATTCTGTGATATCTCAGCTCCAGATGCAGATATGATGATAATTCTTTTTGTACCACTTAGCTGAATGAGTATAGCAGATAATGTTGCAAGCAGATTTTTAAATTTCCTTTTCACTAATTTTTTATATGGAGCAATCGCTGACATAGTCATTGCCTTACACTGCGTGCTCATGTTCAATAGCCTATAATTTTGGACCCAGTTCCACGATTCAAAATCTGCTTGCAACATTGTCTTCCTTATGATTTAGAGAGTCTAAAAACATGCTAGCCAAAAAGTTTTGATAAGTGGTTACTTTTTAATTGTAATACAGCACAATGGCAATTAATTTCTCATTATCTCAGGAACTAATTAGGCTAGAGGAAAACTAATTGCATTTTTAGAATCTGCTTAAAAACCTTAAGAAGCATGCCGATTTTCATCAACATAGGCCAGGTAATAAGAAAGTTGATTTCAGGTGCAGTGTCCCCCCTTAACTCAATGTTCCATTTCTCCGTGAATGTTGTGAATGTTCCAGCGATTAAATTACTGTTGTTGAACACTGTGCTTCCCACCGTGCTCCATGGTTGACACCGTATTGATGGTTGCACATATATATACATAGTTTACATGCCACAAAAGTTTTAGAATGCTACCGAGAATCATTTTATGCAGTTACTGTGGATTATCGTTTAGGAAACTGTCGCACAAGTGAAACAATACTTATGCTGGCTAACGTGAAATTGAGGTCGAAAACATAGAAGGGGTTGTACCTCTTATGGTCGGTGGGTATGCAACTAAATAGACTTATGCTTTCAGCACTACCCTTTCACAATTTCACCCCACTCCATCTTCTCCATATTCTCATAGGCGCGTTCCTCCATTAAGATTTCTAACCGTCATTCAAATAAATTGTTAATACTTACATAAAATAACGAAAATGTGTAGGTTTGACGGCAAATAAAAAATCTTTAAAGGACCTGCGGACAATTAACAGCTCAATGCACACATTAAAAGTGCTGAATTGATGATAGCATTCGAAGGCGAACAATATGGATGCAAGGGAAACACCGAAACATGGTTATGCATTCCGGGGATGAATATTCATGCAGCCTTGCGAGTGTAATGATTTCTTGGAAATGAATGCGCCTCAACTAGTAGCGACCACAGATTCAGTGATGGCAATCAGCTTCTAAGAGAAGCATAAAGTTGCTTAACTAACTTTGCGAAATCGACTTCCTTATTTGCAATCAAAATAAGCTACGACTTGGCATTTACTGGCCTGAAGAATTTGCCATAAATAACAATGGTTTTACCGGTTTGCCGTCTGAAACTGAAAAATCTTTGTGGAATGAGTTCGCTTATGTGAACATCACCGAAGTATCACTCCAACGTCACGGGTAGTTCAAGCTTGACATCACACATCATTCATTACACCAGTTATGCTTCTGTATGATACAGCAAACACCATATTGCTCCCTTTAATATGTGAAAAATATGCACACGAAAGTAAATATGAGATTCCACATAAAAGAAATGAAGATCGTGTTTGATACAACTTTCATCACATACGGTTAACAAAAGATCTTGTACACGAGACAGGCATACTGTACAGATGTGTAAATACATATGTATATGCATTAGAAGAAACAATCTGGTGTTATATTTCAGATCTATTGGGGGGTAAAGGGCATGAAAATAGCTATTTAATAAGAAGCAAGAACTTGCGTAGACAATTGTCATGATCTGGACAGCAAGCTCACTTTAGTTTCAATGCTGATTGATATGCTATAATGTACAACGGTACAGAAATGCATTAACGCATTGTGATGTCAGTTATAATGATCTGACAGCCACGTTATCTGAACATTTTAAAATGTATAATGTCGTAAGTGTAATGTCAAATCTGAAAGGAGTTTAGATGGACGGAATGAAATGCATAAACACTCTCGACCACTAGATTTATGCCTAATGCGATGTTGGCCTGTAATATGCTGCTGCTGAAACATAAGCCATAGCTTCAGACTCCACACAGACAACTGCGTCACAGCCGTAGTCCTTTCTGTCCTAAAGCGGCAACATCAAACAGCTATTACATAATACTACAGGCAAAAAAAGTGTTGCAACATGTCATTCATTCGAGATTACACCAAAAAGGAAGGAACAACACAAAAACATTGCTCAAAAAAAAAAAGAGAGAGCTGTACAGTAAAGACTAGCCACATGATAAGAACCATGGGCAGTGGTGTAAAAAGCCACAAGCATTTCACTCTCTGCAGTTGCCCTGTTATGCAACTTGGAATGTTTTGTTACATAATGCAACAGAAACATAGTGTTCTGGCGTGATGCATGTATAATAAAAATAACGAGCACCACTAGGCAGCATACGCTGTTAAAATTAAAATGCTGCCAAGTAAGATCTTTCTTCCCACTTCTCATTGCACACACTAACACGCTGCACATTTGTTTCGACATTACAAGATTTTGGAGTGAATGACTTGACATTATTTTGATTGACAGTGCAACTGACTGGTTAGTAGGACTTCATCAGAGTGACCTCTGGACTATTAGACAGCCAGCAATCGTAAAGTTCAACACTATTCTGAGATTCACTCGTGCAAACTCATAGAAATGTCTTTACAGTCCATTCTAATCAAAAAGCTGATATTTAGATCACTTCTACTAGCTATCAGCTTGCCACTATGTGCTAAATGACAGAGTGCCAGAGTTTCTAAGCTGCTGCAACAACTGAATGAACTAAATTATCAGGTTTGGCATTAAAGCCAAAACTGGAAAATGAGTGACAATACCAATTTCAACTTGCTACCTAGCTGCAGGTTCGAAGGCAAACGCAGTTAGAAGTCCTTCGATTGGCCTTCTTTCACCAGGTCGAGAAACGGAGGTAAGGCAAGCAGTGACTACTTGGAAATTCCGTACAAATGTCACCCATAGCATTGCTGTATGCTTGTTTTTTCTCGACTTCACGCTGAGAGAGAACTACTAAAGGATGCTGATGCTGATAATGAGTTCCCTTACCTTGTTATGTGGGCGGGCACTTAAATATTTGAGCTTTCACAGAATGTGTTTTAGTACATATCGGGAAAGTATTCGCGAAATCTTTCTGCATCTAGATGGAAGCTTTAACTAGCTTCGCGCCGACACATTTGCAAACAGAGTACATATGTTTTGAGACTGCACAGATCAACTGCCTCAAAACCATCCTGGCCAATACACTCCGCTGAAATTCAACATCTGCGTCGTCTTAACGCAAGCACAAGTACGGAATCTTGGCCCTTCGATAATGAGTGTTCGGACACATCACAAGCACAAGACTGAACATGCACGGCACGGACAAGTCTCTTTTAAGTCTTGAGCCTCTTCAGGTCTGCAGCATAGGACAATTGTCTCGCCAACTGCCTTGCAGTCACAACAATAAACGCAGACATGCCAAAAGCACAAGGTGTACGAACGACAGGTGGCCGGTGAGGCCAGTTGCTGAGCCCATCAGAACTGCTGCCTGCTCGGCAATCTGCTGGTATGGATTGGACCCGTCGTCAAAATACATGGGACAGTCATCATCTGGAATACAGGCAGAGAAAAATTACTTTAATATTCCAAGCAAGCCCCTCCACCCTAGCAAGCTTCTCTTTCGATTTCGCTGATAATTTTGAATGTCCACACCTCTCCCGAAAAGCGTCCCCTCTTTCACACCCCGATCATGCACCATGTCTATGCAGTACTGACCTGCATCGAATCCTGCTAAGCGGCCCAGTCTCTAGGTGCCAGTGCCTGCAATTAGCCATTAACCTCACGATTCCCCCCCTAATGATCACACCTTGAACTTATCGCAAAACACCCAACATGATCTTCAGGGTCTCATGAGCCAAGCATACGGTCTTCGAGATGTGCATTGCAAAATGATACATATAGCGATGTAGCTAGCTAAAGTAAGGCCTTTGAGATATGTTAGCTATTGCATACTCTTATAATCCTAGGTGCTTCCACGCCATGCTTCCGCAGTTTTATTGCATTGCCCTCATGTTTTTCTTTGTGCTTGTCAATCCTCATTTCAATTCACCGTGCAAGAGAACTTCTGAGGAAGTCTACATGCACTTGTTTTTGCTGGAGTGAAGAGGGAGGCTGGAGGAGCGCTTGCTAAGAGGTACTTTACGGTAAGTATATTCATGTTTGTTAGCTAGACACCACAGACAAGCCCTAAATCCATCAAGACAGCTTGTTCTCAAACAACGTTTGAAGCTTTTAGGGTGAAACATCACAGAAACGTAGCACTGATACTTACGTTCACGTTCATACTCGACCATGTCCAGGGCGACTTCGGCACCCTCGGTGTAGTTGTTGGACGTGACGTCTTGCAAGACGTGGCAAAATGCTCCCACCGACTGGGACATGAGGATGCGGTTCAGATCTGCTCGTTGGTACACCTGTGTAAACCGGCCAAGGTACTGAATTTAGCACCTCTGGTCAGGGCAAGCCCACTGTCAAAGTGCAATGTCCATGTGTGTAACCGAATGTCTCAGCCACGCACTTGAAGGGGGCTGGCAATAGTTTCTCAAGTAAATGTCGAATTACTTTATTAAGAGAGATTATTACCTCCTGATTTGAATGCAGCAAAACTTCTTACGATTAGTCATGTACGAGCAGAGCTCCAGGGGTTTGTGACATGCTTCAAGTGCTTTTGCCCTCTTTTCATATTAGCGAGCACGCTAAAAGGTACGCATACAGGGGAAAACGTGGAGGCAAGAAGATGGTTTCATTTGTCAGCAATCGTCATGACACTGAGAACTTTTTGTCACCCCCCACTGAGGAGCGAAGCTCCTAAAGCCGTGGGTTTATTCATGCAGGTCTGTGCCCGATTCCTAACCACCTAGTTGTATGACTCACGGAGCAGGTAGCGCTAGTGTGAATGACAGACGGACGGACGGATGGACAGATAGATGGACGCATGGACGGACACACGGATGCACGGATCGACACACGGACGGGCGGAAGCAAGAGCAAACGAACGGACTGACAGACGTAGGAATGCTTCGCCCCACTCATTATCATTGACTCTGTGGATATTGTCACGTAAGAGTGAGGGTAGCCCGAAGACAGGAGACCGGGAGGCTAGTAGAAATAGAAGGAGATCCGTTTATTTGGCGGACTTGCACCCACTAAAGGAAAACAGACACATCGGCTTAGCGGGTGGCAAACAGCGTGTTCGACGGCCGTCGGGGAACAGAATGTCCCACTGGATCGCAAGGCGCGTTCACCATCCGAGATACAGTCGCCGTAGCGTCTGGCGCTATCTCGTTATCAACGAATGGTCGACGTGCGGGCCATGATCTTCGCAGATGAATCGCGGTGCATCCTGGACCACGATAAGGCCGCGTGCCGGTAGTATCGGCATGCGCAACACTATCCGCCATACGCCTCGCGGCATTGCTCCCCTCCTCAACGTAAGCATCGACCCGATGCTTTGTTTAAAATAAAACCAAAACAAAAGGACAGCCTGTGCGAAGGTAAATGTCAAATAAGCACGAATCACGCACACATAAACAAAACAAGAGATGCAAACAGGGACCCTCCTTTAGCGCGCATGATAGGGCTTCAAACGGGCGACGTGTACCACTTCTTGTCGTGCGCGGCGTCGTTGGGATGAGCTAGCCCCATCAGGGACCACTTCATAGTCCACTTCACCCACTTGACGGATGACTTTGTATGGGCCGAAATAACGGCGCATGAGTTTTTCACTTAATCCTCGGCGGCGAACGGGCGTCCAAACCCAGACTCTGTCACCTGGCCTGTATGTTAAATCGCGTCTCCGCAGGTTTCGTCTCCGCAGGCGTCTTGCGTCGTTTCGCTGTTGGTCTTTTATGCGCAGACGAGCAAGCTGTCGGGCTTCTTCTGCGCGCTGAAGGTAGGCGGCCACGTCTAGGTTGTTTTCATCGGTGACATTAGGCAGCATGGCGTCCAGGGTAGTAACGGCATCCCTCCCATGGACGAGATTAAATGGTGTCAGTTTAGTGGTCTCCTGCACCGTGGTGCTGTAGGCGAAGACCACGTAAGGCAAAATTAAGTCCCAGGACTTGTGTTCTGTGTCCACATACATAGTGAGCATATCGGCAATGGTCTTGTTCAAGCGTTCCGTGAGACCGTTTGTCTGCGGATGGTACGCAGTTGTTCTTCGGTGATCTGTATGACTGTAATGTAAGATTGCCTGAGTAAGATCAGCCGTAAACGCCGTTCCCCTGTCTGTTATTAGTACCTCAGGGTCGCCATGACGGAGGAGAATTGATTCGACAAAAAATTTGGCAACTTCTACGGCTGTGCCGTTCGGAAGGGCCTTAGCTTCAGCGTATCGGGTAAGGTAATCAGTGGCCACTATGATCCACTTGTTACCGGATGTTGATGTGGGGAATGGTCCAAGCAGGTCCATACCAATCTGTTGGAATGGTCTCGACGGGGGTTCAATTGGCTTGAGAAATCCAGCTGGTTTTGTTGGAGGTCTCTTCCGGCGCTGACATTCACGGCAACTCTTGACGTACCGCGCAACCTCTGAGGAGAGGCCGGCCAGTAGTATCGTTCTTGAATTCTGTGGAGTGTGCGTGTAAAACCGAGGTGGCCTGCAGTGGGTTCGTCATGTAATGCTTGTAAAATTTCTTCTCTGAGGCTGCTTGGGACGACAAGAAGGTAAGCTGCCTTATTCGGTGCGAAGTTCTTTTTAACTACCACCCCGTTTTGCACACAGAAGGAGGATATCCCACGCTTGAACAGTGCAGGCGGTATGGAGGCCTTTCCTTCGATGTAGTTGATCAACTGTTGTAGGATCGGGTCTGAGCGCTGCTGTAATGCAAAGGTGCTGCTGCTGATAGGCCCAAGAAAGGCATCGTCGTCTTCATGGCTTGGTGGTGCGCCGACAGGGGCTCTTGAGAGGCAGTCTGCGTCGGAGTGCTTACGACCAGGGTATGCACAAAAACGACCTTAAAACAGCCACTGCAGAGAACGAGGACGCTGAAGACACAGATACTCGAAGCAGTCACCGCCTCCGAAATCTGCCACCTGAGCTGGGACCGTTACCGGACCCCACGCGACCACGAAAGGACGCTTCCACAGCCACCATGAGTACCCCGCACCTCCACCAGATGTCACGTAAGAGTGAGGGTAGCCAGAAGACAGGAGACCGGGAGGCTAGTAGAAATAGAAGGAGATCCGTTTATTTGGCGGACTTGCGCCCACTAAAGGAAAACAGACACATCGGCTTAGCGGGTGGCGAACAGCGTGTTCGACGGCCGTCGGGGAACAGAATGTCCCACTGGATCGCAAGGCGCGTTCACCATCCGAGATACAGTCGCCGTAGCGTCTGGCGCTATCTCGTTATCAACGAATGGTCGACGTGCGGGCCATGATCTTCGCAGATGAATCGCGGTGCATCCTGGACCACGATAATTAATTTGAATTTTTTGACCTTTTTTTTTCGTTTTTGACGTTTATTGTTTGTAATTTTGCTCATGTAACCCCCCCTATGTGATACCCTCTCACGAGGGCCTTTAGGGGTATTATGAATAAATAAATAAATAAAAGGCCGCGTGCCGGTGGTATCGGGATGCGCAACACTATCCGCCATACGCCTCGCAGCAATATGCTGTGTTTTTTTTTTTTTTTGTCTTCAAACGTGTCGCTTACTTTCAGTGTGACCGAGAGGGTATGTGCGAGTATCCGGTAACATTCTGTGCCGGCAACGGTGACTAAGCAGCGCACAATGATCAAATCAGCCAATGGTCCTGGACCTTGGGCTTATGGCATAGTAATTTGGGTTAATGGCATCATTTGTTGATAAGAGGGAATTACTTCTAGCTGACTTTGAGAATTAATTGTGAATGAACTCCAGGTTTCCTGCTGCACTATAATGATTCGTTTTCTTATTCTTCGGAGCCTCGACTATTGGTCGGCATTTTATGAACATGCTGAAAAAAAGTTGGCGGGCTTCTTTACAGGGTCGAGAAAATATCACATCAGTCATCACTCGGAACGAATAGCAGAAACTGTTTTTGCTCCTGTATATAGAAGGTGCTCTTGAGGCCGAAATTCAATATTGCTCCAGAACTTCAAACTACCACCTCCATCGCAGCTCAGCTGTACGTTTGAAACAGTGAACTACCAGTGTTTGTACAAGGTTACCAAAGCGAAAATGCAAGGATATTCAAGGACTTTCCAGGACTTGTTGCAAGTTTTTCAAGGACGCAAAGCGGCATGTGCTAAGTTGGAATTTTTCATTCTAAAATTTTCAAAAATGACCAATGTTATTGCACTTACAATAAGTACATGAATATCGCAATCATAAAAAAAGAGCGTAATTTTATTAGCTTGTCGCACCCTCTCCCACACTCTCCATAGGGAGATCCCTCGATGCCATGTCAGAAAGTTACGCGCTGATAGGCTTCATCGCACATGTAGTCAGGCCTTAAAGGGGTCGTGCTACAATATTTGTGGCTTGCACGCTCTTTGCTGCAATCTTTAATTATAGCTCCAATAATTAAGCACGAAATGTGCACCAAGATTCATTTAGTCTCGCTATATAATTTGCCGCCTTTTTGATACGTACAATTTCCAGTTCCCGTTTATTGGGAAGGTACGTAGCAGTGTAGCTGACTTAGTCACACGATCACAAAGCTTTGCGCGCGTCATGCTGAGTATTGTCAGCTCTCGCACGCATGTGCCACACAAGCACCTACAAAACAAACTCGCCGCTACCTGCAGCCGCCGCGATGGTTTGCCGATATGTACAGGGCGGAAGTCCGGCGATCACTCATCTGACTTGAGATCTGGTGTGACATAACTAGAACTTTCGTTGCCCTTTCTATAGAGCTACTGTCAGTGTTGAACGTGCTCGCGATGGCCCTTAATTAGGAGAATGAGCTTTTAGGTACGCTTGGGAAGTGACTTGAAATATATTCTTAAACCCACACGGTGCCTTGAAATTTGATGGCACCACCCCATCAAGAGTGTCGGCTTGTGCACAGTTGACACTCGCAGCACGTTGCTCAATAACCAAGAAGTAACAACTGTGACAGTGGTTAGCTTACACTCATCCTGTGGATACATGAGCGTTCATTTCTAGCCCCCTTCTTGGTTTGTTCAAGCAGCACGCTTCCAGTGTCAAGCTGTGATAGTCGTTCATCAGCACTCGTCCTGTGCACTTTTTTTTCGTGCGTCCTTCGTGCTTAAGTGGCGCGTTGCTTGTATGGGGTTGCTTGTTCTTCTTCAAGTGACATTCTAATTTCTTGCTATCACATTCACTGCTTCACCTTCGTCACAAACTAACCTTTTTCACATGCACTTTTGTGAAATGGGGTCATGTGCACCCACGCCGCATTACTGCTTCAGAAATGGGGAGTTTGACAGGTTGACACACCAATGTACCACACTTAAGAGGTCTCGATGCCGATATGAGAGTGCACTGCTCAGAAAATTCAAGGATTTGCAAGGATGGCAAAAAATTCTAGGACTTTCAAGGGCCTTGAAAATGCATTTTTTAAATTTAAGGGTTTTCAAGGATTTGAAGGACCTGCACGAACCCTGACTACACTCGGACATACAGCTAGTGCTCAAAATTAAATTTCACAACTTTCGGGCAACTGCACAGAGAAATGGGGTGACAATGGTGTGAAAAATTAAAAATGAAAAACAAAGCTATCTTACCCAACACCGATATTTGCTGTAAGCGTCCTCCTCGTTGTAGGTGATGAGGTATGACCGCAAGTTTTCTTTCCAGAACGCAATGCACTTGAGCTCGTAGTCAGGTTCACCTAAGCGGAAGAATTGCAGTACCCACACAAATGAACACGCAGCTTATAGAAGGCCCTGCATCCTAGCTAAAACAGCAATGGTTAAACAGCCCAGGTGGAGTACTTCTCATGGCAAGTGATCATTTATGTTCAATATATGTTTTCTCTTTGCGAGCGCTGTCTTCGCTGTTTTGTTTGACCTAAATTCGAGGTTTTTTGTTTTGTTTCGGGCCGTGAACTTTTACTAGTCTGCTTAGAATTGGGACCAGCGTAGATTCAAGTAAATACGGTATATTGCAACTTCGTGCATGACTGTAATTACACTAGGAAGTTTTTCCCCAAAGAATGAATAATAAAAAATAACTTTTACACTTCACTTGCATTAATGTGCAGTCACAATGCAAATGAGAGAAGATAAAAAACAGGAAAGAGAAAACAAAGGACGAAAGTAGGCAATGTTGTTATGTTCTTACTTATATTTATGCCATTGGGTCACAAAGTCCATTTAAACAAAAGCATGGCAATAAAAGCACCGTGATGTTCACTGACAGCAAGCTTCGTGCAAAAGCCAATGGAAACTAAGCCAATATTTGCCAAAACCTATATTCGCCAAAACCAAATCTCACATGAACAGTTTTTTTCCGCGCACCATAAAAGAATGGAACTCTTTACCTGTTCACGTCATACAATCGGAAACCTTTACAAAAGAATTGGAAAACCACTTCTCTTAATATTTAGTGTTTAAACATTTCTTGCATTTGTGTTGTGCATCTCACGCGTCTTGCACTGTACGTTTTTCTTCTTGCATTGTAAGTCTTTTTGTGAATGCCTTGTCATTGTATTATTGTATTTGCCCCTCCTGCATGGGCCAGCATATTGGCCTGCAGTATCGATAAATTAATTAATTAATTAATTAATATGACGAAAAGCATAGGCATGCACAGGGTTGTTCATTGGGGTGTGTAGCAAGTTTCACTGCAGTGTAGGACCCCCCCTATGGGTGGTTGAGTTCGAAGGAAAACAAGTTTTGAGGTGAATGCACTAATAAAAATTAAGCAATGAGGTGCTTCACAACAAAGCTTGCCACTGATTTTTGTTGGGGGGGAGGGGGGGGGTAAATGTGTGAACTAAATAGTTCTTGGAATGCGTGCACCAAAATATCTCAGCTGCTACTGCATCCAAAACCTTCTTTCTATAACTCTATACTATAAACAGGGGGGGGGGGGGGCACAAATAAAGCACCTAAGACTCTCGTTTATTTCTTTATCGATTTTGATGAAAATTGGTTAACTTATGTGTGTTTGTGTGTTATTTCAAATATGCAGTTATTTTTGTATCATGACGAGTAGTTTTTATAATACAAAATATTTCATGTACTTTTTATAAGGGCTAGTTCTTTTCTAAAGTGAGAAAGTTACAGAGTGATTAAGCATACCACAATAACTTGCAATCTGACTTGTGTACAGTGAAACAAAAATCATTGTTCTATACCTAATAGAAGAAAGATTATGCTTTGTTGAACATTTGCCAGTGAAATCCCAGCTTGAAATGGCCTGCTTCGCGAATGTTCAACATATATAACATTTCTTTAAATGGGTTTAGAACATCCATTCTTGTTGCACAGCACACAGTTCTGACTCCAGATAACTGTGATATACTGATTTATTTTGTAAGTCTCACAGTTCAGAAAAAATGTTCCCTAAAAGGCAAATCTTGTATTTTAGAAGCTACACTTTATACAAAACAATTTATTGTATATTTTAAATCAGCACACAAGTATGCATGAACACACCAAGTTTCATCAAAATCAATTAGAAAATAAAAATTTTCCATGAGCAGTGAGAGAGCAGATTTGACTCGTACGGTATGGGGCAGGCTTGGTGCCTCCAAGCCCTTCAGATGAATAAGGGGAGGTAACCGCCCCACCCTGGCCCCCTTGTGCACACACTGCCTATGTTGAACAGACAAACAAGCGGCAGGAACAATGCCTGCACGGTAACTCACTGTAGATGTCCACAGGCCGGCCAAAGTAGTCGACAGAAATGCAGTAGTTGGCATCGATGAAGATGATCTTCTGATCCTTGTCGCACACAGAGAAGTCGGAGATGTTCTCCTTGCAATAAACATTGGGCCGCGGAATCTGGGTGACCCCTCCGCGGATTCGCGTTTCAAAAGGTATGTCGCCTGTTTGGTCGAACCGAAACTTGCCTGCCACCTGGGCACTTGATGGAGACAGGCTCTCTCGCTGAAAACACAAATATACAAGATATTCAAAAGTTTGCAAGCACTGATGAAGAACAGAAGACCATCCTACATGCCCTATACACTGCAGGCATTTAAAGCCAGCAGTGTTAGGGTCAATTTACATAACGAAGTCAGGGCAAGTCAATAGGACAGAATGTGTGCCAGGAATGTCGTACTGCTTCACCAAGATAGTACAGTGCAGTCCACTTATACAATGTGCACGTGCCAAGAAAATCCCATTGCTATAAATGGAAACTGTTATAAGAGGGTTGACAAAAACAAAAGGTAGATGATGATCAAACTTTATTTAATTAGCAGAAGGATCCTCCTCCCCTTTCAGGTGCAAGAGGGAAAGGGAGGACCAAACCTAGACGATGGCCATGATCCCATAGGGCCTTGGTGGCGTCTTCGGCCTGCCTGTATTAAGCGGGCTAGTAATTGAGAATCGAGAGGCAGAGGAGCGCGGTATTCCAACCATTCCCGTCAGGGAATTCGGTAGATAAAAAAATTTAATTTGCATGCAAGTAAGGCCCTGCAGCTACGTACTACAGTCGAGCCCACATATAACGGCCCCACTTAAAACGAACTTTCGCTTAAAACGAACAATGCCGCGTGACCGTCAAAATATACATTGGTTTAATGGCACAAAATCGCACTTACAACGAACGTCTCCGAATGCCGCTGATCGGTTACAGCGAACGAAGTCACCGGTCTGCCGACAAAATATACATTGGTTCAATGGCACGAAATCGCACTTAGAACGAACGTCTCCGAACGCCGCTGATCGGTTACAGCGAACGAAGTCACCGGTCTGCCGACTTCCAGGGAAACCAATTTCGACCACCGATCAGGCATCGGCGAGGTGCCCATTTATTTTTATTGTTAAACGCCGATTCTGCCTCCGCGCCCCTCTAGTTGCTGCTCTCCCCGACCGCTTTTTGTTACTCACCCCTTCGTCCTTTGTCCCCCAGCTACTCTGAGCACCCCGCATCGCCAGACGAGGCCCGTGTTTTCACACTGCCATCGATCTTTCGAAAAACAGTCGGCCACGTACCCTGTTTTTGATCGCTGGTACTGTCGTTGGCGTCACCGGCCTGGAGTGACCAGACCATTTGCCAACATCGTCGACTACCGACTGTATCCGATTGTCTGCGTCTAGTGCACGCGCGTACGCTACCCCACCAACTCTGATAATTTGCGATTCGTTTCTTGTTCAGGACTTGTTCTCGCTCACTTCGCACTCGGCTTAGCATGCCTTCTGTGCGCGTGCGGAAGCGCGAAAACGGCTGTTAATTTGCGCGGTATGAATCACGAAATATCGAAGTTCGTGAGGCCACGCAAACCCGCCGGTGCAACAAAACGATTTTTTTTATCACGGCCGCCGATTCTTTGAATGCCGCCGCGCGCACCGAACGAGACGGCCATGCTCTGACTTCTGCGCGCGCTGGCACTCTTTCCAAGTTTTTCTACGTGCGAGTTTCGCGGACCTTTTAAGCAAGCTACCCAACCTGCCTCCTTCCCGTGTGTTTTGGTTTTCAAGGTCGCCATACCGCCGCATCCTTCCCTCTCTTTATCGCACGGAGGAAGGAATCTTTCATTCCTCTGTCTTTATCGCAACTCTTGCCCTTCTCTCGCAAGTATGCTCTCCTCTCTTGATCACAACCCTTCGCCCGTCTCCAACGCTCCACGACTGCCCGCCACGCTGGCTCGAATTAGTTTCGTTTTTTTTTTTCCAACTGGAAACGCGCCCAGAGCTGTTCCACACGTGTGCACGTCTTGCTCGCTCTTGGTGTGCGTGTGTGGTCATGATGGCTTACAGGAGGACTAGCACGCTTTTTCGTGCCGCTCAACAAAACGTCAGAAGTGTGACCTCTTGGCTCGAGTGTATTCCGCGTGTTAGGTGCCGCATTGCTGAGCGCTTGCTCATAGCTTTTGACCACCTGGCAGCCAACTTGCCGCTACGGGCGTCCCGGTATTCAGCTGTGGAGATGGTGAATATTTCGTGGGTGGCGGTGACGGCTACATGTGCGCGAAACTATTTTCGCGAAGCGACTTCGTCGATCGTCGGGCCCGATGCCGAGCCTGAAGCTCCCGAACAGGACCACTGCGGCAGCGATTTGTGGCAGCGCATCGTCAACTCCGACCTGGAGAGCGGGTGGGACATCTGTTGCGATGATTTAATTACGGCAGATGATGATGCCGACACTGCAGACCTGTGCACGGATTGGGGCATTGTGAATGAAGTACGTGGCGAGAAGCGATTTGGAGGAAATCGGATTGCAAGAACGACGAAGCTTTGTTCGGCCTGTGGCATAAGCGCCTCATGCAGCTTATGCCACGGGCCTCTGCGAATGAGCAGCCTGCCGTTTTAAATGAACTCGAGACCGCCCTTATCGTTTCTGCTCTTCGAAACACGTGCATCACGGACTTTTGGGGGCAAAAAAAGTTTGTGTTTTCACTCGCAACTTTTTTTAAAAGCTGTAGTTTCATTTACTACGAACTTCGGGATACCGCGAACGGATGCCGCTGTCACGCTCAGGTTCGTTACAAGCGGGCTCGACTGTAGTTGTTTGCAGAAAAGGCACAGTTTGTCAGGTTTGATTGCTGCATGCATAGCTGGTGCACACCTTTCAGAAGAGCATCTAGCCGCTCTACATAGGAGAGCAAGAGGTCCTTAGCGAAAACAAGGTACCGGAGGGACTGTATAATCCGCCTGACCTCCTGCGATGACAGCGCCTACATAGGCTGCTCAACCGCGTCGTCAGAGTTGTCACCATTACAACTATCCACAGCAGGACACAGTCGGGGCAGAGACCTATTTGCAGCGCACGCTGTAGCCGGATTAAATCGCTATATCCGATACCAGTGGCACTGGAGCATTACTAATAAGTGGTTTATATTACCATACAAAGAATACACAAGAGGATGGTGCTGTTATTGTTAATCGTTATATCGAATATATAGTGATGAATGGTATTGTTATAAGTGGCTGTCGACTGTACAACAGTCCTTGACAAAGGGGTGCTGACCAATTTTTGAAGGCGAGTTGATTTTGCTGTACCAATCTCCTGTATGTAGAGACGTCTCTGCACAAGTGTGAAGCCTCAGTAAATGCCGATAAGGCACATGAGTTTGACGTTGAGGTCAATTTTTGCGTGGGGCCTCACTAACATCAATGCTATCATGACGTCAGGCTACAGCATCGATTGTGGTGACCTCATGCACTAGTATGGCTAGTTGCGATGACGTCAGGTACTAAAAATTCGAAATGTCCACATGTGCGTCCCCAAGGACACTTAAAACCGTGCCTTGTGCGTCACCAACAAAGCCATGAAGCGAAGTGGCTGTGAAAACATCTCAACATCTCGTGTAAATGCGTTACAAGAAACTAACACTGTGTCGTGGCATCAGGTACAGTAAGAACCGAAAGTAGCTTCAAAAAACATTCCGTAACTATTTTTTGATGGTGCACTCATGTTTACTAGTGCGTTTTCTAGGATTTTGAACACTAGGTCTTTCATTTGAAGCAAACAAAATAACAGAAAATTGTGACATTAGCACTTCTTTAGCACAAGATAACATTATTAGTAGGTGTGGATAAGTGAGACGGAAACTTCACTTTTTCAAGTTTGTTTCTTGCGGCTTTGTGTAGATCGCTCAAGGGGAATTGATTAGCAGAACACGCTGCTATTCACATTCTACAGTGACTTTTTTACATGTCTATCATAATCAATCTTTATAATCAAATATGAAAGACATAGAAAAAAAGAAAAGAAAACAAGTGCACCGACTGCCCTGAGTTTACAATGGCTGAAACATTAACAAACAGAGGAAGGTGCGAAGTGGAATTATGCTAGTGCTACTCGAAAGCCACCAAAGCAACTTCATTTGTGTAGTTTTTGTCCCCCTCACTAGGTAGTGAAACTCGTGGATGCATGGAGAGCGATTTCGCGGTCATAGGAAAACAGCGACTCACAGATCAGAATGTCGTAACGCCACTGTTGCTTGTCGGGAACATGGTCCACTGAACAGACAGTCGAGAACACATCGGTGATCATCTCTTTGCCTGTTGTAAGAGAAGACAAAGCACTGAAGCAAGGCAGTAAATACCATTCGCAACGTTAAAGCACAGTAGTAGATACCAAGGTGAACAGCGACAAGATAACTGCAACATCATCTTGAGTACGATGAGTAATAGTTGAGCAGGCAGTATTGCTGGAGCTAACATTTCAATGAGATGACCCATAAAAAGCATGGCTGCACGACATTCCCTGTACAACGATTTCTCATTGATTCTAAGGTGCATCTTTCCCTGTCCTTGTTTACATTACTTCTTATTGCAACCCAATAAGATCATCCGTACTAGTATCGCTAGTAAGTGCAGAATTCCAAATTTCATGCAGTGATTGCATGTGTCAACAATTTCACAAGAAGAAAGATTTTGCAACTGGCTCAGAAGTCAAGGTTGGAAACTACCCCCTTTTTTTTTTCATTCAAGTATGCTAAAAGGCCAAGGCATTACACTGTATTATTCATAGGGAAGACCCATGAACTAATGCTGAGTAAAACAATTTCTTCACATGCAGAACTAAGCAACAATAAAAAAACTAAGCTAATACAGAACTTTTGGTGCAACAACATCAATATGGCACGTGATAAAAAAAAAACCATGCATATTCATGACCTGAAGGCTAATGATGGGGCGAAGCAGTGTGCATCACATCTCGAATTAAGGCCTTCTATTTTGTTCTGGGTAACAGTCTTACATTTCGTTCTTGTTAACCTTATGGTCTGTCATTTCCTTAGATTGACAGGTGGTTAAATGACGATGTTTTATGGTGTTTCAGCCTTTTATTTTATTCTGGTTAACAGCCTTTTGTTACCCTTTTCATTGTTCACATATGTGTCGATTTGTTCACATGTTGCAGTCGTTGCCGTTTTCCTACTTTTATGAAGGTGTGAATTTCTATTTTGTTCTGGTTACCAACCTTTTATTTTGTTCTTGTAAACCTTTTGTTCTGTCATATGCTTTGATTAATGGGTGGTTAAGGGGGGACGCGGGTCTTAGAAAAGTAAAAAAAAAATGGCCAAAAAATCGATTTTGAGAAAAACGTATTTTTCGAATCTTTGAACCTATAAGCACCTCTCCTCAAATTATTAACGCTAAATTCGATAAAAAAAATAGGTTAAAATCTATTTTCAAACCATCACGGGAGTCACAAAACAACCCGCAAAACAGAAAATTTGTTCGAACTTCCCGCGTGCGCCGCCAGCGAAGCAGCCGGCGGATCGGCGCCATCTTGGGCTTGTTTTGAAGCTGGTTCCTTTGTGCGCGTTTTGCGGGCTCTCAAAATGGCATAGCTCCAACACAACGACTGCCCTCCCCCGTTTTGCGAAGCCGTCTGCCGGACCGCTGATTGGCTAGAGCGCGCGCGCGCCGACGAGCCCCCCCCCCCCCCCCCCCCCCGTCTCGCGCTTACCATTGGCTGGCGCGGCGGCGCGGCCACGGTTGCTCGCTCTTTTTTTTTTGTTTGTTTGGTTTTGCTTCGTCGGCGCCTGCTCTCGTGCGTGTTATCTTGTCTGCTACCCGCTCGTGTACCGACGTCGCCGACGTATACGTCTTTCTGCATTTCGCCGGCATGGCTTGGGAAGCTCGCCTGAAGAACACTCGTCAAGCTTTCGGCAGGAAACGAAAGCGAGCGTGGAATGCGCGGCAGAAGGGAGCGGCCTGCGCGCCGCCGAGAACGCCGGAGATGGCCGAGGCAGCGCATTCTGACGACAACGGGCTGTCGGAAATGCCTGTTATTGCGGAGGCAGCACATTCCAGAATCCTAGTGAGAGCTTCCAGACCCAGAATCCTAGTGAGAGCTTACACGCTACAATTTGGCAACAAGTCCCCAAGACCACCCATGCCTCACTGCGCAGCGTAGAAAGAGCAGTGGCTGAAGCCATCAGCCGCTTTAATCAGGGGGCCACAGTGCAGGAAATCTCTTCATGCGTCGTAGCCTTGAAAAGGATAAAACCAGGCTTCACAAATCGCGGAGGGAGCACCTGCAGAGCAGTTCAACAAAGGCAACACTTGCAAAGCGACATAAGCCTGCAAGAGACACTGCATACAGCCCTGGCATGCTGTAGAATTGTAAGGATGTCTGGGACAAAAATGTGTGTTTTACTTGAAATAGTGTTTTATGTATAAAAGGGCGATGTTTTTATATATAACATGTGTCTTCCTTTGGTTTTCAGTGCACTAGAGCAGCCACAAAGTTGTAGACTGGGTTCCTTATAATGATTCAACGGCCAGTACACAGTTTTTAAATGAGCTGTGGCAAATATTTTGGGAAGGTGCATTGACACATTTGGTACAGCCATACTCACATAATGTAGAGCTATACAACGGTGCCATTTTTATTGCTCTAGCTTCACTTTAGCAAAAGTTACAGTTATTAGAAACTTTAAATGCGTTTTTCTCAGTTCGATGTTTTTGTGCACCACACTAAACCTTAGGGGTTTTTCTTATATGTTACTGTTGATTGAGAATGACAAACTTGGTATCATTTTATTTGTAATAACATTACCTATGGGGTGATGCTATTTTGATTACTCTAGAAGCATACTGTTAATTACAATTATGGATAGTAATGAGCGAAAATTGAACAGAATATCCATTGTAAGTGCTGGTCTGTTTTCTTATCTATATAATGCCTAAAAATTAATAAAAATAGCATCACCCCATACAGAAAGCCCTCAGCATTGGGGCTATGCACCTATTTTTTGGATCTGGCTTGATTAAGTTGCCAAAAAGCCCCCAATGATGTGCATAATTAATTAAATTACAGATGTTAATATCTTTTTATCCACTGAAGCTATTTCAGAAACAATTACATATTTGAAATCAGCATGAAAAACTGTCCAAGATGGTGAGGTTTGGTCTAGATTGAGCCAAAAACAGAAAAAAAATTTTAAAGACCCATGTCCCCCCTTAAGTGTTACTGTTTTTAATGGTGTTACATCCTTTTGCGTTGTTTGTTATAATTAACAGCCTTTTGATAACCTTTTTGTTGCAACAAATGTTTTGGTTTGTTCACATGCACCTGCGCTAATCTGCTGTAGATGCCAGATGGCGGTTTACAGAACTTAAGCAGTTTAGGGGCTTCACTCCTAAAAACGTTCAATTAATTAAGCTAACGGCAATCCAAGTAGTATCTCAGACTTTAAACTTACACATAACTTACAAATTCTTGGTATTTAAACAGCACAGCAAAAATGACACAGAGTAATGAATCTGCAATGTATCAGGAAGATGGTAAAATGTAAAAAAAATAGAACAACATGAACTCAAAGAAAGAAATCTTTTCATATAATTTACAAATGCCTTAATACCTGCAATGTCAAACCAGACGCTTATTCCAACAGCCAATAGCAGGAAGTAGCGAGGAGTTAATAGACAGATTATAGTTCAGGCAAAAATAGGCTCCATTTTTAGCCGAGGGTCAAGTTGCGAAAACACACGATAGGTTCTTTTGTTGCCTGTATGAAAACTGACACGTGAGGTCAGTTTTCACTGACCTCACATGGTCAATCATTTTCACTGATTAAATCAAAATTAGCCAACATCAACATCAAGAATGAATTTGGCAACTGTCAAGAACTGATACCGCATAATAACTGTGTAAGTTGGTACAAAGTACTATAAAATTCATTAAAATCTATGATGCAGTGATTCCCATACGATGCAAAGCAAGTTTCAACAATTATAAATGAATCAATCACTTTAGAGTACAAGAAAATAAGTGTTCAGGGGATACAGCTGAGGGAACTTATAGTAAAACCTCATTAATTCGAAGTCAACTTGCAGTTATTCGCCCCGCCGTGGTGGTCTAGTGGCTAAGGTACTCGGCTGCTGACCCACAGGTCAGGGGATACGACTGAGGGAACTTATAGTAAAACCTCATTAATTCGAAGTCAACTTGCAGTTATTCGCCCCGCCGTGGTGGTCTAGTGGCTAAGGTACTCGGCTGCTGACCCGCAGGTCGCGGGTTCAAATCCCGGCTGCGGCGGCTGCATTTCCGATGGAGGCGGAAACGTTGTAGGCCCGTGTGCTCAGATTTGGGTGCACGTTAAAGAACCCCAGGTGGTCGAAATTTCCGAAGCCCTCCACTACGGCGTCTCTCATAATATTATAGTGGTTTTGGGATGTTAAACCCCACATATCAATCAAATCAACTTGCAGTTATTCGAAGTAATCAGGGCTGATTGTCTGCTGTGCTGGCTAGTTTGTGGCTCCAAGGGTTATGTTTCTCCACAATACCTGGTCTTTATTTTCCCACAAACCTAAAGAAACAGCGAGCCTTACTGCTGCTACTGCAAAAAAAAACGAAAAAAAAAAATAAAACGCAGTCATGATCAACTGAAATGCACGCCTGCAGAAAATAAGACGTGCTTCACTGCAATGCAGTGATGACAAGCGGGCAGCATGGTGCTTTCATCTCACTGTGTCGACACTTCATAATGCTACCATTCACACATTCTTTCTGGTAAAATGAAGAATTTTATAATGGCCAGTGTGACAAAACTCTCGATGTTCTGGCTGGAAAATCATCATCATTGAAGCTTTCAAATTTAGTTTTCGAAGCAGGCGTTGCAGGCAAGAACTCCACCAGCAGTGCATGTGCGCAAATTGCTGGAAGGACCAGCAAATCAGAGGTTCGCATACATCGAGAATTTCACCAAGATGTCCTTTATTAAATTTCTTAGCTAGAATGGGTAAATCATAAAGCACAGACATAGCAAAATACATACAATATGCTGCCCCCCCCCCCCCCCCCCGTCACCCCTATGCTGCGGTGAAGCCCGTCTTGTTTTCTGCAGGTGCACGTTTTTGTGGTACAGAGACCGTTTTCTTGCACTGGGAGTAGCGGGACTGTAGTACTTCACCTGCCACTATTCAGTATCGATACATTGCATTGCCTTGTGGCTCATAAGGGCCGTTGTTTTTGCAGATTTGGGGTGAAATCGGGATCGGGAATCCGCACATGGCACACAAAGTTTTCACATTAACTGGACTGGTGCTGACTGCCGCTTCAAGTTAGCCCTTCAGACTTCCATTGCGAAATATGGGACCGCGGAAATATTTCGAATTGAGCAGAATTTCGAAATAATGAGGTTTCAAAGTATTTACTGTTGCTTTAGTGTGTAGTGTAAGAAGAGCTGGAGTACAATACCTTTCCTGTAACGAATGACACTGTGATGACGAGGCACAAAGTTGAAGCAAACAAAGTCCCTCTGGCTGAAAAAAAAAAGACAAAGATCATAGAAAACACTGCACCAGCACGTATTTCCATTCATAAATGAATTATCATGATGGTATTGAGTCAAACAACACAATTTGGCTAAACTGACAAGTTTGTACCATATTTACTCGCGTAATGAACTCACTTGCACAATGAACCCACCCCCACCTTGGTCCTTGAAAAAAAGGAAAAGAAAAAAATTTTTTAAATGTATTTATTCATTTTATTTCGATATGATAGCCAGCGCCCTTAACTATGGAAACAACGTTAAATCAGGCTATGTTATAACAAAATAACAATGCAATAGAAGTCAAAACATAGTTTCGCGACCATGCTAAACAGCTGTGAGCAGCGCAAGCGCGGACGGCGTGAATCAAAATTTGAAAGTCGCTCCTTTTGTGGCAAAGCGCCATCTGTCGAATGCAGGAGTGCTGATAGCACCACGCAAGCACAGTGGCACAAAAACAAAGCAAGAAACAATGCACGTGACCTCCGAAATGGCATGCCCGCGGTGAAAAAACACGCCGCGCGCGCCCCCATCTCGAAGGCCATGCAAAGCGCAACCGCACCCACAACGCCAATGGCGCATCGTGCATCCTGTTATGCCTTGGAGTCCAAGCCGAACTTCATTGCTTCTGCAAAGGCAACAAGCGTTCAAAAGCAGCGAGCCAGCCCTGGCTGACACAATCACCGGCAACGGTGTTTTATGCAACACACGGCAAGCTCCCTCCACCCACGGGTTCAATTCTAGCCTGATGATGCAGTCGACGTCATCTAGGCCGGAGCGTCTTGAGCAACGAGTGGCAATACACCACTCGCCCATGGGTGCTATCCAACGGCAGTACTGATTGGAAGCTGCTGACGCAAGGGTCCCCAGGGCCTACAAAAGAACCAAGTGGCGCGACGACAAGCAGCAGGCGAGAGCATCAGAGCATCCGAAAAATCCTGTCCCGTCGTCGCACCAGAGTGTGAGTTCTTTAAGCTGTCTGCCCCAGTGACAATATGTGCAACGCCTCTGTTTATGCTGCACATAAATGTTGCCTTAACTCACTGTCGCTTTGTGCGCTCCATCTATCAGCTCTGCGCAGAAGCAGCCGCGAGCTGAGACACACGTTTCCCAACAGTGGTGACTAGTGGAGGGTTACCCAACATGTGGATGGCAGTGGTGGGATACCCAACAACCTGCAAGGTCTACTGCAATGTTTCTGAGCCGCCATCCGACTGCTATGATTTTGTAGTCGGGTTTGTCACTGTGAACTTCGTTGGTACACCTGCTGCGCAGGGCACGTTCGGCCAATACGCTAAGCTACACGGCTGGTTACAAACAGCATGCGCTGAAGCATTGGAACCGAGTGGCTAGATGACACCCCGGCGTTGATCCGCGCCCTTTTGTTACAGGAGGAAGCAAAAAGAGCTTTGCGCTACAAAAAAAGATTTGCCGCGCATTTCATGGGTCAAAACAAGCAAAGCCGTTAGCGAAATTTTCACTGTTTTAACTCCCATGACTTTTTTCTGCCGCATAGTAACTATGTACTAAACATACTACGCATTAACCACCAGCTACAAATTCGCATCCCCTGACATGTGTCATCACCGCTAACAGAAGTAGAAACGCAGTGCCGCAGGAAATATTGCCCAAAAGGCCCAGCACAAAGCCATTTCTTTCTTTTTGCTAAGGTACAGAAATGTTTCCGACTCTCGAAGAACCGCCCGATAGCACGCGATCGAGACGCCGATGAGTATTTCGAAACCACCGCGGAATCCCAGATATGCAGCATGGTACAGCCACATAACCATGGAGGAAATAAACAACTTTCCTTCCTGCAGTGGACAGGAACGGACACAATTGGTTGTTCGTGATACAGTTGTTCTACTGGTCTGCTTCTAAGCAAAAACTGACGCAAGTTGTTCTTTTTTTAACACGCTGTACCGTCGCAGAGAGCCAATATCGTTTACTGCATGGCTAGTTGCGTGCAAGCGCTGCGCTCGCTCTGCGCACACCGTGACTGCTGATTCGCTTGCTGCACATGATTTGGTGAGTAGCCTGCTGGGTTAATGCAGGGTGCCGAAGAGCTTTCTGCAAGCAATGTGTTCTCCGCGGTGCTCTAGCAGTCCTGGAAGCAGACGGAGGCACATTTCGGCTGTCACTAAATTAAAAGTGTGCAGCATGGTAACAACAGCAATACGCCCGCTGTGCGGTGCGCATGTTGGCATAATACAGCAAGGTTTTTCAGTGCCTGTGATCCACAACGCTAAACTCCGCAACAGCAAGCTGCTTGCATTTCTGTAAAGTGGTGCCCCCTAGAACACTGGTCCCACAAAACGAAGCGGTAGGCGATCGGCGGCCCAGTGCGTTCAGGTAGCGACCCACTAAAAGCGTGCAGTCGGCCTGAAGTGATGCTACGCCACACGCGTGCCTGAGGCATGGTCTGAAGAGATAACCGCGAATGCTTACTGTGATAAGGCTTTTCGCCAGCGATAAGTCATACCGGTGCGTTTGTGGGTGGTCGCCACCTCGCCTTCGTTTTTTTCTCTGATGGTTACTCACAGCGTCATCGCCGCAATAGCGCGGAACTCATAATAACTTATTGGCTGATCTCCGCACTTATCAACATGACGGAAAACCATTCACGGCACATTATGGCGTCTGCAAGTTCAGCGGAACAGTAAAATTTTGTCGCGCACTATGTTATCGTGGTACACAGTTATTACGCACTAACCGGAATGCATAGGCTGAACACTACGGCTCAAGCGGTCCGCGAATGCATTAGTCTCTATGAGACTCGGTCGGGGATTCGTCGCAACTACGTTTTAATCGTTAGTATGCTTAAAGCGGGTACGCACTAACGAGGTTTGACTGTACTGCAAGATGCCATATAATGTAGAGGTATCAATGATGGCGAGTTTTGTGGTCACACAAACCAGCGTAATAAATAGCTTAAACAGCCCCGCAGCTAAAACACAATGGGACTTTGGTGCACACACTCACCAGCCGTGGATGCCGTGTCGAGCCATGAGGTATCTGTCCTCACGCGCCTCGACGCACACGTAGATCTGCTCCCTGATCCGACCGGTGTCGGGCTTCCAGGTTTCGACTATGTGTGTCTTGTTGATGACGACTAGCGCATCAAAGTTGGCTGTGTTGAGCCAGGTGCCGGTGAAGTTGTCGGGAAGCGTGCAGCTGGGCTGCACAATCTCGGTTTTCACTGCAGAGGGCGGCAGAGTGAGTCATGTGCCGACGTGATCACTTATTGGTTATCAACTCACAAATGATTATATTTATCTGTTCACAATATTCGAGACTCCAAAGCAGCACTGAACTGAGACAGACGCCACAGAACATGGATTAACTTAAACTATTTCGTGTTTGTCACTTTCTTTTTCATACTGCACCATGCCCTTGCTAAAACATTCAATTGGGAATAAACTAGTCCAACAAAATGTCTTTTTTAAGGTCTTTTACTCAATCAGTGTATTAATACAAAGTTTCAAAGCATTTTACTCTAGAAAAAACAGGTTCTAGAAAAAGCTTTTACTATTATGGTTAAATATTTTAAGTTTTTTCTTTGGAGTTTATAGGCCCTGAAATTTCCCTTGTAACAAAGAAATAAAAAACCTAATAAAAAATACGTATCACGTTAGTACTCCCTTAACCCTGCACCAAGAGGTGGTAGTTAGGGAACTAAGCAGCTCTAATTACCAAGGCGTACTCCGTGAAAGCTGTTCGGGAACAGCCACTGGGCTCACCTTGTTCCAAGCGGTAGCGCTCTGGTGACTCTTGAGGTGTTTTAAGTGATGAACACTCAGGTTCGATGGAGACACCCAGGTAGATATCGTCGTCTCTGTTTGCCAACTGCGAGAGATGACAACTGACTCAGTCAGACACACAGCTGATGATACATGCAGCACATATTCTCTGCAACCATCACTTGTAGGTATCGTTCATGCGAAACCGTGCTCGTCCTGGCTGAGTAATAACTAATTATATCTGCTACTATGTTTACTGATGTATAAATCGTTCCCACCCAAAAGTTAGACCTCAGATCCAAGCCATGCTGTGGCAAAATAATTAAACACAATAATTCTTACACCTAGGGTTGTTTGTTATGTAGTCAATGACTGTGCAGGTTTTAGAGTACTAGTACAAATGTAAGAACTTGGAAAAAACTACAAACGAGTTACCCAAAAATCAACAGAGATGCTTTAAAAAGGGTGCACAATGAGTCAAGCATTTCCTTGGTATCACTTTACCAAAATAGGTTTTTGGATATTGCATAGTACACTCAAACCTCATTATAGCAAAGCTACATCTTACATGAAAACAAGTCCGCTAGATCCGAAGATTCACTAAAAAGGTTTATTTCAAACACTATACCTATCGCAAGACTACTTTTCATTTACTTCGTTTAATCTATATTTCTTTATATCCGTGTTGGTTATATCAAGGTTTGAGTATATATAAACAACTTAGACACCAGACTATCCATGATTGACATAAACAAGGTGCTTATTCAACAGACCCCACGCTTTATTACCAGCCCAATTGATGAAAATTTTTCCTTTTCAAGCTTGACAGCCCTGTTTTCTACACCTTCCTGAAATAATCTCTCAAAACAATTGAAACCGCCTAGCCTCGTACTGTTAGTACTACATTAATTAAGAGTGATGATGCTTCAAAAAATTACCTTAAGCACTACAGCTTGAACAAAGGAAACAAGATACACAGTACTGTTAGAGGGCCAGTAAACAACCCCAAGGTCCAAAAATTATTGTAAAGAGAAATATGTGCACTTTTACTTCATGAACATGCTGCCACAAGAATTTTGCGAATATATGCTATATTAAGGAAGTTATAGGGTCTAGAAGATCGCATACAGCTGGTTTCAAATTTTCGCGCGGCCTCGCCACCCTTTTCCTTCAGAAGGAGGGGAAAGCGCGGCCCGTCGTCGTGACTCTGCCCTCTTCGGCAATGTGACAAGACGTCAGCGACTGACGTCATCGGCGAACTCGATCAGTCCCAATGCACTTCCGCTTGCTGTGATGCCTGGTTGTTTACTGTTTACCCGGTGCCGATGCTTCTCCGCAGCCCAGTCACTCGATTTGCAGCCGACAATGATTTGCAGCTAAACTGTGTTCCAAAACCCAGACATGAAGTCGGGCCCTATTTTCTTGAGTTCGATTTTTTGGGAGCAGACTGTCGTGCCATTTGGGAACAGCAACACGAAACACAAATAACGCTCTTAATAGTGGGTGTGCTCATCAACAGGTGGCACGAAAATCTGCTCACTCCCAAATACTGGGTCAGTGAAGTGTCCCGATTTCGATGCATGGAGCCTATGGGGAATTTCACAACACGTATGACTGAATAGCTCTGTTGCAGCAGTGGGTGAAAACAAGAACTGTCGTTGACTTCACTTCACTACTGTTTTTTGAGACCTGGTTTAGACCAATCGACGAGCTGCGTGCTGCGTTACGTCGCCCATCACCGAATAGTCACTGCGTGTGCAAAGAGCATTGGTCAAGCGTAGGAAAGGAGCGCAGGAATCATTTTTCAAAATGGAGGCTCTGCGCAGCACACAGCTCTCTAATATTCAGAAAACGTGATTCCTGCGGTCTACTCTACAAATTACTGAGCTTGTTAGGGGGTGGAAAAAAAAACTCGGAGCCTGTTGACTGGCCCTTTAATAAAGAATCAAGGACACTTACAAAGC